>NW_019168270.1:12871374-13354372 GCF_002303985.1 Durio zibethinus
TCTTACATGAAGACCTATAAGCATTAAATTGTTGGTATTTAACAAAATTTTAATAACTTTTAATTATCGGAATCTATAATATAAAAAAATTACTTCAATTGGATGTCTAGGTAAAAATAAAACAAATGTGAGCCAAGTCTAGACTTGGATAATGTACAATCTTAAATTTATTAATTTTATCGGATAAAAGGAAGCATTAAAATTGGTATACGGAGTATGGTAGTTTTGCAATAATTGTGAATCACCCTTGTAGTATAGATAAGAAAGGTTCTAATTAGATTTGATAATCTAAAATATAATACAAGGGTGCGGCATAAAAACAATACAAATAAAGATTTGAAAGCGATAAGATTTAAAGTTTTAGCAAAATTATATTTGGGTTTAACAAAGTAAAAATATATACCTATATTTTATATTTTTGTATCGACACAAATTATGACATGTAATTTTCATATAAAATATAACATGAATATATGAATTATTAATATTTTATACGGTAAATACACAAATTATCAATAATTGTCTAGTTTAATTCTAAACTAGACGTCTTGAATCTAATTGAATTAATCTATTTTTTGTAATGTGATTGAATAAATAAAAAATTGCAATATTTACTAGGATGACGTGATAAAAGTTTGAAGTAAAGGTTGCAAATGAATTGAGTTCAATTACTTTGGATTTGAGTGATTTTAAATTCAAGTTTTTAGAGTTTAGATCATTTTGAATTCGTGTTTTATCAAGTTCAAGCTTTTAATTTTTTTAAAATCAAAATCAATTAAATATGATTTCGTGTGGATGAGTTTTTGTGTATTGAACATTTAGACAAATAAAAACTAATCAAACTATAAATCATTTACAAAAGAAACAGTAATTTAATATAGTTCGATCCAATTAAAAATAGTCTACATCCATAGATAATAAAAAAGATCCATTAATTTAATATGATTACAAATCATCATCAACAATCAAATAATCACTCACAACTCATAATCACTACCTATAAATCATCTTATTTTTCTCTAATCCTTGGAGTATTTTCAACTAAACAAACATTCACAATATTCATGAGAACCCTCTTATTATCTTTTAGTCTACTCAAACAAACATTAAAACATATACACATATAAAACTCTCTGAATCTCTTATAGTATTATGATATATCTATTTTGATAAAATCTTATAATTTTTTTACATCTTTCTCGCATGCTCAACCTTATTAAGATTACCACTATTCATAAACATGTTAATTTGCCTATCAAAAATTGAATTCTTTTTCTTTTAAAATTTTTTTCTTGCAGATCTTCCACTCTATTAAGTAATATCTAGTCAATATCAAAAAAATCTCAAGAAAATATTTTATAAGATTTGAGTTATTATTCTTGATTTCATTTGTGTAAGGATTATAATCAATTAAAATATTATAAAAGATTTAACGGTACATATAAAAATATATTTCATGAAATATATGTATATTTATTTCATTTATTAGAAAATTTTGAGCCAATGAAAACTAGTTATAGTTATTTCGATGAACCAACTGATATTATTTGATTATTAAAATTATTTTTAATCTTTTAAAAATGAAAACCTTAAATGTCACAAAATGAAACATACCTAATCACATATAAATTCATAATTAAGGTATATATTTGTTAAATTACATATAAGAATGTATGATACAAGCATATATTAAAATAATCCCAACAAACATGAGCAAGATCAGAAAAAAAAAATTATAAGTACATGATTATTAAAATGTGATGCCCCATCTATAAATTATAAATATATTACTCAATCCAAAGCAAAAAAGTCAGCTGATTAACTAATCCCTAAAAAAATTAAAAACTTTCCATGTTTCACTGACTTTGTGTAAACAAGTATAAAACAAGTTTTAGTTAAAAAAATATATAAAGATAAGAGGAGAGGTCCACTTAAGTATTATATTTTTTTCTATTATTGGATGACAAATTGTCTAATGATATTATTAGGAAATATGATGTAAATAAATAGAATGTTCTATGAATAATTTGTGAATATACTTATTTTTGTTAGTTTATATTTATTTATTAAATTAATAAATGTCATGAATAATGTTTAAAAAATTGTTAAATTAAATGAATAAATTATGAATATAATAAATTTTATTTATATTCGATTTGTTTACACCTAAAAAATATTCGATAAACAGTTCGTGAATAAATTTTATTTTTATTCGTTATATTTATTTATTAAATTTAATAAATAACTATAAATTTTATTTCAAGATTTGTTTATTAAATGAAAGATCATAAATATAAGATGATATTTAAGAAAGGTAATATCTAATTAATACATTGTATTTTCTAAAATTTAATGAAGTAGTGCATTAAATGCAAAATTTTTTCTAAAATAATATTATCAATCAATATCTATAAATACCTATTAATTAGAGTCAATACTATATTCTTTTTTTTTTTGTTGTTTATTTCTTTAAAATTTGAAAACCCAACATGATTATTAATATCTTATTTTATATTTATTTGCTATGTTTTTAATTTTAAAATGTTGACATTAAAAGAAATAAATTCATTTAATAATTTATTCACCTAATTAATTCCTAACTCCCAATCTGACCCTCCAACAAACATAGCCGACATTTGTAAATGCACTTCTTTTCCATTTGTATTTTACCGACTACGTAAATTTATTTATCCCAATTAATGAACTTAAAAATAATAATAATAATAATATGACGAAAGTACCCTTAATATTGCTCCTAATTAGAAAGCTTTTACCTTGGAGGCAAAAGTAAACTCGATAATTTTACGCATAACAAGATAATATGATAAAAATAATATAAAATATAAAATAATATTATTTAAAAATTTAATAAATTATATTAAATTTTACACAAATAAAAAAATTATATTTTGTATATAATATATTTACGTAATGATAACATAATAATTTTTATATTTTATAAAATTATATTTTAAATTAATATATCAACATAAACCATTACATAAATTTTTATATTTCATATATATTCAACAAAAAATAAATACAATAAAATAAATGCAAGATAAAAATATCTTCGAAACTGTAACTGAATGGCATGAATGCTACCGTCACGTCAGCAACGGATGCCAAATAGAAATTAATTACAATTTAGACAAAGATTTCAAATCCGACTCGTGTTTAAGTTCGACGAGAATGTAACCATTTTGCATGTCCAAAATTAAAAAAAATAATAAGAAAAAAGAAAAAGAAAAATATTTTTATAAAATGGGAAAACCAAGGCGAAAGATTTAATTCCTCGAGATTTTTTTTGTTTCTTTTTTTTGGCGACGGCAAAAGATAGATTACTTCACCGCCACAGTCGACGGCCTAACTGTACGGCGACGCATGGCGATCTTCGACCGGCAACAGCGGAGCTCCGAGAGGAAGGTGTTTAGCCTTTTTCACTTTTGGCAAACTTCCGCCACGACAAACAACTCTTCCTCTTCTTCCTCCACTCAAAACCTCAACCACAATGGCAACCGCTATACGGATACGGTTACCGCCAAGCGCTTCAAAACCGTCTCTTTTATAGCCAGATCGCTTCTCCCTCCTCGCCGCCGGCTTCGCCTTGATCCTACTAATAACCTCTACTTCCCTTGTAGGAGCCCACTTTGCTTAGCTGTTCACTTCGTCGCTTTGTTTAAGCTAAATTTCTATGATCTTTAATTTTTCACTTTTTTTTTAATTATAGATGAGCCTGGAACTCAGACGAGAAGTGCGATCAGGTTGAAGAACACTAGTAAATCTCACGTAGCTTTCAAGGTAAAATTAAATTACTAATTTTTTTATTTACTTCTCTGGTTTCTTACGTCAAAATTTACTGTAATTTCCGCATTTTTCATTTAAAATTATGATTTTTCAATGAATTAATATTAATATTCGCGACAGTTATAACGGTTATTTTCTTAAATATAATATTAATTTTTATAATTAAAATAGCATAATATTTGATAATTTTATTGAATTATCTAGCTGTTTTACTGTCTTTAATTAATTAATTGATTGATTTTTGTTATTATTAATACTAATATTCGCGACAGTTATAACGGTTATTTTTAAAAATATAATATTAAATTTTACAATTTTAATAGCATAATATTGATAATTTTGTTGAATTATCTCGTTGTTTTACTTTCTTTAATTAATTAATTGATTGATTTTTGTGTATTATTAATACTAATATTCGCGGCAGTTATAACAGTTATTTTCTGGAATATAATAGTAATTTTTACAATTAAAATAGCATAATATTCGATAATTTTATTGAATTATCTAGTTGTTTTACTTTCTTTAATTAATTGATTGATTGATTTTTGTGTATTATTTATAGTTCCAAACTACTGCACCCAAGAGTTGTTTTATGCGTCCACCTGGTGGCATTTTGGCGCCAGGGGAAAGCATTATCGCGACTGGTAATAAAATCTTTCACCATGATTTGGTTATATTTTGTTGCAATGATTTTGTTTGTGTAATGTTTTTGTTTTGATTTGTTGTGTACAGTGTTTAAATTTGTGGAGCGTCCGGAGAATGATGAGGTGCAGGTGGATTTAAAGAGTAAAGTTAAATTTAAGATAATGAGTTTGAAGGTGACAGATGGGGTGGATTACTTGCCTGAGCTTGTAAGTCAGTAATGTTCTGGCTTGTTATATATTTGCTGTTTTCGAACAATGGAGATCCATCTTTGCATTTCGTTAGCATGAATGAATGAATTCTACCGGAAATTTTCCTCATATTTGAAATCTTGAAGTGGAAGTACTTGTTGTGTTGGTACTGTAGTTGGTTGTTCAAAGTTGGGTAAAGTGGGATTTGGTTTAAAGGCTTTTTAGTTGTTTGGAAAATTGCTCTAGTTTTGTGTGACGATCCAACATGCGCGATGAAGTGTAGTTAGGAAACACATCTTTAATGAGTTCGCATTCATTATGAGTGCCATAGTCATGTTACACCTTCTTTTTGTAAGGCCTGCATGATATGTATTTATTCACAAACTGCAACAGGATACTGTGGGTTTTGGTAGTGTTTAATTCAATAGGTGGTTATAGGATAGGTTCATTCATGTGAAGTGCTAAACAAATTTAATTCTTCTGGTTTTGTCTGCAATCAATGTTTCACTATCATCGATAGGATGCCAGGCCAGCGGGTGTGGGCATGTACGACAGATCCTTTAAAGCATAAGATTTTCCTCAGACTACTTAAAGTTTCCCAATATTTCTTTTTATTTAATACCTAATGTGCTTGTTGGTTATGTGTTATTCCCTGCTAAACTTAAGATGCTGGTGCTAACACAAGAATTTTTATTATGCCTTCTTGTGTACAGTTTGATGAACAAAGGGATCAAGTGACTGTAGAAAGAATTTTGCGGGTTGTGTTTCTAGATGTGGAGCGTCCTAGCCCTGTAAGTAGAAGTGAATTGTTTTAGTAGCGTTTTGCTTTCTGCACTACAGAGCTCTTTTGGTTTACTTCTTGAATGCTTAATAATGCTATTCTTCTTGTATCTTAAGGCATTGGAGAAACTTAAACGTCAGTTGGCTGAGGCTGAGGCTGCTTTCGAAGCACGCAAGAAACCTCCCCCAGACACGGGTCCCAGGGTTGTTGGAGAAGGTCTTGTGATTGATGAATGGGTAATCAACTGTTGATATCATCTCACAATAGTGATCATATTTCGATTTCTTTGCTCATATTATACTTACGTTGGATAATTTCTGTCTACTTTCAGAAAGAGCGAAGGGAGAAATACCTGGCACGTCAGCAAGTTGAAGCGGTAGATTCAACATGAAGTCTTGTTTGCTTTGACTGTATGTGATTTTGTCTTCTTTGGTGGAAAAGGATGCATCCTTTGACCCCCTCTGTAAGTGAGGGAACGCGAAGGGATGACTGACAG
This sequence comes from Durio zibethinus, assembly GCF_002303985.1. The sequence continues at coordinate 12,877,292 of NW_019168270.1, forward strand.
CCCCGTTCCTGTAGGACAATGTCAAGGTACCTGACTCTTGTGCTAAAGCCATCCCACTTGTAGATAAAGGGTTTTGTTTTCTCATGAAACTAAATGCAAGGCACAATGCATTATCATATTTGGTTAACTTTTTCGAGGCCGGATTGCTTGTATATGTCACAGGTGTTTAGCCTCGTTTTTCAGATGCAATATTGCCTTTTTTTTCTGATGCAATATTTGATTAAAGTTATATCCATTGTGTTCTCTAAGATTGTACCATTCCCTGTGACTGTATTTGGACAAGCATGAATTTTGCTCTGTTTTCAAGTGATTTATGTATTTTATTCTGGTTTTTTTTAATGATCACCTGTTCTTTACCATAAAAGAGAAATTGTCTTAAATACTTGTATGACATTATGACGATGGTTACCACTAGTATTTTCCGGCGGCCTCATGTAATGATCAGGCAATTCCTCTCTTGCTCATTCATGTTATTATCTTTTGCCGGTTGTCGGGAACAGGCAAGCCCGTTCTCTTAGAATCCTGGCTGACTTTTGAACTTCAATGATGATTCCTGCTTGTAGTTCCTCTTTAAGAGTTCAAATTTCAGTATTTGAAATCCCTTTTCTTACCTTCAAGCTGTAATTTTCTTTATTTCAAAAAGAGTTAATTACCCTTTTGGTACTTAACTGTGAAAAAAATGTACAAATTGGTGCCTAAAGAAATAAAATATATAATTTACACCGTGAATTTTCATAAAATGTATAATTAGCATATTAAACTTTCAAATTATGTATCTTGTTAACTCAAATTTTAATCTCATTGACCATGTCAATATACATATATGTAGTGTTTTGATAAATATTATCAAATTATTTATTAACTATATATACTATAAATACTTTTTTTAATAAAAAGGATCTAGAAAATATTTTTTTACCTGAATCTTAAAATTATTTAGGGGATTGATCAATTATTATTTGTTACAAGGTATCAGCATGATATTTTTACAAAATATTTAACATTTTTATTTAACAAATAACATAATATAACAAAATTATACTAGTTAAATACTATGTAAATAAGTTAAATTAACAGTATTAACATTTGGACTAAAATGATGTATTATTTAAAAGTTTAAGGTGTAAATTAAAATTTTATTTCTTTAAATATCAATTTATTTTTTTTTCAAAATCTAAGTACCAAAAATTTAATTAACTATTAAAAAAATTCATTAACATTCTTCTTGAGTCTTTAAACATAATATTTGGACTTTATTAATAATTAGTAACAGCCCATAACTTAAGTATTGATTAAGAAAATTTTAAATGAGACCTGTTAAATGGTTGGAATTTCAAAGTGAAAAGATAAAAATGATGGTATGGTATGATTGTCAATAATTATGTGGTTTGTTGGTTTCAATGATTAAGGTTTATTTTGCTTTTTATTTCAATAATTAGAGATCAATTGAAATTATTTGGGCTATTATTAACTTTCTTTTACTTAATTGAAAAGAATAAACTTTCATTCCCTCAAAAGTTATGAAAACATAAAGAACAATTTTATGAATGTTTCAATCCAAAACCTGTCATACTCTAATATCAAAAGAGTTACTATTGTACAATACATGTAGAAGTTTATAAAATTTAGGGTTCGATTTTTGCATAAAATTTTTCAAAATTAAAATATTGAAAGCATTACTAATAAATGGTTAGTTTGATTGGTAAAAATTATTTTTTTCGATGTAAAAATTTTAAATTAAAATTCAATCAATAATTATTTATTAAAATTATTTTAAATGCATAATTTTTTTTATCATTTAATTTTAATTTATTAGATACGATATCTTTTATTTTAACTTAAAGTTTAAATAATTTATTTACTTAAGATTTTAAAGTAAAAAAAATAAAATCTTAAAAGCATCATGATGATGAAAATTACATCTTTAAAATCATCCAAAAAAGATTAAATCCAAATAAAATTAAAAAAAAAGGGTTTAAAAACGATTTACATTTCTTACATAATCTAAAACCCAAATTGTTGAAAGTTTGACAATCTTATTTTATTAAATGAACCATGGTTAAGTCTTATCCGTTTGGTGAAGAAACTCATATTGGATGCCTTTAAGGTAAATATTCTATGCAAGATTTGGGGAATAGTAAATAATGATTAATTCCAAAGGGAATTAATCATGGGACATGTTTCTGGAACACTGCTAAAGTAAAAGCTCGAAAAAGAGACAAAAACAAGGTTGTTGTTCTGATCCATGTTCACTTCATCGCTACAATTCCTTACTCAAGTAGCCTTGTTGACGTCAGTTTGAAGGTAAAATGGATTAATGATGTCATCGTCAAGGTAAAACCATTTTAATCCTAGACATATTTTAAGAATATATTATAATATATAAATAAAATTTAAATTTTAAAATTTATGAAATATTTTTTATGAGATAAAGTTATAAAATTTTTTAATCAAAATAAATAATATTTTACAAATTAAATATTAATCTCTACCTCTAATCTCTAAAATTTGAAAAAAAAAAGTCTTCCTTAAGATTGATTACCTAACAAAGTTTGGAATTTTTTAATATATTTTTATATTTTTAAAGTTGTTTCAAAATTTGTATTGATTTAATTCAATTTGGAAAGATATTTTTAAAGGTGTCATTTTCGGTTTGATACATTCAATATTTTATTTTTTAAAACAATTTAATTAAACGCATTTGATTGCTTGATTAAATATTAATTTAAATAATATGATATGAGATGTAATTCTTAAAAATTATAAATTTATTATTAAATAAATTAAGTAGATACGTTTAGGTTAAAAGTAAAGTAAGAATTAAAAAATAGAAGATATTGTCTCGTGACTAAGATTGCAATGAAAAGAAGTGTGCAAAATATCATGATAAGATTTTGGTTAACTGTGTTAATCATTGCGGTTTTACCTCTATAAAAAAAACTATTGTTCGTGGGAAATATTTGAAGTTGTGAATGATATATTAATATTTATAAATTATTTAAATTTAATTTAAATAAAATTTGAATTAGATTTAATTATTATTGAATTGAGTTTAAATTTAAATAATTTGATTTATCAATTGAATTAAATTTAAATATTTTTATATTTGATTTGAGTAATTTATAAATTTAATTAAATATTTATATTTTAATATATTTTAATATTTTAATTAATAAAATATTTTAAAATCGAGTTCGAATTTAAACTCAAATATAAATAATTAAATTTTTATTAAATATAAAAATTAAATTTATTTTTATATGTTAATCGAATTTAATCGAGTAAATTCGAATAATTAAATTTTTATATCAATCGAGTTCAAGTTAAAAATATAAAATTTGATCGAATTTAAATTAAATTTTAAATTTAATTTAAATTTAAAATTAATATTATATCAATTCAAACTTAATCGATTATAGAAAAACTATTTGGCTTATAGAGTTATTGGTGATTGGTAGGTACTTATCCAAATGTCCAGGGGAATATAGCCCTTTTACCCCTAGCAAATTCATCTCATTGGAGGTATTGAAGAAAATTTTGAAGTTTTTTTTTTTTTTTTTTTAACGGAGTTCATAGTTTAAGATGAAAAAAAGTTATAAATATTAAAATTTAAAATTAAATTTATTAAATATTAATTGAATTAAATTTTAGATTTAATTTTAAAAATTTTATCTTGATGGAAAAGTTATATCCAAACACTAAAGCCTTTCTTTCCCCACGAAATAGTTGCTTATTCTTTACAATGGTTTTTATATCTTTTATATGTCAACTTGCAATTTTATTTAGATTTGATAATTTAAAATATAATAAATTAATATAATATAAACATAATATGAATAAAAATTATAAAAATGATATGATTTAAAATTTTAATAATAATTATATATAAATTCAATAAAATCATAAAAACACATTTTATATTTTTGATATAAATTATGAAATATAATTTTTACATAAAATATAATATAAATATATAAATTTTAATATTTTATATAACATGAATACACAAATTATCCTATTGATTATTAGCCGCAAAGTCATGCTTCGCTAAACACAATGTTTTAATTCTACTCAGAGTTTCCTTCTGATTCTATTCTTTGAAGTCTGAAATGATAGCTATAAAGGAGGTATCCTGTGTATAAATGTAACAAATTTACCTTTAAACATATCAATGCGAAGTTTTTTTTTTTTTTTTTTAGTTATGTCTTTTTTATATTTAATAAATATTTTTTAATATTTTAAAATTTTGGGCCCCTTTAAATTGCCACATATCAAATCTTTTTTTTTTTTTACTTTTTTTTTAGTTTTCCTATTTTTTTTTACTTTTTTATATTTAATTTTTACATTTTTTACATTTTTTTTCTTTATGGAGCTAAATTTTTAAAAATATATTTAGTTTTGGACGTATATATGTATTATATTAATAAAGTATTTTTTTACTTAATTTAAAAAAATTTTATTTTAATCTCAATATGAGATATAAATGTAGTACCTTCCATTAACTTTTTTTTATTCATTTTTAATTTTTTTCACCATTTTGACATTTTCTCACTTTTTTTTTTCCTTTTTTTATGTTTATTTTTTAGATTAGTTTTATGAGAAAAAAGGGTTAATTTATCTACATTTCATGAAAACTTGTTTTTTCTTTCCTTTTATCTTTTTTTAATTTGATAAAATTTTCATAAAAATGCAATGAATATATATGTCAAAATAAAAAAATTTTTGACTTGTGGCTAAATCAAACAATTTCAAACACAATACGAAAATAATACAAAAAAATATATAAAAGTGACAGATTAACATTTTTGCAAAAAATATATAAGGATTTAACATAAACCAAAAAATATATTTCATATTTTTTGTGTTTATATAAATTATGATACATAATTTTTATATAAAATAAAATACAAATACATTAATTTATAGTGCTTTACACTACATAAATATACAAATTATCAAATTTACTCATGGTAATGCGCCGGCACCTTTCTAGTAATGTATTATTGTTATAATGGGAGCTGCAATTATACTCAAAGATCATAAGATTGAATCTGAACCATCTCCTCTCGAGTCAAAGTTGGCAGCAATTGGCTCATCTATGAAACAAGTGAACCACATTTCAGGTATATTTTATGGATTAAAGAAGTTCATCAGAGCTGGATATCAGCCGCACAAAGCGTGGAGACAGGAGAAGGGGTTGTAAATGCTGGAATTTGAACCCGGACGTTCTGATACCACTTCTTTAGTGTGACTGTTGAACCGAGTTAAACCTCAGGTTCAATTAATTTAATCCTGTGAATATGGAAAGTATGGACTCAACAAGTTCAATCCAGTGAAATATTTTCTGGCGAATTATAGATTGCAAATCATTGCTCCAGCCTTCACTAGTTCATTTATGACAGTGAACATAGGTAAATTATAAAAGGATCAAGTATTGGCAAAGGATATAAGAAAATCATATAAAGAATGAAAATGTCTCTCCATATCCTAAAACAAAAATCCTGGAAATAACAAAGGAAAACAAAAAGAAAAGAAATCAATACCTAAGCAGAACACATACTGTACATAATTGCCTAAAAATTGTAGCCAGAACACTATACTTCATTGATTCAACATTTTCATATATCATCTGGCAGTTGAAAGTTCTGTGAACCGAAAATTTGGTGGGAGGAGTTTTGAACAAAGACGGCAACAGCACATTTGTTGCTGTTGAAACTATCCCATAGAGTGAAAGTAACAGTTCCTGAGACTGTCTTCTTGGCAGATATGTCTTTGACAGTGCAGAGCTTTTCAAGCTTCCTGACCACAAAATCATTGGATAGGACTTTGTCTTTGTTCTCTCCTGTAGGGCAGTCATTCACCAATCCGTTCTCATATAACGCCACCATAACATCGACACCATTGTTGTCTACCTTGGACCTCAAAGCTCCAGTTAGGGTCACTTGCAAGGACTCTGATGTAGGCCTTTGGAAATTTGCCTGTTCAGACAAAATTTGCACGATTATCACTTTCCTGACTAGCATTTTTGCTCACTCTAAGAAAAGAAAGAGTTGGTGAATTCATTACATGTGAATTTATGTTAGGTTAGACCTATGGTTTTTGACTAATAGCTGCCTTGATCTTGCACTTCAACAACATTGGCAGAAGGAAAATGGAAATCTTCTACCACAATTGCCATATCTTGAAGGTGATTTATGCACTCAGCAAAGAAGATGAATGGTTACCAATGAATTGTTAGTTCAATGATAGTGGAGTCCGCTCCAAGGCTGAGGTTCTCGAGTTGTAACCCAAAAGACTAAACCAAATAGTTTTACTCTTTGGTTTCTTGGTTTCTTAACAAAGTTTCAAGATTCAAGTCCATGAGTTAATTGTTTCATTGAATAGATTACCCATTTCCTAAAATTCTACATTTCTTAATTTCTTTCCACAATTACTTTCTGGGATCTCCAGACCAGAATTAGCAAAAACTTCACAGATTGTAGCAAAGAGCTAGATCTGAAATTTATCAATAAAAGCATAGAATAATAATACAATTCTCCATACAAAGGAAGATGAAGACAAAGACAAGATAAAAAGTACAAACTAATACAAACCTGGAATGTTGGAGGAGGGAACCTGGGGGCACTAGCAATGGTGGATAGCAAAGCATCTTCATCATTAGCCACACACTGAGCCCTGCCTTGAACCACAACCTGTGGTGTAAAAATAGTGTCAAGCTTCAAGGCCTCTACATAAGCCTTTTGTCTCACAGTCCATTGGCTTGAGCCATAAGGGTCTTTCCACCCCATGTAATCCCAGTAATCAACATGATAAGCCAACACAATCACCGGTGCATCGAGCTGAAAGTCCCCTCTCCCTAGCCTGGACAACAGCAGCTCAGCCGCCGGTGATGTGAAACATCCCTGTGAAGAAAACAACTCCACCAGGATTGGCCCTTCAACTGATGATGCTGATGCTTCTACTGTTCCATTGGTTTTTCCACTTGCATGAACTTCATTTCTTGATGAAGATGAACCCCGGCCACAACAGGCGAAGAGACGACGCGCCATGTTAACCTGGTGATCGTCTCTCTCTCAGCCCTCAGGGGTGGCCTAATGGTGGTCTATCAGCTCACAGGAAGGGAGAGAGATCGATCAGAATGTGTATATATTTGTACATATGTGATAGATGAATGTTACAGTAATATTTAGTAAATAAACAGAAATGAAATAAAAGTTCTGTGGGGAACAAATCTGTTTTTATTACGGTAACTTGAAAGAGTGGTAGGGAGGGAAATGTGGTGAGGAAGATGCTAAAGAAGGATTGGAGGGTTTTGAATAATTTAATACTTTTCTTAATATTGTTTACTATTTTTGATGTTTTTTTTTTCTCTTACGTCGGTGAAGACAGGTGGAGGAATCTTATCGGACACCGTTGCGTTACCGACACGAATGTGTCGGTGACACGTTGTCTTCTGTCAGGGTTTTGTTGGATGTCAGTGGGGGATTGAGTAACACCACCAACAGGGCTCTAACAGCACATTTTTGGCCTTAGAGAGAGTGGTTGACAAGGAATCTTAACCAAAAAGAAATGAGGAAAACATTTTCAGGAGAACAACCTTATAACACATTTTTGGTGGGAGACAGTGCAAAAGCCTTAACTTTTAGGTTGAGTTTCCTGTCATTGTGTTTGATTCTACCGTTCTAACACAACAGCTGTTGTATAATGGTACGTACTTATATCATGGATAGAAGGAAAAATCTTGAATCTCACATCGAACATAATAAAAAGGTTATTAAAGTATAAAAAGGTTCACACCATTTTCGTCTTGTGAAGCATTTTTTGTAGGATAAAACCGTGAGGTCAGGGGGTCAGAGCGGACAATAGCTCACAAAGGTGTGAATCGTGATAGTTAAGCTGATCCAGGACACCGAAAGGGTGAATGTCAGGGTCCCGGAGCCGTGCGGGTTCGGAGCTTAAGTTTCGACCCTTGACAAGTGGTATCAGAGCCAGCCTTAAACCGTTCGATCCACGCCAAGCACCTCAAGAGAGGCAGGCAGGGTGGCCAACCACCGTGACGAGGGTGTCATGAGGTTGGGTGCGGGAGAATGTCAAGGACCTGAGGAAAAGTCTTGAATCTCACATCGAACATAATAGGAGAGTCACTGGGGTATAAAAGGGTTCACACCACCTCCGCCTTATAAGGCGCTTTTTGTAGGATAAAACCGTGAGGCAGGGGAGCTAAAACGGACAATATCTCACAAGAGTGTGAACCGTGACAGGAAGGCTGATCTAGGATACCGAAAGGATGAATGTCTGGGTCCCGAAATCGCACGAATTCGAAACTTAAGTATCGATCGTGATACTTACACAAAGAATAAAAGAGGACTTCTAATCGACAGGCTCGGGATTTTAGTAGCTTGCTATTGACTTAATAATTTATATATTTGTATTTATATATTTTATATTTAATATATATAGAATATAAAAAATTATTATATTATAATTTGTGTTAATATATTAAATATAAATTATATTTTTATTTTCATTAAACTCATACAATTTTATTAAAATTTTAAATGATATGATTTTTTAATTTTTTTAATTATTTTCCTATTATGTTTAAATTACTAAATCTCGCTGCCATTCCTGTCAAGTCACCTTACTCACATAATGGGCTTTTTATGGTTAAGCTTTGGCAAAACTAAAAATTTGAAGCAGCCAATGAATCAATTTGGCCCAGCCTTTTAGAACAGTTGCAAGGTGCAGCAGTTGCTCATCTTATCTATTGATATGCAAAGGTGCATATCTGAAACCCACTCGAATAAAAAGAGTGAATTACCATCTTTGGGTTTTTTTTTTTTTTAATAGACATTGTGTCATGAAATCTATAGTATTTATTTATAGTTAAAATTTATGTTACTTGGGCTCAAAATCAATGTTGGATAAGAATTCGTCTAATTTTTTTAAAAATTTTTATAAATTTTAATGTAAGAGTTTCATACTATACCCGTAAGATATATACTCAACAAAGATTTCAAAGAAAATGAAGAGTCAGACCAAGTTATTTATAATCATATCGAACACAAGTGAAAATGAATTTATGATCATAATCAAATTATTCATATTAGAGTTTATATTTTATTAAATATCAAGTTTTTTGAAATTAAAATATGAATATGTAATAATGAAAATAATGCATCATTTTACGAACTTGACAAATAAGACTATGAATATCATATCTGGCTGCCTCACTCATGGCTGAATCCTACTGGTTAGCCACAAGGAGAAATCCGAGTGTATTCTATAAATAGGACTATGATTTTTGTAATTTTGCTCATGAATAGCCTCAATCAAGCCTCCCTTTCCCTTGAATTCCATGTGCTGTTCTCCATGGTAGTTGCAAGCTACAAGAATTATTCAATCAAAAGAGTCCACTAGGTTCTGCAAAATATTAAATGGCTCTCCAGCATAATTCCACAGAATCTGTTGGTGACCACAAGCATAGAATCCTTTTACGTGGTTGACCCATCGGCACTAGCCCTTTTATTCGAAACTGAAAATCCACCACCACTTGTTGTTAATCCACAACTCAGTTTAAATAGGCTCATTTTGCTTCACCGTATCAGCTTAAACTGTGTCTTTAGAAGAAAATTTGTGAACTTCTCTTTCACATTAGCCATGCTGGAAGGCAAGGCAGTCATTGGAGAGACTGATATGCTTCAAACCATGCAGCAGGATGCTCTTGATCTAGCTGCAAAAGCCCTTGATTTCTTCGATGTCACGGAGGCTACTGGGATAGCACGATTCATAAAGAAGGTAAAATAACAATTAGACATGATTTCAAAGTTTATGGAAATTGTACAATTTTGAGCAAGAATTACTGGTAATTCATTGCAGACTGAACCAATTCCATTCCATCTGATGTAGTTCACAATCTTTTGTCATGGCTTGTTCATGAAGGCTTTGTATTTGATGCAGGAATTTGACAGAACATATGGACCTGGGTGGCAATGCATTGTATTAACTGATTTTGGTTCATTTGTGACACAGTACACTGGCTGCTTCATTTATTTTTGCATTGGCAGCCTTGCAATTTTGCTTTTCAGGGGTTCTGCTGTTCTAGAAGCTGAAGTACACAAGTTTCCTGCTTTAAAGACAGTGAAAGCATAGCATTTACTTACATTTCTTTACTTCTTGTACCAACTTTTGAAGTGTAGTCCAGAAATATTATCATTAAAATTAAAGAAAAGAAGCAAAGAAGGAAACATTTCAGCTTCAGCAATGTATGTTTTTTTCCATTTTATTCTCTATTTTTTATCTCATTGCCTTTAATGGCATAGGATTGTGCATCAGAATTTATTTTTTCCCTTGGAGATGAAGAAAATTTTGGTTTGCTAGCAATGAATCATATCCGTTTATCCAATAAACAAAAAGCAGTGTTTAAATGTGGATAAGAATGTGTCCAGGTCAAAAATTTACAAACCATAGAATCTATTTCATCATTCCCTGAAGTAAATGCCTGGTAGTAACTTTCTTTGAAAAAAAAAATGTGGTCAGTGAAGCAACCCTGGCAGTGTCAGCCAGGTGAATTGATTGCTGCAATAAGAGATCGGGATTTTTTTTCAATTTTGTTGTTGAATGTGCTTTTTCCTTGAAACATATCAGGATAGTAGGCATTAAAACAAGAAGAATGTTCAAGTTTTAAAAAATGCAAGTGGCATAGCTGCAGGATTAGAAAATTTAACCTAGTCTTTCTACTAAAATTTAGATTTGCAGGTGCCAGGGAAAGAGAAGGATCACTATTCAGTTTTGGAACTGGGCCCTTAGTGCTAGTAATGGATGGAAAAAACCACTTGTTATAGAAGAAAACATACATTCATATCTAAATGAATTTGAAAGTGAGCTGTCTTAGAGATCAAAATCCCATTATGTTCTTTTCAGTATATACCTCTCTCAGTCTTTTGGCTATGTTCATTGCTAAGGATTGCTATAGACTATTGCTCTTTTTCATATGGTCACACCATTGCAACAAAAATAAGCTCATTTTAAAACAATGGAAGCTATTTTAAGGCCTCCAATTTCACATGAAAGATTGATTTTTTTTTTTTTTTAACAAAGGAGATCATAGTTTTATTGAAGAGATTAATGATTTTAAGATTTGAACTTCAAACCTATTGAAAGGTTACATAAACCAATTAAACTAAGACTCGAATTTAAAGGTTGAAAATATTATTGATATAGATGTAGATTCAGCATTTTTTAAAACAAAACCGGAGGCAGAGTCAAAACAAACAGTACTCTCATACTGAATCAGGTCGTTAGAAATGGTATAAGAACATGCGCTATTCTAAAATACCCGAACATACTGGACCTTCAGAGTCTACAGCTGCACTTTCACCAAGTAAATTCTACATTTCATAAGCATTTTTCACCTTCTCAAAATTCAAAATCATTTTGATTTGGCTTTGGTGAAGTCAACATAGCTGTATAAAGCCTCAGCCTGTCCTCCCCCAATGAATTACTCCTGGACAGTGGCCTCCGAGGCCTAATAAACGACAGCGAAGTAAGCGTTAACCGGTGCCTATATCTCCTCCAGGCCAACTGAATTGCCACAGCTGCCCAAGTCCTCCACCCGGGAGAATAATACCTGGCACTCCTCTTCACTCTTTCATTGACAAACGTGTACCTAAAATGTTGTGTAACATATTTGACATCTTCAGCTTCCAGGCCAAATGCCTCAGTAGTTTCAAGAGTTACAAGTGTTGAAGACGATGGTGGGAGCCTTTCGATAAATGGTCTTCGAAGACACCATGACAAGAGCTCATCACCGCTGAAATTTCCAGGGCCTAACATGCAGCAACTTTTCACACCATCTCGGAGAACTTGGCTACTTTGAAGATGTCCCCTTACTACAAAAAGCATTCTTTGTACCGGGTCACCTTCTCTGGTTATCTACATTAATACCAATGAGTAAGAACAATTTTTCTTGTTCAAAATTAATCCTGCATGAATGACATAATTAGTATATATGTTACTGCTACTTTCCATGTCTGATGCATATTGACGGACATGGATACGAAAGTTCGACCTGTCAAATATATGAAAAAATTTTAAAAAATGAACATAACGCTACCTAAGTGGAATATAAACCCAGATCCGACACTCACTTCAAATCTAAGGAGCCTAATAATTAATGTCTTACTGATGCTAAATTCCTCATTTATTTCAAGGATCGTTTTTTCTTGAATTTGTGTGAATATTCCAATTCTCAAGTCAAAAAGATTAAAATTTGGTACTTACAGTTTCTCCTTTGGTGAAAATTAGAGACTTAACACGATCACATATATTCTCTAGGACCAAATCATCCATGTGTTGGAATAATGGTACCTGGAACAAACTTAAAATTATCATAAGCCAATTTTTGTAGACAAAGTTCATAAATATATTGTGACATTTTAATCCTACATCAAGATATTTTAAAAATCTGTTATAATTTATAAATAAATATTTAAACTCATATTTATAAGATATCTTTTGTGAGATAAAATCGTAAGATTTCGGATTAAAATAAATAATATCTCATAAATATCTCGTAAATTGAGTATGAGTTTTCACATAATTAGAATATCTAAGATACATAAGAATCTGTCTAAATAATATTTAAGTATTTCAAACTTTTAAAATCAAAATTCCCAACTCTCTTATGAATTAAAAGAGAGTTGTTTCAATGTTACAAAGAGTAGCTCTAAAACAAGTTAGGCTGGATGATGCTTAGAATTTGGAGCTGAAAAAATGAAGGAATAAAGGATGATAAGAAAAATAATGTAAAAACAAAGCTTTAATTTGTATGGAAAAAAGAAAAAAAAAAAAAAGATTACTGTGATAGATGGGGTCCTGCCTCTGAAAAAGATGCATAAATCGTCATACTATTTTGTTCATGATTCAACTATTGTCATGTACCTTTCTGTCAGTTAAAAGGGATAATCTTCACCCAAAATCTGATTCCTTCTTGGCCCATCAAAGATGGAATTTTTTGAACCTGTATTGTATTAGTAAATTTTTTTTATATGATCATCTATGATTAGTGTGTTACCTGTCTAACTAAATCCAGGCAAAGATGGTACTTGATATCTCTCCTAAGCCCCTCAGGGAGGTTCCTGATCATCTCACATTCATCGACGCCGCGCATTGCCGCCCACCGTTGTCGCTCGTAGTTCCGAACCCTCTGCCGGAACCCTGAAGGCAGGCGCCTCTTCCTCATCCACCACTCTATATTCCTCATCTTCAGCTGCATTGCTTGTTTCTTTGACGTAGTTGCATGCAAAAACACCTGCACAGACAAGCCATCCAAAACAAACAAACAAGCTCATATGTTAAAACAATCTTTCTAATTTCTTTTTCTTTTTATTTATTATACTAAAAAAAAGTGAAAAGCTAGCTATAGAATTGGTGTGGGTTACTGACAGAAACTGTCTTGTTTTTGATGTAAACAAAATTGTCCTATGCATGTCTGAACATGAAATTATCAATGATTTATTCAATATCATAGGGACACATGGAATCCTTGATAGGTTCCACCTAACCTTGGAAACCTTTGGTTGTATCATTTATGCTTTGGTCAAAACCAACAGTTTCTCAAGGCCTTAGTGTTACATCTACTTCAACTTCACTGTCATCTCCAGTAACATTTTCTCTTTAAAGTTCTTCAATTTTTCGACTACAAAGATTTAATAAGTTTTCCTGTCTGCATCCGAAGTTCATCGAATGCAACTACAAAGTGAAATAAGATCGAGGAAAATAATAATTGCTTGTGTATTTACCTTGATGTTTCCAATTAACATTGTGACCAGAAGAAGTCCACTGGTAAGAACAATGATGTTGAAAACAACTTCTAGCCATTCTGTTGTGCTTTCCAAGTTCCCAAAAGTGCTGATAATTAACACAAAAAAATTGGTAATTAATATAAGAGAAAAGTAAGGTTCTGAAATGAAAATTCGAAGTAACTTATGCTGTTGCTTGATTTCGATACGTGGTGGGAGCCCTCTCATTGTCAGAAATTACGTTTTATGACTGGATCCTGACGCGATGGAAGGGCTTTCATTACGTATCCAAAACAAGCCTGAAGAGATGAGACACTGAACCTGAGAGTCATGAGGCCCCAAAAGATAGGAAAAAGTATCTTTTCAAGGCGACTATCATTTGTTACAAGCTGAACAGTCCATTTATAAGCTCCATAATCATAGTTATCAGGACTATCAATGCATGTGCTTCTTGCTTGCTTGTTTTCTGGCCAAGCCACCCTTGCTCTATCCCTGACCATACTACTTGTTCCATAGTAAATTGGGTCTTTGCAAGCCAATAGTCTCAGGTCACAACCCTCTACTCCTCTGCATTGCTCTTTTAGGCACTTTGCTGTCCTCTGGATCCCTAGCAAGTACCAGCATGCCCCCGCAGCCTTTGATGCACCGATTATCGGGTTGAGATAGAGGGAAATTAAAAACAAAAAAAACCAATAACAATAAAAATGTGAAAAAAAATTGAACAATATTGGACTGAATTCATGAAGCAAAATTAGAAGAAAATTTTCTTTCATCAAGTTGCTAGCTAGTCTTTGTTTAAGGTACATGTTTTTGCTATTATAAATTGCTTTGGCATTAATTCCCAAAAGTATTCTAATTAAAAAATAATTTCAGAAAAGGACAACTGCTTGAATTTATACTGTACCTTTTACCTCCCATATGAATCACGAATTAAGAAATAGGACTATGGTGGATTAAAAAATCAATGTCAAGTAGCACTTTTCACATTTGGGAAACTTTTTTTAATTCCCCTTTGTGTCTACTTTTTTATCTTTTATTTTTTCACACTTAGAGATTATTAAAATCTGATCCGTAAAATTAAAAATTTAATATTTTATCAACAAATCACATGAAATTATTGACAAATCTTTAATTACCTAAAAGACTTTATATCAACCAACAATTGTTCAAACTTCAAACTTTAACTTTATCATAAAAATTGAATACTCTCACACTTTTCATCTAAAAGGTGTAAGGATGTTCTTTTCACAAATCATTTCAAAAATTGTTGTTTTTTTCTTTTTATAAACTTTTTGTTACTAACGACAAAGAAACAAAACGTAAAAAGGATCATGAATTTAAAAAGAAAGTGAGATTACTATTAAAAGAATTGAAACTTGGCATTAAATTGAAAATAAAGGTAATTAAATTAACTTACATGTGAAGCAACAAAATAAGCAATCATATTGAGAGCAATCCCCCACCAAACGGTTCCAAAGATGTAACCGGAAAGGTTTTGCATACAGCGTAGGAGGCAAACCGAGTGGTAGATCTTCGGAAGGTATTGAAAGAGGAAGATAATCAAGAACACTGTCATTACTAGGGTTATCGATCCCTTTTCCAACAGAGATGGAATTGCCACCCATAATACAATCTACATTACATTTCAAATTCATGTTAACCATGAGAATTTAATACAATCATATCATATAATTTAAAATGTATTTTGATTTTAGAAGTATTCATCACTCAGGTCTGATCAAATTTGGCCCAAGTTTATACTTGGTATTAATAGTTTATATGTTTATTCAAATTCAATTCAGTTCAAAATTTCAAAATTTTAAATTTTCCCAAACCCGACCTCAATTAAAAAAAATAAATTTCAAACCTACCTATTAAATTTAATTTATATAATAAAAAATAAAAAAAGTATGATTAAATTAAGTTTAATAAGATTATATTTAATTCACATATATTTAAAATTTAAATTTAACAAATATATATAATTTTTATTTTTAATTTTTATATAATTCACATATATATATAAATAAATAATATATATATATATATGTGAATTCATACTAAACAAGGTCAAGTCAGGTTAACATTTTAAAATTTTTGTTTAAGTTTCAACCTAAAATTTAAATTGGCCCAAAAATTGTGTCAAAACCCATTTGATGAGTTTTAATTTTTTATCCAATCTCTTTCAAAATGTAGATGAGCTTTTGGATTAGAACGAGTAATTCGACCCTTAAATAGATTTATTTGATTTAATCACCAATTTTTGTCTATTTACACTTTTTTTATAAAAAAAAATCATGACTTAAAAAAGATTAAAAACAAAAATTATAAGCGATGAAAAATCAAATCTTAACCTTTATTATATTTTAATTTAAGATATTTGTGTTCAACAAATTTTAAATGTTTTCAATATGCATATTATAAAAATATTATGTATCCGTATCTGATATCCTAAATGCATGTAACATAGATTTTAATAATCAAAATTAGTATTGAAATGTCTCTTAAAATCAAAAGTGGGTTTAGAAAAAGCAATTGGGAATTTTTTTAAAAAGGACTAGTGAGAGTGAAAATAGAGGCTGTGAGAAAGGGAAAAATATGAGCACTGGATCCCTTTATCAGTAACGCACTGCTAGTCAAAACTTTTGAGAGAATTCGAGATTGAAACAATCATTTTATTCTTTTTGTCATTCCTCTTTAATTACTAATGGACCAGATTTTTTCTAAATCGTAAGTCATTTTTAGCATTAATTTATAGTAAATTTTAATTATATAAAGCTAAGGACACCATTTAATTAAACAAAGGAAAATTATATATATTTTAAAAGTAATACGTTGTAGATTTTTAAAAATAAAAATTCTCTTTTAATAAAATTATGATCCAGCCATAATATGTGCCTTCCTATACTGTAAAAGTTGATCTAACAATATAAAAAATGATATAATAATATGATATGTAAATAAGATATAAATGTGATACGGTTTAAAATTATAATAATAATTATATATAAATTTAATAAAATAAAAAAAATTTATTTTATATTTTTTTATTGATACAAATTATGTTATATAATTTTCATATAAAATATAATACTAATATATAAATTTTAATATTTTATATGATATAAATATACAAATATCATGTATATGTAAAAATCCTCCTTTTAGTGAAATAAATTAAGAGAAAACCTTAATTTACTAAGAAACAATGGAATATGAGTCAAATTAAAAACAATTTTTTGTTATTTTTTTAATATCCTAGTATTTGAAAACAAAGGACAGTTGAACTCATTTTTAATTTATCCAAGAGAAAAAGAATAATTGATTGATGTCATCCTTTTGGTTCAAGTTTTGAAGTAAAGATATTAATATATAAATAGTTTTTTTTTTTTTTGTTTTTATTAAAGTATTATTTCTAACCAGTTGGTGACCGTGCATGAAGCACGAGAGCACTTCCACTTGAATTATGAAAATAGTAGCTGTTATCACTTTGGGAGACAAACTATTCTTCTTCTTGAAAATTTCCCGAAAGATTGAAAAAGAAGTGATACAAAATAAAATAATGATGTAATATAAAAATATATAATAAAACAAAAAATAATGATAATAATAATGAAAAAAAAAAGTCTAAACAATTGTGTAACATGATATTTAGACGAAAAGTTTTAAATTCAAATATTGAGAAATTTTTTATTTTGAAATTTTTTATTTCTAAATTAAATTAAAAATAAATATAATAGGGAAACTCAACATTCAAGGGTTTAATGATTATTATCTCGCCTTTTATACATAAAAATTTGTTAATAATATGTATCCAAAGAAACAAAAAAAAAAAAAGAAGGAATGGTATCTTATTATTTTTTGGTTGAATGTATTTTTACAAAACAATTAATCTTCCCTAATTTGTTTTCAGATTTTGTAAAGGAAGATGTTCAATTATTCTAATTTTTTTTTGGAAAAAAAGTAAAGAAAGCATGGGTAAAATTAAAAAAAAAAATTAAAAAAGAAAACTTACCTCTAGTAATTAGTATTATAAATATTTTTTATGAGCATAAATTCTAATAATTAGTGTTTGTTTTCAATCGAATTAATAAATTTAAGAAAAAAGTTTGTTTTATAAACAAACAATGAATTTTTTTTAAAATTTCATTCGAATAAAAAGCTGTCACATGTTTTATGTTTTATTATTTTTTTATTATACTCTGTTAATTTACTAATTTTGTATTTAAAATCTAAAAATTTCTCTTGAAGAAAATCCCATTGCATTTCTAATAAAAGAGAGAAATAATTGAATTAACCCCTAAAGCCACATCTTAGTCAACAAACCACTTTTAAATGCATGGCCAATAAATTATGATTTAAACATAAAAAAATAACAAATTATAACAATGAAAGAAGATAAAATCTTTTGAACCTTTTATTCTTCCTATTTTATCCTTTCTTAAAAATGGAAAAACGACATAGTTGCATCACATGTTTGTTACAGTGCCCAAGGGGTATTCTTTTGCATGCAAAAAAATTATTAAAGGCATGCACTTGTCACCTCATCTAACACTAGTTAACAAAAATAAATAAATAAAATAAACCTCCAATGAAGAACCATATAAAATCTTAACCACTCTCTCACATTAATTAATGAAATAATAACTGATAATTAATATAGTATTTATTATTTTTAAAATTACAACTAATTAAAATTAATAATTTTAAATATAATATAATGATATGATATTAAAATAATAAAAAATAAAAATAATATAATTTAAAATTTTAATAAAAATAATATATATTTTATTATTTTATATTTGATATATTAACATAAATTATAATATAATAATTTTTATATTTTATACATTTTTAATATGCCACAGATATAATATGAATCCATAAATTGTTATATCTACGTTTCTTGCACAATTAACATTATTTAATACCATTATATTTTGGTTAATATATTTTTTGAATATAATTATAATAATAATGGGAAAATGATTGGATTGATTTATCTTAATAAAAATAATTAATTTACCTGGGGTAGGGGTAGGATTACTAGGACATCAAACAGGAATCCCTTCTTGGCTTTCAAGTACTTAAAGGCCAGGCGGCGAGCAATGGCTCCACGGGGCCTAGCTCCTCCAGCTTCACCTTCGCCTTGGTCTTCACCACCGTGGTCATTGCGTTGGTACGATGATTTCTTGGCCATCTCCAGTTGCAGCCACATGTTCCAAACATGCAGGGCGTCGGTCATGCACCGGAGCACCGTCACTGTGATGGCGAGCCACCCGTCGACGAAGAGGCACATACAAGTGTCACTTATAGAGAGAGCGTAGAAGAATAATGGGTCAACAAAAAGGCCTGTGGCACACACAAGGAGGAAAACCCTATTCCATTCTTGAACCCATTTGGCTCTTGGGTCAAAAACTTGCCCCAACGACCAACTTTTCCGACGAGAACCGCCGCACATGAAATACAAGCTTCTTCTATCACCTGAACTCTCTTCTTCATCAACTTCATCTTCCAGTAATTCATCTTCTCCTTCTTCTTCTTCTTCTTCTTCTTCATCATCATCATCTGTAAAATATTGCATGTGTGTTGCACGTGAAAGTGAAAATTCATGTTCACTTGCCATTGAAATATGAAAGAAAGAGTTTTTTTTTTTTTTTTGATTTATTGAGAGATTGATATTTGAGGGAGAGAATATAAGCAGGAAATTGTTAAGAGGCATAGAGTGAAACATGTCCCAGAAATGACATGATAATTGGAAAGACAGTAATATATGTACGGACAAAATTTTGAATGTACTTTAATGCCCTTGACATATGATGCATTTTGTCTTTAATTTTCTTTGTCTTAAGATTTTTTTTCTTATAAAAAATTTGCTAATATCTGCTTCTTACAAGTACAATTTTTTTCTTATTAAAAATTATTAGATGGATATAACATATATCCATTAATATATATATATATATATGGGAGGAATCAAGTTACATAAAATTTTTTTTTAGTTTTTTATATATTTTTAATAATTAATTTTAATAAATTTAAAAAATGAGAAAAATAAATCCAAAAAATTTAATCTCATTTCTTAAATTTATTAAAATTAATTATTAAAAATATAAAACTAAAAAATTTTACAATGATATAAGTTGATTTTTCTTAATATATATAATGGAATATGAAATAATTTCTCACATATAATTAGTTTGGTTTGTAAAAAAAGAAGTTTTTTTGTCAATCAGAAAAAAAAGAAGGTTTTTTGTCAATCAGAGTTCATTATTATAAAATATTATAAAAATAAAATTTTAAATATATTAAATCGGTATATAAAATTAAAATTTTAATATCATTTGAAAAATTAAATTTAAACAAAGCTTAAAATTTCTCTAATCATATTATAAAAAACCATGAAAGGCATTTCATTTAAATAGTTTGGTATTTGGAGATTTAATCAAAGGAATGTGCTTCAAATGATTAATTAGGTTTTTGCTTTGTCAATAATTTCCAAAAAGAGTAAAGTTTAAACAGCTTGAAGGTCTGAGAACAGCTAGCAAAGCAGATGGAGGCACTCCTGTCTTGTCAAACTTTTTATTTATTTATTTTTGCTGAGATTCTGTAAAAAAACAAAAAAAAGAAAGATCTGCCATCATCAAATGCCTAGGTGTCACTTATCACAATGTGTAAATCAATTCTTTTCCATGAGCTTGTGTTCATGCTTTGGCAAAAATGGGTTTACACTTATACTTTTACTTCTTTATTTCAGTTTACACTTTTACATATGAAAATCTTTTGTGTAAAACTCAAAACGATAGTGTGAAATTCAAACTCAAAACGACACAATTTTTTTCTTAGTTTTGAGTTTGAGTTTTACACTACTTTTTTTAGGTATATAAGAAATATGATCACATAATAAAAAATGTCATCATACAATTGAGCTATGAAGCAAACAAGATTCAATGTTAAAATGACACTTTAGCATTAGATTTATCCAATTGTCAGATTATTCATTCAATTCATGGTTGGTTTGGTTTAGACTTGATTTTGAACAAAAAAATTTCAAATATTAAATTATTAATATAAAATATTTTTAATCTAATTTTAATTTGGCATGTTTTTTAAAAATTAAAAATTAAATATTTTAAGAGTTTATAATTGATATATTGTCAATGTATATATTTTATATTCTGTCCGTAAATTAGATTATATTATCTCATTAAAAAATAAATATCAACATTTGAAATAAATATACAAAAATGAATATTTTTTAAAAAATTAACTCATTAATGAGATAACATCATTTTATTTATTTCATTAATAAGATAACATCATCCTGTTAATTGACAATATATAAAATTTATGTACTAATAATATATAAAATATATATACTGACAGTACATCAAATATAAATTAACATTTTAATATACTTTTTAAAAAAATTTCAAGCCTTTAAAAAATTGATTGGACTTAATTTGACCCATAAACACCTCTGCTTAGTGTTGTGAGAATCTTTTGTCTATGCTTCTAAACAACCTTAAGTACAATCTAAAATTCTTCCCAATAAAGAATGTTTCGAAAACATTTTACACACATAATATGCTATAGATTGTTGGTACATATATGAGCACTATCATGTGTAGCTTCTTAATTTTGTCTAAATTCTTTTAGCAACTTTTTGGAGGCATTTTGCTAAACCCATTCACACGAGGGCATTGAAAAGCTCAAGAAGACAAGAGAGTGCAACTCCCAAAGTAAAAACAAAAAGAAATTGAAATAAAGAAGTGAAAGTGTAAAGTGAATATTGAGAACTTAGTTTTTGCGTGTATATATTTTTGTTTTTATATAAATAATATATTCCATTTTCAATCTTGCAAAATTTCTTAGGTAAATTCAAGTACAACAAAGGGGCACAAATTAGACATTGGCAAAAAAGAAAAAAGGACCCCTTTTAAAAAAATGTGATTCCATTATGCTAGACATTTGCAGATCATCTTTTTATATATATATATTAAAAAAAAGCTTAATTTAAAGATATAAATTGTTTAAAAATTCAGGATTTTTTTTATAAAAAATATTGTAATGCAATGATAGAGAAAGAAATTACAAATATTGATATTTAAATTACAAACTTACTTGATTTCACTTTTTAAAAGTGATTGTATGAATTAAATAGGACAAACGTCGATTTAATTATCTTTTTATTTGATAAATTTGGAAATTTTTATTATATATTTTATTATATGAATCTCACTTTTGATGTGTGTTTATCCTTTTGATTAATAAAAATGAATTTAAAAAATATCTCAAGGAAAAGATGAATGTTTTATGCAAAATTGAATTTAGGAAATTATTGTGCTTCAATTTCTGTCTCTTTCGTGATATAAAATTTTCTCTTCTTATTTGTTCTAACTTGATAAGAATGCTTTCAATCAAACAATGGTCTAGAAAATTTCTCAATTATTTGCAATGTCCACAACATAAAATCCAGACAAGGAAATACTCCCTTCATTTTTTTCACCCATGTTTCCTTTGGTGTATTATAACATTTAAAGTAAGATTTCTTACCAAAGTAAAGGCACCATGCATTAAAAATAACAAAAAATAACCCACAATTTTAAGACAACCAAAAGAAATTAAAAAAATTTAGTAAAAAGAAAAAGAAGATATACTCCAAACTTTATTTTATTATTTCATTCAGTTATTTTTTAAAAAGTGACATTTAATAATTATAAAATTTTAATTTTAATATCCATAATTTATTTTTTTATTTCTACATTGTGATATTTTTATAAAAAAATGCATACAGTAAAAAATTATCTATTTTTAACCAATATTTATTGTCTTCATATTGTCAATCATTGCTCTCGAATTTCAAGACAGGCCATAATTGGTAGGATCAGAATTCAGAAACTAGAAAATGTTTTCTAATCATTTGCCCCACCAAGATTGTTGTCCTCATAACGTTACCTATAGCTTTCAAAATTTAATGAAAATAATGATTAATTGTTTTCTCTTGGGAATTGAAAAAAAAAATAATATTCTGATACCTTGGCTAGTTTCCTTGCTCTTTGGTCTTTCCCTCTCAAATCTTAGATGATCATTAAATGTATTTCACGGCCAACATACACAATATTGTTGGGTTTGATTTTTAAAAATCCATTTTTAATATATAAAATATTATCCGTATTTAATTTGAAAGGTTTTGTAAATATAAATATAAATTTTAATATATAATAAAAACAAATACTTACAAATTTCATTAGATGTTGTAATTTGAAATTTTTGAATTTCCAATTTTGAAATGATAATGTCGGAAATATAAGATGATATAGTATTATGATCTCCAATTGCACAACTTACTTAATAAATCATAACCTATCCAAAAAAAATCTTGAAAAACAATAATTCATCAAAGAAGGGAAAGTTTGTAGAGAAAACAAACAAAAAATTGAAATGATTTACATGGAAGGGGTACTTTGGGAAAAAGGAAAGAAAAAAAAATGAAAGTAAGAGAGGCAATGAGGAGGGTGAAGAAAGAGACATTGAGATAGGAGTGGAAGTGGATACGATCTTGTTCACATAAAAGTTTAAGCAACACAGTTTCCATGCAACTTCTTATATTTTGTTTGTTTCTTCATCAATTATATATGTATAAAACATAATAACCATTCCATTCTCAAAATGGTTTATTGGGCAAAGGGAAGTTAGCCACTCCATCACTTCTCATCCTCTTTTTCTGTTGGCCTATCATTATTTGCAAAGAAACAATAATATCAACAATAATAATGGATTCAGATTTAATTTAATTGATTCACGTAATTATTTTTAAAATGTAATATTAAAAAGTTTGGAGTTCAAGATAAAACTTATGTGAAATTCATTAAGTAAAATTGGTGAAGTTTTTTCTTAAAAATAATTTAATAAAAACTTTAATAAAAAATCAAAATTTATAGATTGATAGAGTTCAATGTGAAGATCAATAATATATATAAAAATATTAAAAATATTATTTATAATTCAAATTTAATCAATACTTTTTAATGATAAAAATTTTATCAATATTTTTACTAACAATATTTATCTAAAAATATATATAATTTTTTTCCAAATTTACATACTTAATTATGTAATAGGTCTTTTTTAATTTATCGTTTTAATTTTTTATTTTAGTTCTTGTTTAATTATTTTAAGTAGGGAATTTTACAAATTTCACCTAAATAACTTTATTTAAATCTTTTTCTGTGATTCAAATCACAGCACTTATAATTTCTTTCTTTATTCAAATTGCATTTTTTTTATAAAAATATAATTAAAACAACACTAATAATAATAAATTCTTAGTATATTTCTGTCCACATATATTGTTAGGTGACGAAAACAACAGTGTGAGATTATTGGAATAAATATGGACTATTGTAATCATAACAAAATGTTTGATTATATAAAACAAGAAGAAAAAAACACAAAGATGTTCTTGATTGAATCCTTTGATCACTCCTAGCTGGCTAAATGTTAGGAAGAAAAGATATTCAATTCAAACTCAACTTTTTGACTGAAGACTGGTTAAATTTTTTTAAAAAAACTTTTTATAATACAATCAAGAATATCATAAATTTTATTTGGGATTAATTTCCTATTTATGTGATTATAAAGGTATACTCCTAACATCGGTCTTAAGTATATACATTTTTATTGAACAAACAATGTTTGAGTGATAATCCGACGCTTTGAGCGTAAAGATATTTGCATTTATAATAAGCTAAATACTCAATTATTCAAATTTTTTATTAGACTTGTTTAAGAGTCGGATTATCTGTTCAAATTTAAATGTCCATTCAAGTTTTGAGAGGATTTGGACAAAAAATTAAAACCCGTTGAATGAGTTTAGACACAATTTTTAAATCTATTTAAATTTTAAACTGAGCATTGAATAAAATAATTAAAATTAAAATTCAACTCGACCTAGTTCGAATTCAATATATATAAATTTTTTATTTTTATATATATGTGAATTATATATAAATTAATTCACATGTATATAAAAATATAAAATAAAAATTATATATTTTATTAAATTTAGTTTTTATTATTATATATTTTTTATTTTTAATTTATGTATATAATTTTTATTGTTAATTTTTATATATAAGTGAATTGAATATAATCTCATTAAACTTAATTTAATCACATTTTTTTAAAAAAATTATTATATAAATTAAATTTAATGGATGGATTTGAGATTATTTTTTTTTTTAATTTAAACTGAGTTTGAAAAAATTTTGAGATCCAAAATTTAGAGTTGACGAGAACTTAACAAACATATAAACTATTAATATCAAATATGAATTTAGCTTAAATTTGACCTGATTCAGTCTCATGAATACCTCTACTTTCTACATATATATTTTTATTTTCTTAAGTTTATAAAGATATTTTTGTGTACGAAATACCAATATTATTTTTTGATGATACTTCCAAATCTTGATCTATATTCATGGTCATTCACAGCAGGCAGCCAGCGAAATGTATAGGATTATTACTGTTCCTCTAGAACAATTTTCAAAGTATAATCTCAAAGAAAATTATTAGGCCATTGTTCAAGAATATGTTTTAATTTATTTCTTTGTTCATGGTTCATTATATTCTAGTATCCTACACATAAAGGAATAATTCATCCCGAATTTAATATTAAACTCTACTGCGATGAAGATATTGTAAGAAAAATCATGGGAAAAATAGCTTGACAAATTTTTTGAGATTTAAAGGATCAAAGTACAATTAAACCCCACCACATGGTTTATTTAGAATTTTAAATTAATTTTTATATTTCTTGTTTACGAATAATTGTTAGTATTATAAAATTTCAGTAATAATTAAGAAGAGATTTGATTTTTTTTTTTGTTTGATGTTCACATAATTTTTGATAGCAATTAGAATAATTCAAGGTAAGGGTTCTCTCCAGCTAAGAAAATCAGATTTTTGTATGGCCCAAGGAGAAAGAACATTATTGCTTTTCATGTAGATTTTGTACAAAAATGGGAATCTAATTTCGGCCAAAGGCAATCTCCTTTTTGCTAAGACTTTGGGGGTTCAAGAAAATCATTATTTGTCCAAATTTTGGCTCTATATCTGACCATTGGCACAAGGCTTACATCCTCCCATGTGAATCCCTTCATGTTGCACACTGCCATGATTGAGGCAAAGATTCTTGTTCTTATCTCTTTCAAATCAAAAATCAGAAAGAAGAAATATATATAAGATAATTATTTTATATGTTAGTGGTGAAAGTTTTAAATTTCACAAATAAAATTAAAATATTTTCTCATGACTCATTATTTATTATATTAATTTATTAATTATATATATTTTAAAATGTCAACATATTGCAATTTTTATTGGTAATTTAGAATGTGATGCTTCTTACATTAGATAGAAATATTTAATTATTGATAAATAAAATTAATTTTTGTATTTAATTTTATTTATATTTTAAATAATTATGTTTGAATAAAAATAATTATCATATGACAAATAGTCATAATTATTTGAATATAAATATATTATTATTTATAAAGATCATGATTATACAGAAAGTTATAATCATCTGATTGAAGTTTATATATATTCATTTATTATAAATAAATCTTTTATTATAATCATTTTTATTACTTCTGTTTGGAGAGTTTTTAGGTTTTGTTATATTATAAAGGCATTAATGCGTTTAAGAATGTGTTCTTCACGCCTCAAATCAAAATTTTTTTCTATTATTTCTTTTCTCTTATTTATTTTTTTAATAATTTAAGGGCATTTATGATAAATTTATATTTTACATGAGGAAGATACAAGGAAAAGAAATTAACATGATTTAGAGACTAATATTAGAGGAAGATCTATAAGTCAAAGGATTAATATTTTCGTGGATCAAAATATTAATTTTCATAAAGATATTCATTAGAGATATGTATTTTTTTTTTTCATAATTGCTGATAATAAAATTGATTATATGAGATAAACATTGTAGACACCCAATTTGATCCAGGTCCGGATCAATTAGGCCTGGCCGAAATGGGTAAGCCCAATTCGATTTTTATTTTGTATTATTTTTATTTTTATTTTTTTTCTTGTGTATTTTATGTATTTTATTATTTATTTATTATTATTATGTATTAATATATGTATATATATATTTATTTATTTATTTATTTTTTGTTAATATTTATATGTATTTTATTTATATAGTTATATATTTATTATTATATTATAATTTATTTATTTATTATTTTTTTTATCTTGTAATATTTTTTGGATTTATCTTATTTTATTTTTAATTATCTGTTATTTTTTTTTTATTTTTTTTCGTTTATCTGATTATTATTTTTTTTCTTTTTTGTGGCTGTGATTAAAGGTTGAGGAATCCTACTGTGAATGGGAATTTAATCAGAAGAGTTCAGATTAGATTCAAAGATTGAATCCCCGTCCAAAGAGGAATTGGGATTAATCAGGAACTCCTGATCAATTCCTATAAAAAGGATCCTCTGGAACAGAAGCAACACAGAAAAAACAGTGAGCAAAGCTACTGATTTGGGAGAAAATGAGCGTATAGAAAGCTAAGAAAATGTTTAGAAGGGTTCTGAGAATTAGCAGAATTTTTTAAAAGATTTTTGGCATTTTTTTTTCTGGGAATTTCTAGAAAATTTCAGATTCCGGTTGAATTTTCTAATGAAAGTTATATTTTTCGACGAAAATTCTGGCCAACCTTGAAGTTTTCGACGAGCTGCCCAGTTTTCGATGAAAAATCCCAGAAATCGGTGAACTTCCGACGAACTTTCGGTGAACTTCCGACGAAAAACCCAAATTTCGATGAAAAATCCCAGAATCTGGTGAATCTTCAACCGGATTTCTTCAGCTTTTTAGAGAGAAGCGAAAGAAAAAGGAAGAAAAGAGAGAGAGGAGAGGAGCGTTCTACCGAAAAACAAAGGGAAGAGCCTTATATACCCTTCCAAAACGACGTCGTTTTGGCCTTAAGTGACCCAGATGATCCGCGCATTTTATCGAGATCCGACCCGACCCGAGCGTCGACCCGCGTCCTGACCCGCGCGTGTATCCCCCTCCGAACCGATAGCCGAGCCGAGCTGGGTTTTCAAGCCACTTTTTCGAGCCGTTTTCTCTTCCTTGAGCCGAGTCGAGCCGAGCCGTATATCAAGCTGCTCCAGGTTTTTATTTTATTTTATTTATTATTTGTTTTATTTATTTATTTATTAGATTAGGTTTAGTTAATATTTTTTTATCTTTATTTTATTTTTATTTTTGTGTTACTTTTCTTTATTTTATTTTTTTATTTTCATTTTTATTTTGTTTTATTATTCAATTTTCTTTAAATAAAAATAAAAAAATATATTTTTGGGGAAAAGTTGAAAGTATCAATTTTCCTTAAAAATAAAATTTCAAAAAAAAAAGTTTTTTTGAGGAAAAGTTGAAAGTATCAATTTTCCTTGAAAATCAAAGTTTCCAAAAATATTTTTAAGGAAAAGTTGAAAGTATCAATTTTCCTTAAAAATAAAATTTCAAAAAAAGGTTTTTTTTTAGGAAAAGTTGAAAGTATCAATTTTCCTTAAAAAAATAAATTTAAAAAAAAATCAATTTTTAGGGAAAAGTTGAAAGTATCAATTTTTTCTGCACAAGAACAATCATCTTTTCCTTCTTTTTGATTTTGATTTTGATTTTGATTTTTTTTTAAATAATCTGACGACGGAGCCTCTGCAAGTGAAACAGTAGTTTTTCTTGCATACTCTTGAGGTGAGGAAATTTTTTCAATTTTTTGCTAAAAGTATTAGAGTCAATTGAGAATAATTTCTAATAATTAATTACTCGGTAAAATTTTAAGGCTTATTGGATAACACAAATTTAAGTTGGTACCATCTTTTAATGGATGTTGTGAGGGTGCTATAACCTTCCTCACACGTAATCGAACTCTCGAACCATGTTCTGGTTAAAAGACCTGAACCTATTCTTTTAGGGACCCTTAAACTTAGGTATTCCCTCAAAGGACAGATTCTTTAGGTGGCCAATCGCACTTAGATAAAAAAAGATTGGTGGTGACTCCTAAAAGTCAATGTCTAGCGATAGATCCCTAGATCTAGATGTTATGACAGCTTGGCGACTTCGTTGGGGATTTTGAGAGTCAGGCCAGCAAATAATTTGTGTTATCCAAAAGCCTAATAAAATTGAACTCTTTTGTATATATGTATTATTATTTATTCATGTTTATTTACTTTATTAATTATGTCATTCATGTGCATGTGCATAACATGAGCTCTATACCCGAGCTCCGTCCCTCTAGGAGAGAGTAAAGTACCTATTGCTTTCGTGAGGTCTAATGCCTCCGCAGTGGCTAGCGAAATACTCTCACTCAAATTGAACCTTTTTCGCTTGTAGCCTGTAATGGGTGAGGATTAGGGTGCCTTACTAGTCTGTGATGGACAAGGATGTAAGGAACAATTTGAGGACCTTTAGACTTTGACCCTAAAACCGCATATAGTGAACCTTAAGAGTGCCTAATCTATAGATAGAGCCATCACTCTTCCCTTTTAGAATTGACCAAAAGCATATGATTTATCCCTTTTACTTTGTGTGATGTTTAAATTTACTTAGTTATTTGTTCTTTTTCTGGGTATACTAACCTTTTTCTTATTTCTTTTGCATTGGTTCATACGCATATCATAAAGTTACATAAAGAACATTTGCTTAAAAAACGGTCTTCAACAAATTTTTTTTTCATGGACGCCAATGAACGCTTAATTTGTTCTTCATCAGTATTAGCACCCTGTGGGACACCCAATGAAGTGAGGGTCCAGTCAAAAAAGACTCAACTAAAGATGAAAGATTGCTTGCCAATTGGGTATGATTCTACTCTGTCTCAAGAAACATCTATCCTCCTCAAATAGAACAATCTAGAAGATTTGGTTGATATCTGAAAGAAGATGAGTCCGTCAAGACAAGAGCAGTTTTGTCAGAAACATGGGCATATAGCACACCTTCTAGTAGTGGCTGTTGATGATCAACTAATCAGAGCTGTAACACAATTCTGGGATCTTGCATACAAGTGTTTCATCTTTAATGAAACTGATATGACTCCCACCATCGAAGAATATTCGGTCTTGGTAGGTTTGCATCTCAAGACTCCTGACAAGATATATGTCAAAAAATATAAGTCAAGATTTCGTAAAAGTCTAGCTTAACTCATAGGGATAGACAAGAAAGTTATGGATTCTCATACAAAGAAAAAATAGGAACAGGTTTGCCTACCTTGAAAGTTCTTTCATAAGTTTCTGATACAACATGCCAATGAAAAACGGGGGTTAGACATATTTGCCTTGGCTATATACGGACTGGTAATCTTTCCAAAAGTTTTGGGACATATTGAGATAGCGGTGGTTGATTTTTTTGAAAGTGTGATCAATGGCTATAATCCTTCAATGGTGATATTAGCAGAGACTATCAGATCTTTGAGTTATTATCATCGGAATGGAGGGCACTTTATAGGATGCATACAGTTATTGTACTTATGGATGAAAAGTCATTTTGAACAAGGAAATGGACTTTCTCGAAGCTTTACATCCGTAATCGTTTTCCAATCAAGGAATTCTACGAAAGTGGGTGGTCAAAGCGAAAGTCTAAACAAGAATGGATAACTTTCTTACAAAAATTAAAAAGTGCCAGGGTGAGATGGTTGATCCCATGGATGAATCGTGAGCCTATGTTATACCAATGTGGGGATAGTACAGTGGTTCCGCTTCTGGGTTTATGGGGAGTGACGAATTATGCACCACTCCTAGTGAGAAGGTAATTGGGGGGAGAACAGTTCATTCCTATGACTTATGGGCTTCATCGGTTAGATTTCTCTTACAGTGAACCTAAAGCATTTCAGAGGATGAATGAGATGATCAAAGCATGGAAAAATCCCCAAAGAGTGAGTCATGGACCATTCACTGAAAAAGTCACCCTAGGTTACTTGGTTTGGAGAACAAAGAGAAGACAAGAAATGGTATTCACTTATGAAATCTCTCAACCACCAATAAAAGAAAAACTTAAAGAGACACCATCAGAGTTAGAGCTGGCAATAAAAGAATTTGAGTTTGAAAAAATCAAGTTAAAGAAAGAGATTCAGGAACTTCAAGAAGAAAAAGCCCAGTGGAAAGGCAGAGCCAAAAGTTATGAAGTTAAAGTTCACAAGATTGCTAGAAAACGAGATACAGCTACTGAAGATCTAGCAAAGTTACACTAGGAGCATAAGAGGCTATGTGTGAGAGAAAGGGCCAAAGAGATAACCATTGTCGAGCTGACTGAAGAAAATATAAGATTGAAACAAGAGTATACCGAGTTGGAAGAAGAAAGTGCTGAAGCACAGGCAAAAATTAACATGCTAAATAGTTATTTGAGCAGGCTAAGTCAAAAGTTGGATGAACAAGGAGACCACATTGTTGCATTGGTTAGAGAACATAGAGAGTTATCATACCAAGTCTGGTGTGGTAAAAGAGAGAATTTAGGAAGACAAAAATACATTGAGCACTTAACAACTCAAATCCATAAAGGGGTATGTAAGGCAAGAGAGATGGTGGAAGAGGCAAAGGCATTAAGACAAGTGGTGGCCCTAGTAGGAGAACATGGACAATGTCTCTTGAACTTCATAGAAAAAGCCAAGGCCCAGTATGAACAGATCAAATAATTTTATGGTTATAATTCTAGGATGATAAACTCAATGTAGATCAAAGTTTTTTTGGAATAAATGAAATTTTTTAGTTGAATACCGTTTTAAGACAAATGTTCTTTGTATACATGCATTTTTCATTCATTGCATTCTCATTCATTACACTTAACAAAGTAACTATGTGATGATCATGCAAATTTACTAATTTTGAGATATGGTACTCAAGGTCCCAGGATAGCTCCATCTAGTGAAAATCCTGACCATCGATACAACACAAGATCTAGAGCAAGGTAAATGAAGGAAGAAAATTCTCATAGATTTAAAAAGATAGAAAAAGCACAAGAGAAGATTGAAAGTGAGCTAAGCAAGATTCTGGAGGCTCTTAATAATATGAATAAAGGAAAATGAGTTACAAAAAATACAAGCCAGCAAGTTCCCCCATTACAAGAAGTGGCTGACCCTTTGTACCCTCCAAGTTTTGGCCCACCTCAGGCCCAGTCTGCCCAAGATGTCCCGCCACAACACTTCGCATATCCAACATATCTTGGAATGCCATTAGCTTTCAACCCAGGGCAGTATAATAGCTATATAAATTCTGTTTTCACTGAAAAGACAGCAGAACCAATTCTTAATCTAGATGATTTAAAAGAGAAGAAGAAGGAAAAAATGAGAGTAGAAGTTCAAGAAAGTTCCAAAATTAGCATGCTAGAGCAAAGGCTAAGGGCTGTGGAAGGATTTAGCTTTTATGGGTCAGTTGATGCTGCTGGGGCTCTGCTTAGTTCCTGATGTGGTTATCCCCCATAAGTTCAAAGCACCAAAATTTGAAAAATATAATGGTACAAAGTGCCCCAAAACCCACATCACCATGTATTGTAGGAAGATGATAGCTCATGCGCATGATGAAAAACTATTGATGCATGTTTTTCAGGATAGTCTTACTGGCTCTGCGGCCAGATGGTATGTTCAGTTGGACAAGACTCACATTCATTCTTGGAGCGATATGGCACATGACTTTATCAGTCAATATTGACATATCATCGATTTGGCCCCTGATCATTTGTTTTTACAAAATCTGGAGAAAAAAGCAAATGAGTTTTTTAAAGAGTATGCCCAGAGGTGGAGAGATGTTACTTCTCAGGTACAACCTCCTTTGACTGAGAGAAAAACTACAGTGCTGTTTGTTAGCACTTTAAAACCTCCATATTATGAAAAGATGATAGGAAATGCAATAAAAAATTTTACTGATATGGTAATCTCGGGAGAAATCATTGAGAGTGCCATCAAGAATGACAAGCTAGAAGGAAATGAAGCATCTAACAAAAGAGTCCCGAAGAAAAAAAAACTGAAGCTCAGGCTGTGAGCTTTGATAGACAGCCACTTAGAGGTTATTCATCTTACCCACCACCAGAATATCTGTCATATCACCTCACTGTAAATAACACTTCCTTTCACCCATACCAACCATTTACACAAACCATCATACCCCCAAACATATCAAGCCCCTCATAAACCCCAAAATACCATGTATAGTCCTAACAGTCAACCTACCTCAAGACCATAAAATCGCCCAACTAACCCCATTGGTGGCTCGCGGGAGCAACGAACCACTCGTGAGAAACCCGTTTTTGACCCAATTTCAATGACTTATACGGAATTATATAAGGAGCTCTACAACAGTCATTTCATTGCTCCAAGTAAATTAAAACCCCCTCAAGCCACCTTACCCTAAGTGGTATAATCCTACCATCCACTGTGATTACCATTATGAGATTGCTGGTCATTCTACCAAAAATTACACTACTCTGAAACACAAAGTGCAACGGTTGATCAAGGATAGGATGATTTGCTTTGATACTAGAGGGATGACTACTCCGAATGTTAGTGGTAATCCTTTACCGGATCATAATGTGAATGCTATAGGTGAAGAACATGAGCGTCATATGAAGAAAAAAGTGGCAAATATTAAGACACCTCTCAGCCAACTGTTCGATGTTTTACGAAAAGTAGACATGATACGACTGGTAAGTCCACACAGCTATCATGGAGTATATATAGCTGGTACTAGTTGTAAGTATCATAATGGGGCAATGGGCCATTCCATTGAGACTTGTGAGCAGTTTCACCAGAAGGTGCAAAAACTCTTGGATTCACATCAGATGGAGATTTATGAAGAAAAAGAAGACTTAAAGAATGTTGAGGTGCACATAACTGATAGGCTTGTAAAGTTGTTTCCAAAATCAGTGACAATTCAGTGTGGGAACAAACCAAAGTCAGTCATAGACAAACTTCTCCCCAGGTCGATAACTTTTAAAGTCCTGACTTTTTTTTCATACAAGATGATAAAACTGTACCCTGGAGATATGGCTGTGACACTGTAATTCAGGGATAAAAAGAAGAGGTCTCCAAAGTCGATGCTTCCAATATTACTGGTGTATGAGGCATTACTCGAAGTGGGAGATGTTACATTCCAAAAATGTTAGAGAAAGCTAGAAGAAAGAAGGCTAAAGAAAAAAAAAGATGAAATAATCCTGAGATAGAACCTGAAAAAGATCAGTCGAAGCCAGTATCAGAAAGAGAGGTTTGTGAATTTTTGAAGCTGGTAAAACATAGTGAGTATTCTGTTATGGAACAGTTGAATAAAATGCCAGCTCGAATCTCATTATTATCATTACTGCTGAACTCAGAGCCACACCGAAACGTTCTGCTGAAAGTGTTGAATCAGGCATACGTGACACATAACGTATCTGTTGAATATGTGAACCACCTAACTGGAAACCTAGTCATGCTAAATCACATTTCATTCAGCGATGATGAGATTCTTTTAGAAGAAAAAAGAAATACCAAAGCTCTGCATATCACAGTCAAATGCAAGAGCCATATTATAGCCAAAGTCCTTATCAATAATGGCTTTGCTATCAACGTCATGCCTATGTCAACTTTGGCAAGGCTACCCATTGATTATTCTCATATGAGGGACAATCAGATGATTGTGAGAACCTTTGATGAGACCAAAAAAAAAGTCTTGAGAGATATTGAAATGCCTTTACAAATTGGGCCATGCACCTTCAATATAAAATTTCAAGTGATGGATATCTCTCCATCCTACAGTTGTCTATTAGGAAGACCATGGATTCATATGGCAGGAACCGTGCCTTCTACTTTGCACCAAAAGATCAAGTTCAATGTAGAAGGTCAATTGGTAGTGGTGGTTAGGGAGAAAGATATGCTGGTGACCCAACCATTGAACACTCCATATGTAGAGGCTACCGAGAAAGCATTGGAATGCTCTTATCGATCTTTTGAATTGGTCAATTCTGTAGGCGAAGGATTTCAAAATCAGCCTTTTTCAAAGAGAGTGGTGAGCCAAGTCATCAACAAATGTTGGTATCCAGGACTTGGGCTAGGTAAAAACTTACAGGGAATTAAAGAACCTCCAACAATAATAGACAACAATGACAGGGTAGGCCTAGGCTATGAGATGGCAGAGTGGTAAGTCAAAAGAAAGCCATCAAGAAAGATGACAAGACTGATGTTTATCTCACACTTGTATGAAACCTTCAGACCTGAAGGATTCATGTACCCAGATACAAGAAAAAATATGGAAGAAGTTTTTACCCAGTTAGCCATTAATACTGTTGAAGATGAGGTGGGGCTTAATCAAGAGGAGTGGGTTCACCTTTGTCTACCAGATTTTGAGCTCAATAATTAGAGTGCCATCGAGATGCCTTTGACTTTTAATTTAGATGCAATGTAATTGTAACATCCCAATAGCTATTGCCCAAGGCATTGGGGTGATCTTTTTTGTTCGGGGCCATTCATCATTTATTATTTTTAATAAAAATTAGGAAGTATGCAATTTCATTCATTTTTTCTTGTGTCTTCATATTTTTTTCTCTCCAAGCACATCTTGTCAACATATCCCATTTCATTCAATTTCAGGTCTTTAAATGAACATGAGGATAATCATGATAACAATCAAGAGGTTAGCTTTGAGAATTTAATTAACACTGATGAACTTGACAATGAAGAGAATTTTGAAGAATATGTTATGCTTCCAGACCTAATGAGGATGATTGAACAAGAAAATAAGCCAATTGAGCCTCATCAGGAGGTAGTGGACTTAGTGAATCTGGGAAATGAAGAGAATAAGAAAGAGGTCAGAATGGGTACTTCACTTTCATCAAGAAATAGGCAACGATTGGTAGACCTACTTCAAGAATTTGTAGATATATTTACTTGGTCTTACTAGGATATACTAGGGCTAAGCATAGAGATAGTGGAGCATAGATTACCCCTAAAGCCAGAATGTAAGCCAGTTCAACAGAAATTGAGACGGATGAAGCCCGAAATGCTGTTAAAGATTAAAGAAGAGGTGAAAAAACAATTTGATGTAAGTTTTTTACAAGTGGCTAAGTATCCAGAATGGGTAGCCAATATAGTCCCAGTTTTTAAGAAAGATGAAAAAGTATGAATGTGTGTAGACTATCGAGACTTGAATAAGGCTAGCCCAAATGATAATTTTCCTTTACCTCATATCGACACACTGGTAGATAACACGGCTAAGCATTCGATTTTCTCCTTTATGGATGGTTTCTCGAGGTATAATCAGATAAAAATGGCTGTAGAGGATATGGAAAAGACTACTTTTATGACCATGTGGAGAACCTTCTGTTATAAATTTATGCTTTTTGGGTTAAAGAATGCTGGGGCAACATATCAAAGGGCCATGGTAACACTTTTCCATGACATGATGCACAAAGAGATTGAGGTGTATGTAGACGATATGATTGCAAAGTCTTGTGAGGATGAAGATCATGTTACTAGCCTCAGAAAATTATTTGAAAGATTAAGAAAATTTCAGCTCAAATTAAACCCAGCCAAGTGCACCTTTGGGGTAAAGTCAAGAAAATTGCTAGGCTTTGTGGTTAGTGAAAGAGGAATTGAAGTCGATCTCGATAAGTACGGGCCATCCAGAATTTGTCACCTCTCAGCACACTAAAAGAAGTTTGAGGTTTTCTGAAGAGATTGAATTACATTTCTCGGTTCATCTCTCAGCTTACTTATAAATGTGATCCCATGTTTAAGCTTCTCCGTAAAGATAATCTTGGAAAATGGAATGAAGAATGTCAAGAGGCGTTTGATAAAATTAAGCAATATTTATCGAACCCTCCAGTATTGGTGCCACCTGTTCCAAGAAAACCTTTAATCTTATACTTAACCGTATGTGAAAATTCAATGGGATGTGTGCTGGGGCAGTAAGATGAGGCTAGCCGAAAGGAGAGAGTTATTTACTATCTGAGTAAAAAGTTTACGAAATATAAATCTAAGTATTCTTCATTGAAGAAAATATGTTGTGCATTAACGTGGACTGCCAAAAGATTCAGACAGTATATGTTCTATCACACTACATGGCTCATAGCGAAACTGGATCTCATTAAGTATATCTTCGAAAGCCTTCTTTGTCTGAAAGAATTGCTAGATGGCAAGTAATGCTCTCAGAATATGATATTATATATGTGAGCCAAAAAGTAATAAAAAAGGACGCTATAACAGAATTTCTTGCAGATCATGCTATTGAAGAGTATAAGCCGATGAAGCTGGAATTCCCTGATGAAGACTTAATGACTATTTTTCAATTGAAAAAAAGGGAGCATGTGAAAAAATGTTGGAAAATATACTTTGATGGAGGTGTTAATGCCTTGGGGTATGGAATTGGGGTGATTCTGATTTTTTCAGAAGAACGGTACTGTCCTGTAACAGTGAGGTTAAATTTTAATTACACAAATAACATCGTTGAATATGAGGCATGTGCCATGGGCTTGCAAGCTACTATAGATAAAAGAGTGAAGGTACTAAAAGTGTTTGGAGACTCGACTCTAGTTATATATCAGTTGAAAAGAGAATGGGAAACGAGAGATTCAAAACTCATTCCGTATCATAAGTATATTCTAGAGTTGGTAAAATAATTTGAAGATATCTAGTTTAATCACTTACCTTGAGAAGAGAATTTAATTGTTGACGCATTGGCTACTCTGGCTGCGATGATTCGAATTAATAATAATACCGACATTCAGTCCATCAAGTTAGATGTTAAGGATATACCAGCTTATTACTCTAATGTAGAGGGAGAAAAAGATGGAAAGCCCTGGTATTATGACATCCTACAGTATATTAAGGATCAGCAATATCCAGTTCAAGCAATAGAAAATGATAAAAGGATCATTCGAAGATTGGCTATAAGCTTTTTCTTAGATGGGGATGTCTTGTACAAAAGAAGCAAGGATCAAGTATTATTGAGGTGGTAAATGAGACTGAAGCGAAAAAAATCATTAAAGAGGTGCATGATGAAATATGTGAGGCACATACTAGTGGACATATGATGGCAAGGCAGATCATGAAAGTAGGATATTACTGGTTGACGATGGAGAATGATTGCATTGATTATGCTCGTAAATACCATAAATGCTAGATATATGCTGATAAGATTCATGCTCCGCCATCTGTTTTACATGTTATGGCACCACCATGGCCATTTTCAATGTGGGGCATGGATGTCATTGGTCCAATTACCCCAAAGGCTTCTAACAGGCACAGATTCATTTTTATGATGATAGATTACTTCACAAAATGGGTAAAAGTAGCATCATATGCAAATGTGACACGTTTCGTGGTTTACAAGTTCATAAAGAAAGAGATCTGTAAATATGAACTTTCAGAGAGAATTATTTCAGACAATGCCAAGAATCTAAATAGTAAGATAATGCAAGAAATATGTGCTCAATATAAGATCAAGCATCATAACTCGGCACCATATCATCCAAAAATGAATGTAGCAGTTGAGGCAGCCAATAAGAACATAAAGAGGATTTTGGAGAAGATGATCGAGACTTACAAAAATTGGCATGAGAAGTTGCCATTTGCATTGCATGCATATCGAACATCAGTTCGCACCTCTACTGGGGCAACCCCATTTTCTTTGGTTTATGAGATGGAAGCTATACTACCAGTGAAAGTAGAGATCCCCTCTTTGAGAGTCTTAAAAGAAGTAGAGTTGGAAGAAGCTGAATGGATTCGAGAACATTATGAGCAGTTAAATTTCATAGAAGAAAAGAGATTGACTGCGTTATGCCATGGTCAGCTATATCAAAGAAGAATGATGAGGGCTCATAATAAAAAGATTCGACCCCATTACTTTCGAGAATGAGAGTTAGTTTTGAAAAGAATTCTCTCAATCCAGCACGATAGTAGAGGAAAATGGACTCCGAATTGAGAAGAACCATATGTGGTGAGACGGGCTTTTTCGGGTGGAGTGCTAATACTGACTGAGATGGATGGAAATGATTTACCCCATCCTATAAATTCTGATGTTGTGAAGAAATACTATGCTTGAAAAAATAAAAAAATTAAAAAAATGAAAAAATGAAAAATGATGAAAAAATAAAAAAAAGAAGAAAAAAGAAAAGTGAATGAAAAAGGAGGACTCAAGGCGAAAACCCTAAAAGGGCGTTTGAGTCATAGGGGGTTTGTCTAAGTTGAAAACCTGAAAAGGCAGCTTAGATAAGGAGAATACAGCATCGAATTTAAAAGTTCGCTGATATGGAGGCTAGCAAATTCAGAAGAGTTCCAAGTTGTTAAATACATCAGAGGGTTGAGTTTTCAGAAAAAAACTTTGAGATGTGTTATCATGATTATCTGATTGTTCATTTTGGGCTTTGTCCCCATACCTATCCTTGTAATTCTTTCTTGGCCAAAGTTTGCCAACATTTTGCTAATAAAAAACATTTTATTTCATTCTTTGTGCCTTTTTCTGATGACTGTTTCCCAACCATTCATATTCCTTTCTTCTTAGTACCCCACCATGGAAGAAATGTGCAAATGCATTCTTACTTTTTGAGTTTGAAATAATGATTGATGAATGAATAACAACATAAAAGATTTTTACATTACATTGAATAAATCAAGAGTGATAAAGGCAGAATCGAGATGTTCAGTTCCTGATTAGGACATTGAATCTGGGAAGAGATTTTTTTACAGAAAGATTATGAGTGGAAGAAACAATTAAGAGCTACACTGGTTCGATCTTAGAAGAGCAGTGTAATTGGATCTCTGAAGAATCAAAAGGCTTGATGCCTAAGAAAAGCTTGAGAAACTTGAGTACCATACATTGAACAGGAATTAATTGGCCAACATTTGCATAGCATGCATTGAAATTCATATGCATTTGCATAGCATACATTACTTTCAGAAAAGTATAGTGTATAAATTCAAGAAGCAAGGGTGTTCCAACATCCCACATAGAGAAGACAGATATGAAGATATTTTGCAAAATTGAAAAAGAAAAAGCTTGTCAGGTAAGTTCCTAATCCTTGAAATAGGATGTCTTTTGGTATCAGGGTTGATTTATAAGACCTTTGGGCATAATCTCCTGAAATTCCTTCAAACACAACTTTCAACTCCTTTGGACATGATTGTCAAGGAACAATTTATTTTCCAAAGTTTCGTTGCCTCTGTTTAGAAGAGCAATTTACTTTTCCAAAAGTCATGGTGCCTCTGTTTAGAGGAGCAATTTACTTTTCAAAGTTGTGGTGCCTCTGTTTAGAGGAGCAATTTATGTTTCTCAAAGTCGTTGAGCCTCTGTTTAGAAGAGCTTTGGTAAAAAAAAAACACAAAAAAACAAAAAATAACAATGTTGAGTTGAGTCTTGATTGGGTGTCTATGTCTTTGCGCAATTTCTGTTTCACAGAAAATGTGCAAAGAGGGGCAGCTGTAGACATCCAATTGGGTCCAAGCCCGGATCAATTGGGCCTGGCCCAAATGGGTAAACCCAATTCGATTTTTATTTTGTATTATTTTTATTTTTATTTTTTTTCTTTTGTATTTTATGTATTTTATTATTTATTTATTATTATTATGTATTAATATATGTATATATTTATTTATTTATTTATTTATTGTTAATATTTATATGTATTTTATTTATATAGTTATATATTTATTATTATATTATAATTTATTTATTTATTATTTTTTTATCTTGTAATATTTTTTGGATTTATCTTATTTTATTTTTAATTATCTGTTAATTTTTTTTAAATTTTTTTTTCGTTTATCTGATTATTTTTTTTTCTTTTTTGTGGCTGTGATTAAAGGTTGAGGAATCCTACTGTGAATAAGGATTCAATCAGAAGAGTTCAGATTGGATTCAAAGATTGAATCCCCTTTCAAAGAGGAATTGGGATTGATCAGGAACTCTTGATCAATCCCTATAAAAAGGATCCTCTGGAACAGAAGCAACACACAGAAAAAACAGTGAGCAAAGCTACTGATTTGAGAGAAAAGAGGCGTATAGAAAGCTAAGAAAAGGTTTAGAAGGGTTCTGGGAATTAGCAAAATTTTTTTGAAGATTTTTGGCACTTTTTTTTCTGGGAATTTTTGGAAAATTCCATATTCCGGTTGAATTTTTCGACGAAAGTTGCATGTTCCAACGAAAATTTTGGCCAACCTTGAAGTTTTCGGTGAGCTGCCCAGTTTTCGATGAAGAATCCCAGAAATCGATGAACTTTCGGTGAACTTTCGATGAAAAACCTAGATTCCGATGAAAAATCCTAGAATCCAATGAATCTTCAATCGGAGTTCTTCAACTTTTTAGAGAGAAGCAGAAGAAAAAGAAAGAAGAGAGAGAGAGAAGAGGAGCGTTCTACCAAAAAATAGAGGGAAGAGCCTTATATACCCTCCCAAAACGAAGTCGTTTTGGCCTTAAGTGACCCAGAAGATTCGTGCGTTTTGTCGAGATCTGACCCTTCCCGAGCGTCGACCCGCGTCCTGACCTGCGCGTGTATCCCCCTCCGAGCCGATAGTCGAGCCGAGCCGGGTTTCCAAGCCGCTTTTTCAAGCCGTTTTCTCTTCCTTGAGCCGAGTCGAGTCGAGCCGTATATCGAGCCACTCCAGGTTTTTTTTTATTATTTGTTTTATTTATTTATTTTATTTATTTATTTATTTATTAGATTAGGTTTAGTTAATATTTTTTATCTTTATTTTATTTTTATTTTTGTTTTACTTATTTTATTTTATTTATTTTATTTTTATTTTGTTTTATTATTCAATTTTCTTTAAATAAAAATAAAAATATATATTTTTGGGGAAAAGTTGAAAGTATCAATTTTTTTTAAAAATAAAATTTCAAAAAGGTTTTTTGAGGAAAAGTTGAAAGTATCAATTTTCCTTGAAAATCAAAATTTTCAAAAATATTTTTGAGGAAAAGTTGAAAGTATCAATTTTCCTTAAAAATAAAATTTCAAAAAAAGGTTTTTTTTAGGAAAAGTTGAAAGTATCAATTTTCCTTAAAAAAATAAATTAAAAAAAAATTAATTTTTGGGGAAAAGTTGAAAGTATCAATTTTCCCTGCACAAGAACAATCATTCTTTCCTTCCTTTTTATTTTGATTTTGATTTTGATTTTTCTTTAAATAATCCGATGACGGAGCCTCTGCAAGTGAAACAGTAGTTTTTCTTGCATACTATTGAGGTGAGGAAATTTTCTCAATTTTCTGCTAAAAGTATTAGAGTCAATTGAGAACAATTTTTAATAATTAATTACTCGATAAAATTTTAAAGCTCATTGGATAACACAAATTTAAGCTGGTACCATCTTTTGATGGGTGTTGTGAGGGTGCTATAACCTTCCTCACACGTAACCAAACTCCCGAACCCTGTTCTGGTTAGAAGACCTGAACCTATTCTTTTAGGGACCCTTAAACTTAGGTATTCACTCAAAGGACAGATTCTTTAGGTGGCCAATCGCACTTAGATAAAAAAGATTGGTGGCGACTCCTAAAAGTCAATGTCTAGCGATAGATCCCCGGATCTAGACGTTATGACAAACACATTAACAATTAATTTCATTAGTGTATAAAGTCAAAATACAATATGCAAAATATTGATTACATTGCATAAGTTTATGCATATACTAAAATTGGCTCCACAATTGGTTTTAATGAATTATATTATATCTATTTAAAAAATTGATACTTATAAAGACTTGGAT
This sequence comes from Durio zibethinus, assembly GCF_002303985.1. The sequence goes on from NW_019168270.1 coordinate 12,919,838, forward strand.
GAGAAATAGCTTGAAAACATAAAAGAGAAAGACATGAATTGATCTATGATCAAAATAATTATTACTTATTATCAAGCAAAAAATTAAATTGGGTTCTAATAAAATTGCCGATTGTTTAATTATCATGTCTTAGTTATATATAGAACAAACAAATTGTCCCATTGTTTTTATGAAAACAATTAGAAATGGTTAAAGGAATTTACTAAAAAAAATTAGATGTAAGTGGAGAATATATATAGAAAATAAGATTTGGTTATAATATTAGTTTTATTTTTAAATCATAGCACCAAAATTGAGATAACAAGTTGAGTTAAACTATTTGTATGGTTCTATCTTTGTTGGTCGTTTATAAATCAAAGGTTGATATATTTTTTAAAATTTGTTATTAGTTCAAATTTTGACTAGTGTTCAATTTTCATAAAAATCAATTAAAATTAAATTGATGTATGTGAATAATTATTATTAAGATATGGTGTTTCATGTATTAATTGGTAGATAATAAACCAAATAATTGTTATTATCAGAAACATAGGCATTGTGACATATATTTTGCCTACTGGATGTATTACACTAAAAGTCATTTTACAAAATAAAATTTTATTATGAACAATCACAAAGTGAAAATCATAAATAGCCATCAAAGAGGTAATCAATGGTTACACAAAAGCATTATTGCTTTTCGCATATGGGATATTGATTAAAAAAAAGCATGTCATTAAAAATATTGAAGTATTTATCAATTACTAGCATTTTGAAAGATGCTCATCAATGTCTAATTAGCCATGTTTATAAATTACAAAAAAACATGCAAATTTAATATTCCAAAGGCATCAATACATGCATTTATTTAATTTTATTTTGTGGTGGCATAAAGAACATTGGTACAATTTGTTATATATTATGAAAATGAACTGAATAGAATGAAATTTTCTTTCTTATATATATAAGAAAGATATGGACTATGGAGATAGACTGCCATAATCCAATTAATACATTATTGGTTAAAGACAATTAAAATATTTTTGCTTCTTGCACAAAAAAAGGCCTTTTGCAAGCTGTTAAAATAAAAATGCACAAGTTTTCAAAGTTTTCAATAATTTCATGACAATGGTAAAGATGTGGCTAGTTATACACCATATTAACATATAGGCTTAGATAATAATATTAGTTTGTGAATGCCATAAGCCTTGGAGTTAGCTAATCAATTTAACTAATAAAAGTTCATCATAAGTTTTTGCATGAAATATTAGTAGAATTCATATTATAATTATTGTTTATGCTATTTTATGAAAATGATTCTTTGGATTCATGTTTCATGACTTGCGTTGATATGGTGATCTAGGTATGAACATATTGATCACAAAATGATTGTGAAAGTATTGATATTAGAGTTAAATATACTATGGATTCTTATTGTACATAGGCATATTGGTGTTATGAGTAAAGTTTGAATTTATTATATATCCAAAATATTATGACTAATTAAAAGTGGTAAATAATAGAGATATATAAGTTGCACAATGGTGGAGAAATAAAATTTTTATAAAATTTTGAAATCAAGTTTAGAGGTTTCAATAGTTATGAACTTGGAATTAGCCATTAGGCAATTAATATATGCATTAGAAACTCATGATAACATTTGAGATAGTTGGTTTTCACTAAAAGTTATCACTATAAATAAGATAACTTCAACAGCCAAATCTACATAATATTTAGGTATGATGTGGATTATTATGGTTGGCTTAGAATAGCCATAAGCCAAAATTGATGCCACAATGTTGATCACGTTGTGATAATTTTTTTTTTTTTGTTATGTGTATGGTCTAATTCATGGATTGTATAAAAGATTTATCATCTATGGTTTTATATAGTAAAAATTTCAAAGTATATTTACTTTAGAAGTCATGAGTGATTTAAAAATTTTGTAGATATGAAAACTTTTATAATAGCAAAAGGAATACTGTTTGATCCATTTGGGTGATGAAAATGGTTTTGTTCATGATAATAAAAATTATTAATAGGGTCCATGATGAAATAGATTTATATAAGTATTTATGAATTAACATAAAAAGTCTTAAAAGGAGACTATAGAAGTACAATTATATTTTAAATCTGTTTATTGATGTAAACTCTTATATTGAGTTAAAATATAAAAGTTTTGAAACTTTTATAGAATTATTAAGATATTTGCTAATTATATTTAATTAAGGGTAGATTTGGAGGCCTTTTACCTAAAAAAAAATCATCAAATAGTGAAAAAATAAATGAAATGACAACTTGATTAAGTATATATGATATTTTGACAATTGAATGAGACATTCTTTAATAAAAGAATGCATAATTGCACATGGTAGGGATGATAAGAATAAAAAAAATAAAAATTACCATCATAGTGTTATAAGATTTTAGTATAATTTTACAAGCAAATTATATAAGCTAATAAGTTTAGACACTTATTAATGTAAAATTATAAAAAGGTCCTTAAAAGTCTTAAAAGGACTAAAATGGTTTGCTTTATTCATTAAGTTTATCCAATTGTACTAGAAGTATAATTGTATTAAAGATGTATAAAAGTATGAAAATAAAATGGTTGAAATTTATGAGTATAGAGTTGTGGCCACAACCAAAATCAACTATTTCTTAAAATGATAAGAATGAGGCAATAATTTTTGGAGCATATAAATGATATGCAAAATGAAAATTTTGGACATATTAGCCTGAAGTAATTATATTAGAGATTCAATCTCAAGTGGGGGTAATTACCATACAAGAAAATTAAATTTTAAGATATTTGGTTAGTAGTACTACAAGTAGAATGGATTTAAACTCGTACTATTAGACATCGATAATGGAAACCCAACTTTGAATTAGTAATCTCTAATTACAAAGTTTAATGGATAAAAAAAAGTTATTGTTATGTGTTTGTTAAGCACTAGTAAAATCCATTCAAATTTTAGAAACTAGTATGATCCATTGTGTGTGTGGAGGATAAGTTTTTATATTCTTAATGGAGTTTAAATGTCTAAAGCAATATAGATGTAATGAAAACTTTACCTATATTAACATAGAAGTGGTGTCACTTCAACTAGAAAAATTGGGGTCTTTATTATAAATGTTTATGAATAGGATAAGTACATGGCCATAATAGTGCTAAAAATAGTTATAAACCTCTGCTAGAAGAATAAATAAGTATTATGTGTGTTATATCTTCAATACTAACATTACAAGTTGAGGTTTAATTTGTAAACACCATCAACTTGTTAGAATTCTAATATATATAGCTAATTAAAGGTTTAAATTGAGAGATACTTTTTTATATTCATAATATTTATTAGTGTGAAATGTTAAAAATTAAGCACTAACATTCCTAACTAGTGAGAGATTGTTGATAATTTAAAATGTGATGCATCCTACATTAGATAGAAAGATTTAATTATTGATGAATAAAATTAATTTTTATATTAATTTTTATTAATATTTTAAATAATTATATTTGAACAAAAATAATTATCATATGATAAATAATCATAACTATTTGAATATAAATAGATTATTATTCATAAAGGTCATAATTGTACAGAAGGTCATAATCATATGAATAGAAGTTTATGTTTATTCATTCATTATAGATAAAATTTTTAATATAACCATTTTTACTATTTCTACTTGGAGAGTTTTGAGATTTTATTTTATCTTAAAGGCATAATTGCCTTTAAGAAAGTGTTCTTCACTCTTCAAAGCCAAAATTCTTTTTTATTATTTTTCTTCTCTTATTTATTTCTTTTCTAACAATTTTATTAATTGATATTTCATTCATTTTCACTACTATAACATAATATTTTAGGAACCAATTATCAATAACTTTTTTCATTTTTAGGGCTTTGTTTTTAGGCAATATTTTGATTATACACATTTCCAAACCAATTCGCTCATATATGTTCATGCATATCTATAAATAACTAAGGCAATTGAATTTTGAATCAACAGTTAACCTCCGTCTACAAAAAAAATGGATATCTAGTCATAAGAACAAAAGGAACATATCGAAATATGTTTATGAAATTTAAAAATTCTATTATCGGTACAGGAAATCACTTTAGTTTTGATAAAAAAATTTTGTCAAAATTAATTTGTTGTAAAATACTACATTGTTACAAGCTAAATGATGATGAAACCCTAATAATTGGTAATGTTTTCACTTTATTTTTTGTTTGGATAGCTAGTCAAGCAAATAGTACTTTAAATTCAAAGTTTAACCCAGTTAGTTTATGCAGTTATCCTTAAAAAATGGTATCTAATAAATTTTGAGTTTAAATTTTAGTATTTGCAATCCTTTCCCTTATTCTCAAACTATGACCTCTTATGTATTAGAACAAAAGTACTTCCTCTCAAATGATATTTTTCTTGAATTTTCTTTTGCTAGCTAGGTCATGTACTAGTAAATTTAAGTTGTTTAGTAGGCATAACCCCATAATCTCACCATCGTTACCAAAACTTAGTACATTTTAGAGAAGGGAACCCAAAATAAACTAAAATGTAGGAATGAGGTCATGAGTAGAAGATTTGGAAGGCCACCATCACTATAAGAATTTTGATTTTTAGTGGCATTTTTTTTTTTTATGTTTAGTAGCATTTATAAATGCTATTAAAAGGTTTGCGACATTTACGAAAAACACCAATAAGAGTATCGGCTATAAGTGCATCATGAAAAATAGCGACATTTTCTATAAAATGTCAATACATTAGTGGCGTTTGTATCTAGAAAATACCGTTACATTAGCAACGTTTGTATATGAAAAATGCCACTATATTAGTGGCGTTTGTATCTGAAAAATGCTACTATATTAGTGGCATTTGTATCTAAAAAATGTCGCTATATTAGCGGCATTTGTACCTTTGACACGCTGCTAATTTAGTGATATTTTTATCAAAAAAAAGATGTTACTTTAGTGGCATTTGTATCACAAAAACGTTACTAATTTAGCTCGTTTACTAGTAAGAGCGCTACTACTTTTAGTGGCATTTTATGGCACAAATGCTATTAAATTATTCATTTAGCGACATTCTCAAACACACACCATGAAATTGAGAAATGTATTTTTTTTAAATAAAAAATTTCTGTTAATATTTATTATTTTCATAAACGAGCTTAAATTCATATACTAAAATTAATATAAACTTAATTCGCATTTAAATATACATCTAATTAACACAAATTTTAATAATTAGTATAATAACATTTAATTTTTTTAATACATTAACAAAATAAAAATTAAAATGTATGAAATTGATGACTGCATATATTTTAATGACTGCCAATTGATGAAGAAATTTTTTCACCTTGGTCACTAGCATGCTAAAAAACTTACTAAATAATAGCATACAATTTTTAACACTTCATTGTAAGCTTTTTTTATATTAAAAAATATAAAATTTACTAAATATAATACCTGAGTTGGATGACCATCGAGATCAGTTCCTGGAAATTATTGTTGCACAAAATTCATAAGATGATTGAATCAATCATGTAACTGCTAAAATTTTACATGCTCTTACTCCATTCTAGTATGTTCTTCCTCAATTTTGGCACCCTCATATTCTCTTTCTACTTTCATTTGTTGAAAACATTATTGTATAGTTTGCAACTCCTCTATCAATATCGAAATATCTCGTGAAGACTGACTTGTTAAGAATGTAAATTGCTGAAAGCTACATCCATAGTAGGTAGATGGTATTGGACTCAATCCAAAGCCTCAGAACCATCCATGTCTTTCTTTTCCAGTAATTTCTATGAATATTTAATTTTTCAATTCTTGCATGTTGAGAGAACCATCATATGCTACTTTAATCTTAGCAGCCATTTTTTCTTTTGCTTTCTCTTGTAAATTAGTCATATACAACTATCAAATTTAATGATTAATTGATAATATGTTAAAAAAAGTAAATATTTATTTTTTGTTAAAATAAGTATTATAAATTACCATAATTTCTGGTATTTCGACATTCATGTAAGATCCATATTTTTTCATGTGAGTTAAGCGAAAAAGTTTCATACATCCAATTTGGCCACCCATCTCAATCTCTTATACAAAAATATATATTATTTAATAGAATACATATCAACCACAACTTATTCATGTATATCATGCCTGTCAATCAAGTTCACAAATTTTGAATAATTTTAATATCATGTATTTTTATTTTGGCCCCTTTACAATATAATAATCTTAAATAGACGCAAACAATAAAAATATTTTAGCCTTTCACACATATCGATCATGGCAACCAAATTCAATTATTTGGACAAGTTTAATATCATGGATTGAAGCCATTCAAACTGTTGAAAGCCATCTAAAAGTTTAATTTGTATTTTTGCCTTTTAAAGGCAAAAATAGTCCCAAATAAACATAAACGACAACTTTTTCACCCATATCAATGGTAGAAACCAAGTTCAATCAATCAGACAAGTTTAATATCAAGTATTGAAGCTATCCAAATTGTTTAAATTAAACAATAACAAAAAATTTGTAATTTTACCTAAATAGGCGTAAATAATAACTTTTTCATACATATCATCCGTCTCAACTAAGTTCAAAACTTTTAATAAATTTAATATCATGTATTGAAACTATCAAAACTATTAAAACAGTACAATAACTGTTAATTTGCATATTTACCTTTTAACGGCACAAAAAGTTCATTCATTAGAATAAGTTTAAAATCATAAACTTACTATTTCTTTTTGCTTTCTTGTAAAACTTTTTAATCCACTTGTGTGGCTATATTTCTGTTGTTTTTTGCTACCAATCTCAACCTATTCTCTTTTCTGTCATAAAAAATAATTGGGTATATCGTAAAAATATAAATATTACCAACTTAAAGCATAAAACACTTTCATTATTTCATTCTACTATACAAAGTTATAAATGAGTACTTTTCCTTTTCTTGAAAACCAAAATCTAACTAATTGTTCATATTGCTACCTAATCACAATATAGGGTAGATTTTTCATCGTCGCCTCTACAGTTGTATTTCTATCGAAATACTTATTCTTTAAATTATGCTTATAATCTCTCCATTTTTTTCCTAATGACTTAAGCACAAATAAAGGTGAAATTTTAAGTACAAATCTTAACTGTAATAATACAAAAAAAAAGTTTTAATCAATAAACTAAATCTAAAATAATTAATTTTTTATATGTAATTAATTATACTAATACGTCAATAAAGTTTAAAGCATTGGCCTTTACTTCTGCTCGGACTTTATGCCATGTTTCATAATGAATAGGCAATTTCATTCCATTACGGGCAAGCATGCCTAGAAATCCAACCAATAGTTGAGCCTCTTCACCAATTGGTTGCCTATCAGAGTTTGCAAAAACTACAATACACTCGTTCGGAGGTAGTACAAATAATTCTTTCAAAGTTGTCCAGCCTTTGGTCTTCCGTTGACCATTGTTATCAATTACAAAAATTAAAAAATAAATTTGTAAAATGGCAATACTTTTATCATTATAATTGATTTGTAAATATAGGATATGTGATACCTGCATTCAAATTTAAAGCATAATTAATTGACGGGATACTATCAGTTGAAGGGTTAGAAGTGACTGAGTTAGATCTGATAGTACGGTCATTCCCTTATAAAGGATTCAGTCTATCGCCAATATTAACAGATGTCACGACAGTTCTGAACTAATATCTCTGATATGTATTCCTTTTAATCTATTCCTTTGAGCTTATTTGCATTATAAAAGCAAATATATAAAAGATATTAGTTTAGAATAAATATAAAGACATTGAGAAGTTAAGAAAATCATAACCTACAATAAAAAAAGAACATATCGATTTAATTAAATCTAAAGATAATGTATGATTTACAATACAATAAATATATAATAACAAATGCGACATTAATTACATACAATCATTTACTATATTATGTCTTAAACACTCGAATTACAAAATATAGATGATCCATCATGGTTTATAAAATGTCTTCATTAACATCTTCGCGGACCCATTGAGCATAGGTACTGGAGATATTTTCATCCAAGTTTTGTTCAGCAAAAAGATAACATTCAATTTCATGTTCAACATCATATCCTGTATCTAACCCCATATCAAATAAGTCTCTAGGTGTGTTTCGAAGAACAACAAACTAACCCAATTCTTTGGGATCTTCAGAATAAAAAACTTGTTGACTTCAAATGAAAAAACCTAAAGTTCATTAATGAGTTGTTGTCTAATGTGAATTAATCGATAAAAATTCACAAGTGTAAATCCATACTGATATTTCTTAATACCCCTCGTACTATTCATATCAGCCCAATCACACTGAAATAAGATAACTTTCTACTTGTCATAATAATCCAACTCAATGACATCAGTAATCATGCCAAAATAGTCAACATTTCCCTTGAAAGGGTTTGTGTCCCTAGCACTAACATAGTTAGTAGTTGATGAAGCAACAATAACTCTTGAATTTTATGTATTGCTAAATCTTTCATAGGATTTAGTGTGAAATCTAAATCTATTGATGATGGAACCTTTGTATCGTTCCACAATCCTGTTCAAACCTTATGAAAGACACTTCACCTATTCACCAACAAGCCTTCCTCTTTAAACCTATAAAAGTGGAATAAAATTATATATGTTATTAATGTTAATTATACCATATACATTTTATGTAGATTTCTCATAAAGGGAAGTATGGTATTAGTTACAGTTGCTCCTAACCATTCATGAAAGTTTTTGACAAACAACTTATCAAGTTCTCAAAGGTTTGATCGTCAATAATGTGCAAGAGCTCTCAAATTATTTCTATATTCACTACAAAGCATCATGATAAAGTATTAATAATAAAAAAATACAATAAACTATGGTTAATGTAATGAATAATTTCCTTTTTAAAAACTTACGTGCAAAATGATTCAATAGATTCATGATGAAAAAGAACATATTGATGTGCTTGGGCCCAAGATTTATCATCTAACTCTACCATTTCAGCTTTGCCTATTGGTTGTCCAAAACTTTGAAAAAGATAACTGTAGGTAGAGTCATGTTGCTGTATACTAACATTTTTCGATGGTCTATTAAATCTCATTTCAACATCTTTCAAATAACAAGAACAAAATGTTATACACTATTTTACTAAATATCCTTTAATAATAAAATTTTTTGGATAGCATTTGTTGCAACAATAAGACTTTAACCTCCTTAAAAACCTATCGCATAAAATATTAATCATATATCTTTTTTAACTAGAGTGGCATGATCATCTATAAAACTCTAATCAATCTATTAAACAATAATACCTTTCGATAGGATACATCCATCAATAATAAACTGACCTACAAACTTTTTGCTTCATATGAAAGGTGGATAACCAAATGCATCACAATAGTGAAAAAGTTTCGAGGGAAATTTTTCTTTAAATAGCATAAAGTAATCATGGCACGATCTTGAAGTTTGTCAAGCTCTTTCATATTCATACATTTCCCATATAGAGATTTAAATGTGTTACTCAATTCAATTACCATAGAAGTGACTTGCTTTGATGTTGATGAACGTAAAACAATTAGAAGTAAGTCTTGCATTAAAATGTGATAATCATGTGTAACACCCCCAATCCCACATCAGGAGGATGTGTGGATAAGGAATGATATATATGTAAAGACTTAATCTCAAACTTGTGAGGCACTTTTTGTGGGACAAAACCGTGAGACCTTCAGATCAAAGCGGACAATACCTCGCAGGTTAGGTGTGGGTCTCTACAAATGGTATCAGAGCGGTCACCAGTCCGCAGTCGTGGGAGTCACTAAGTGTTACACGATGGTTTGGTGTGATCTTGGTCCTGTGGATGGACTCGGCTTGACAGGGAGGTCAAGCATTAAAGCTGGAGAGATTGTAACGCCCCCAATCCCACATCAGAAGGATGTGTGGATAAGAAATGATATATACCAGCACCCAACCTGCGAGGTATTGTCCGCTTTGACCTAAAGGTCTCACGATTTTGTCCCACAAAAGGTGCCTCACTAGTTTGGGATTAAGTCTCTACATATATATCATTCCTTATCTACACATCCTCCTGATGTGGGATTAGGGGCGTTACAATCTCCTTACCTTTAATGCTTGATGTCCCTGTCAAGCCGAGTCCATCCATAGGACCAAGATCACACCAAACCATCGTGTAATACTTAGTGACTCCCACGGCTCCACTGTGTAGCACTTAGTGACTCCCATGACTGCGGACTGGTGACCACTCTGATACCATTTGTAGAGACCTGCACCCAACCTGCGAGGTATTGTCTGCTTTGACCTGAAGGTCTCACGATTTTGTCCCATAAAAGGTGCCTCACAAGTTTGGGATTAAGTCTTTACATATATGTCATTCCTTATCCACACATCCTCCTGATGTGGGATTGAGGGCGTTACAATATCCCTACCTTTAATGCTTGACATCCCTGTCAAGCCGAGTCCATCCACAGGACCAAGATCACACCAGACCATCGTGTAGCACTTAGTGACTCCTACGACTACGAACCGATAACCGCTCCGATACCATTTGTAGAGACCCACACCCAACCTGCGAGGTATTGTCCATTTTGACCCGAAGGTCTCACGATTTTGTCCCACAAAAGGCACCTCATTAGTTTGGGATTAAGTCTCTACATATATATCATTCCTTATCCACACATTCTCCTGATGTGGGATTGGGGGCGTTACATCATGTGACTTCAATAAAGAAAGTTTTCACTCCTTAAAATTCACACATCTCAATATATTTGATGTATAGCTATTTGAAACTTTGACATTTTTCAAAACCTTGCAAAACATATCTTTTTTAGATTTAGAAATCCCAAAGCAAGCAACAGGCAATCAATATTTACAATTAGAAAGCAATTTCGGATGAAGGTTAGGGCGAATCCTCATATCAACTAGGTCAAGCCGACTCTTTAAGTCATTTTTTGATCTTCTATTCACATTGAAAATTATCCCGATAAAATTTTTACAAACATTCTTCTCTATGTGCATTAAATCAAGGTTATGACATAATAAATTATATTCTTAATAAGGCAACTAAAAAATGATACTTCTTTTTTTTCACAACTCAGACTCATTAAAGTCATCTTCTTCATCATCCTTTTAATCACTTTGAATATCAAGATCACCAACGTCAGTGTCAGTATCACCAACTTGCGTAATATGAGGCCGTACACCTTTAAAAATGTCCCTCACTCTTTTTCTTGATGGAGACATTTTTTCATAAGTGAAATTGATAGCTTTTAACTTTGATAAGATATTAGACCCACTAATGGGTAAAGGTGATTTCTTCAACTCTTTAGTTCTATCAAAGAAATATTTTTGGAATCTAAATCAATGATTATCATCTAACCATTGATGATGTCCCATATAACAGAACTACCTACCATTAGGTAACCACTTCGAACATATATGCACAGCACAACATAGACAACCATAATGACCTTTTGTACTCCAACCAGATAAATTCGTATAAGTAAAAAAATCATTGATAGTCCATAATAAAGTAACACGCATATTGAAGTTATCTTTTTTTTATGCATAATAGGTCTCAACTTCTTCTCATAATTGCTTTAACTTTTTAATAAGAGGTTGTAAATAAATGTCTATATCATTACCCGAATATTTTTCTTTGAGAATTATCATGGATAATATAAATGATTGTTGCTTCATAGCAATCCATGATGACAAATTGTAAGGAATCAACACAACTGGCTAAGTACTATAATAAGTACTTATCATTTTAAATGGGTTAATCCATCAGATACTAGTCCAAGCATAACATTTCAAGGATCAGATGCAAAGTTTAAAAACTTAAAATGAAATGATTTTCATACTAAAGAATCTGTAAGATGGCTCAATGATCTATCATCTATCCATTTTTCATGATACCACCTCATTGAATTTGTAATTTTGAAAGATATAAAGAGTCATTGAAGTCTTGGTATTAATGAAACATAGCGTAAAACGTTAACAGGCTTTATTTTGACACTGACTTTATCACCATCCTTATTTAACCTTTCATTGAGATTTTTATCCACCTAACGAGAAATACCACACACATGACAAGATTCTTGCCTTTTTCTATCACCCCAATACAACATGAAATCATTGAGACAACTATGAATTTTTTCATATCCGATACCTAAATCTTTGATCATTTTTTTTTATTCCTTATAAGATTCAAAAATTTTTGCAAAAGAAAACATTTCTTTCATAAACTCTAATAATAAAGTTAGAGAGTTTTTCGTCCATCCACATAAGCATTTCAAGTGAAAAAAATGAACATAAAAAGATAATCTTGAATGCTTTGAGCCCTCATTAAGTTCTTCATTCATATCTTTAAGCAACCTATAAAACTTTGATGCTTCTCCTCTAGGTTGTTAGTCACCTACACCTATCCTAGGTTCACCAAATTCATTCATTTCAACATTAGACTGATTAAATCTATCATTTTGGGGAGAAAGATTATGAAAATATTAGTTATGAATGTTAAAGGCATCTCGCAATATGCCTTCAATGTCATTTGCTATAAAAGGATCATGTTAGTATTGGACAACCCTTGAAGTTGAAGGAACTCTAGTGAAAAACCTTGATGGTATAGACTTTACATGAAAATACCAATTAACATATCCCGAGAGAAATCTAATACAAATTAAATATTCAAAAACAATTTGACGCATTTGTCAATTTATATTAGCACACTTCACAATAGGCATAATATCATATTATCTTCACTTGTATTCTCAAATGCAAAATTAAAAAAAAATTTCACTCCATTTCTATACTCTTGACTTAATCTTGATTTTTGCATTCAATTCTTATCCATTTAGTACTTGCTACATTATCAGACCAAATATATATAAATAATTTATATGAAAACGAACATGTCAAATACTTAAGTTTACTATGTTTTAAACAAAAGATAATAACATGACCAATACTTACAAAAAATGAGAACTCCTTGTTGTGAAGTATTTTATCAGGTATCTAATATTATGAATGTTAAAACTACTTCTGACATAGACAGTACCCAAGAGTTTTTATAGTTGGGGTTGAAATAAGGTAAATAGGTACAGAGGAAACCTAAAAAAGAAAAAAAATAAAAAGGAAAGGGAAGGGGATGATAGGTTACAAATGGGTATTTGAGAAAGGTGGGTTTTTGGAGAAAATTATTTAAACAAAAAAAAATCGTCAATTGCAAAAGATAAAGGAATAGTCAAATTAAGTAAAAATATCAATAAATAACTAATGAATAGTTTAAATATGGTTCTAAAAAACAATGCTTAAATAGTACAACATGAAGGAAAAGAAAAGTAAATTGTAGTTGGTCTGGAAAGAGAAATAGTAAAATAATAAAGATGAAGCTTCAAGTTGGTGATTAGATGCGTTAAGTTTAGGGATAATTTTATTGGACCAGATTATTAAAGACGTTTACTAAGAAAAATGCCTTTAATAATTTCCTTCTATATATATTTTGAATATATTATAAGAGCTATCAATAGAGTCATAGTAGAATTGTTTGCGATTATTAAAGGTGTTTATGCCTTAAAAATGCCTTCAAAAATTTTATCTAATTTTTTATGGTGTATTTATTGAAGGCATTTTTTGCATAATACACTTTCAATAATTTTCTTCTTTTTTCTTTGAATATCAGTGAAGACGATTTTCTACTAAAAACACATTTAAAAATTTCTTTGTAAATATTATTTAAGATTATAAAAGGCATCTCATGTATGAAACGCCTTTAATATTACACTTTTAAAATTTTAAGGGGTTATTAAAGGTGTTTATTCTAAAAAAACACCTTGACAAATTCTTTTTTTTATTGAAGGAATTTATTGAATGCATCTTCTAGTGAAAAACGCATTCAATGTTCCACTACTCAAACTTTAGGACGATTAGTGAAGACGTTTTTTGAGAACAAACGCATTCAATAATTTTTTTAAAAAATTTTTAGGATTATTAAAGGCGTATTCCAGTGAAAAACACTTTCAATATTTCATAACTCAAATTTTAAGACGATTAGTGAAGGTGTTTATTCTAGAAAAATGCCTTCACTAATTTTTTCTAATTTACGTACATAATAATTGAATGCATTTTTTTAGAACAAACACGTTCAATAATTTTTTCTTAAAATTTTTGAGATTATTAAAGGTGTCTTTCAGTGAAAAATACCTTCAATTTTCTACAACCCAAATTTTAAGACGGTTAGTGAAAGCGTTTATTATAGAAAAATGTCTTCACTAATTTTTTTTAATTTATGTACATAATTATTAAAGGTATTTTTTTAGAACAAACACCTTCAATAATTTTCTCTTAAAATTTTGGGATTATTAAAGGCTTATCCCAGTGAAAAATGCCTTCAATTTTTCACAAATCAAATTTTAAAATATTTAATGAAGGCGTTTATTCTAGAAAAACACATCCACTAATTTCTTCTAATTTACGTACATAATAATTGAAGGCATTTTTTGAGAACATTGAGAACAAATGCCTTTAATAACTTCCTCTTAAAATTTTTGAGATTATTAAAGGCGTTTTCTAGTGAAAAATGCCTTCAATTTTTCACAACTCAAATTTTAACACAATTAGTGAAGGCGTTTATTCTAGAAAAACACATTCACTAATTCCTTCTAATTTATGTACATAATTATTAAAGGTTTTTTTTTAGAACAAACGCCCTCAATAATTTCTTCTTAAAATTTTTGGGATTATTAAAAGTGTCTTCCAATAAAAAACACCTTCAATTTTCTACAACTTAAATTTTTAAACGTTTAGTGAAGGCATTTATTCTAAAAAAATACCTTCATTAATTCCTTCAAATTACATACATAATTATTAAAGGTGTTTTTTTTAAAACAAACACCTTCGATAATTTTCTCTTAAAATTTTTGAGATTATTAAAGGCTTCTTCCAGTAAAAAATGCCTTTAATTTTTACAACTCAAATTTTAATACAGTTAGTGAAGGCATTTATTTTAGAAAAATGTTTTTACTAATTTTTTCTAATTTGTGTACATAATAATTGAAGGCATTTTTTTTAGAACAAACATATTCACTAATTCTTTTTAATTTTTGTACATAATTATTGAATGTAATTTTCTACTGAAAATGCCTTCAATAATTTTTGTTTAGAATTATCAAAGGCATTTTTTGAGAAAAAATACCTTTAATAATAAATTTTATATTCATTCCTTATTTTAGACATCGAATTCATAAACTGTTAGTACACAAAATGATTTAAAGCTATATTAATCAACCAAACCAAACTCACAAGCACATTTCTATTAGACTTTTGGTTTTTTTATCCCTAGCGTCACCAGCGGCCTTCAACAAATCAATGGCACGCATCTCTCTATTTATCGTATGTCTTTATAATTTTTGTTTACTGTATTATTTATATTATTCAATAAAGCTATTTTTTTTTGTTTCTTACTATTTACATATGGATATATATTTTTATTAATTTCACCGTAAGCATAGTTGTTCAAGCACCTATCATTGCATGTATGATATTTATGTATTTTTTTTGTTAATAATGTGATTTGCTGAACCTTGTTGTGTGATATTATTTTGCTAAATGACATTGTATGATATTGGTATGCTAAATCATATGCTGAATGGTTTACTGAATGGTGTTTTTGAATGATTTGCTGAATGGTGTTTTTGAGTAATTTGTTGAAAAGTGTGTTTAAGCACATTGTTGATTGGTTTGCTTAATGGTGTTTCTGTATGTAATATGATATTGGTTGTATTTAATTACATATAGTGTTAAATTTAAATGGTCATTTTGTGTAATTCATATAATTATGATAAAAATTACAGGTATTATAGACTTCGAACAACATTATTATCCTTCTATTGAACATGCAAAAGATACACTTATAGGTAAAAAAAATGAGAAGGAGCCCAAATAAACAAATTAAAGTGAGTGATATAAAAATTTACGTTGACTTCAATCAAAGTGGGTAGCCTATGTCTAAAGGAGTTGCCAAGATGGCTACGCATATTGGAGCCATCATTTGTCATAGGATTTCAATTATCTACACTAGTTGGCGATGAGTTCCTGATAATCTAAAAGATGATATATGATAGTCGATTGTGGTTTGTTTATTCAACTATTTCGTAAAATTTGTTAAATGATTATTTAATTGAAATTCAATGTATTCTTACTAATTATGTTAAATAATTTAGGAATGGTTTGACATCCTAATTGATTGTAAAAAAATTGTGTTGTAATCTACTAGAAAAGCATTTAGAGACTTTAAAAGCAAATTGATAACGTAATATATTTTACCGTTGGCTGATTAAGGTGATGTATTGGTTGTTCTACCTATGGCATATGCAAATGTGATAAGTGTTGAAGATTGGAAAATTTTTGTTTGATATTGGCTTTCAAAAGATTTCTCAAACGTAAACCCATTACCAAAAATATTGTTTATAAGTTTTTATGCAATATAGCCTTTAATCTTCATATGTGATTAACGTAATTTCTTTCTTTTATAGAAAATCAAAGAAAACCAACGAAATATTTGGGCCAAACAGCAATGTCACCAATGAACAGCGAAAAAAAGATATGCAAATGTGAAGTATGAGCTTATATGTATTCACACACTTATTTTATATTCATTAATGAATATTTATGAACATTCATTTTATACATTCTGATTCTTTTATTATGATAATTTAATATAAATTAGTGAGCTCTGGTATCGAAGTTTCAGATGGGATATCTGAAAATAAGGATATCTATAGAATGATAGATCATTTACAAATGAAACAATCAAAGAAATGGCAAAAAAATTGTATGTATAATTACTTTTTTAATATAATGTATGATTGGCATTATGGTTGTATGCATGACTATATACTAGCTTATATAGATTTGTTGTTACAGCTTATCTTATTATTGTTTTCAGGATGATTATGCTGTCAAAGTCAAATATGGTGAACTGATAATCCAATATGGCGAAGATCATTTGTCTTTAGCATTAGGTGTTAAAGAAAGGCCTGGTCGGGTTCATAGGGTTGGTAAATTTATCTTGCCATCAAAGTTTTTTAGTAATTAACACAAAACTCTACAAATGAGAAATGCACAATATGAAGCAATCATTGAGCAACAACAGCAATGAATTGATGACCAAGAGCAATGCCTCAATGAGCAATAGCAAAAACTCACTGTTTTGGAATCTATGTTGGCAGCAATGCAACATAACATGCCAATAGGTTGGTCTGATAGCATTGTCCACGTAGGAAAAGCTTTTGTTGCAAGTAAGGAAGCGAACCCATCCTCTGTTACCACCCAAGAAGTATGATTTTGTTTATAATTTTAATATTAATTTGTTTATTATATTTATTGATTTAGTTTTAATACTTATAGTTCATTAAATATTGTAACAAGATGTTGGGACTCACAATATGACCTTTGCTCAAGCTACCATGGATGAATTATCCAAATATTTGCTAGAGCATTTATCCAAAGGAAACTTCATAACCATTGAGTCTGAGGAAGGGTTATTTGATAAACTATCATTTTCTTTCATTGGTGTGGAAGAAATTAAAGAATTTTATGAACTAGATGAATTATCAGCTATTGATATTGTTGCTTTTATGAGGTTAGTTTATAAATACAAATATGCACATTCAATATGTAGTAATCTATATTATAATGTAATACTGACTAGCAGTGCTAATTGTTATTGTGCAGCTTCCTATATAAAGAGCTCAATAGGAGATAGTTGATCAACAGATTTAGATTCGTTGACCCCAACTTCATTAGTGAGTAGAGTGGCACAGTCGCTTATAATGCTAATCATGTGATCCAATGCATGAAAAGATTGGCTGATTATTATTTGCTCTCATATCATGCGCAATAAGTTATATTCCAACCTTAATTATTCCAATCTTACCTAAATCTGATCTAATATGTAATCTAAGTATATAATTGTTATTATTTTACAGTTGTCATTGGGTGCTTATTATGATTGACACCAATTCCTTAATGCCATACTTACTTAATTTAGTTAATCCAACGGCAATGCCTAACCTTAATATTCAAACTTTTATAAAGAGGTATTACACTTTATTATATTATATATCTTCTATTTCTTCATAAGTAATTTTATTTATGTATTAAGTAATTTTTTTTCTTTTCAGTTTAGGGTAATATCCATATTCGATAAAAAGATAAACAAACTGAAATGGGTGTCATTACCGATAAATGCAAAATTTATTCTTTTATGTTGAGTTTGTGTAGATAAATGTTTCTTAAATCCACTTAATTTAATTTTCAAATACCTCATCAATCCGATAATATTGAATGTGGATATTATGTCCTTCATTTTATATAAGAGATAGTATTAGATGATTTTATGATCACACCATTCAAAGTTAGTATAAATTTCATAAACTTGTTATATCTTCAAAAAAATACAAAGGTATATTATGTTCTCATTTATTAACATTTACTTCTGATTTTTTTTTTTTAGTTAGAAAGTAAAAAAAACTTCACAGAAGAGGAACTAGATGAAATCCGTAAAGAATGGTATGAATATATATTATCATTTATCAATGTTGATAAACTTTGAGGTTAGACATTGTTGGTTGAACGTAAATATATGATGAACAAATTGTTATAATGTTTTTAACATGCCATGTTGAATGGAAACTTTAAGTTTGTACATTAAGGTATTGATTTAATATTATTGGTATACTTAATATGAATACACTATGTGTACTTAATATATTATTAAGTACGATTATTTCAGAAGAGTATATTAATATGGCAACGTTATTAGTTTTAATTTTGGATGTGTGGTCAATTTATTAAAATACAACAATGATCATTATGTAAATTTTAAAATATAATTCGTAGTATTGCATATATAAACCAAATATTTTTTGGGCATAAATATACAACTGACTTCAAACATTTTCTGGGTATAAACCTATAACTGACTTGATATATACAATATCAAATATATTTTTTTGATGGGATTTGTAGACATCAATTTATCCATAACAAATAAATAAATACGTAATATATGTATAAAATACGAAATACAATAAAAATATGAAATAATATAAAAAATATGAAAAAAAAGAACAGAAAAATCGAGGATGGCAGTGGTGCCATCCTCGACACCACTGCCACCACCCATGCCACCAGACCCTACACCCCACTCTTCTGATCACTATACCCTACTCTCCACCCCTCTAATTACTCCTTCCGTTGACAAAACTGTCGGATATGGCCAAAACTAATAAAAGAGGCATGGGGCTCGTGCTTACACCCGTGTCGAGCCCCATGCCCTTCCCCCCAAACACACATGGCTGGAGCTTATAAATAGAGCTCCTAGCGAAGCCAAAGAGAACGGAGAAAAGGAATGAGACGTTGTAAAAACAAAAGGCAAAAAAAAAAATACACAGTCTTCCTTTAGGGAGGAACCCAACGCCTATAGCTTCCTGCATAAAATAAATAAATAAAAGGGGGTCAATTTCATAAAAAGAAAAAGAGTCAAAATACACAAAAAAAAACCTCACAAAAATTTTGAAAGCAGATCTAGGGAAGTGGAGACTCCTTTTGGTGAAAAGGAGGTCAAATCTGCACTAAGGGGCTCGAGAGGAGTTCATGAGAGTTTTTTCTAGAAATTTTTTACAATCGATGATGACGGCCGGAGCTCGTCACCGACGAAGACCACGGTGGCCGTCACGACGAACGGCCACCGGCCCTAGGTCGGCCTGAAAAAAAAACAGAGGAAGAAGGATATTTTTTTTCGGAGGCGAAAAGAATGACTAAGAAAAAAAAAATTTGCTCTTTTATATAAATCTCAGAACCAAAACAACGTCGTTTCATTAAAGGCCCAAAAACGACGTCGTTTAGGCCAAGAAGGATCCGCGCGTCAACCTGCGACCCGACCTAGGGTTCGTGCTCCCAACCCGAGGTCCATGCACCTAACCCGACGACCCACTCTTTATCAGCCTCTGACCGTTCTGACTGGACCGAAACCAAACCGCCCAGATCGAACCAAACCGATACTGAACAGACCAGACCAAGCTGAACCATCGAACCGAATCGTACGTTGACCGAACCGTTGACCGATCCAGTTCAGGTAAAAAAAAATTTTTTTTTGCATTTTTCTTATTTTTTATATATTATTTTATTAATATTTATGCATATTAAAATATCTATATTTGTTAGATTAAATGATGAAATTGTGGTTAAATTTTTTTATGTAATTATGTTAATTTTTAAAATAAACTTTAAAAACAATTATATAAAAATAAAATTAATAATAATACTAAACTAATAAAAAATGTAGGAAAAGGAAATTTTTATCCGATGATGAGATTCAAAGGTATTTTGAGTAGTGATGCCTACAAAATCTCTAGGTAAAAAGATTTTTTTTAAATACTACCAGTGTATTGGAGTATTTATAAAAAATTTTCAATGCAATAAAAATTTTCTTTTTTTTAAGAAAGTAATAAATAAAAATTGATTAATTTATCAAAAATATAAGTAATAAAAATAAGAAGAAAAGAAATTTTATCCGATGATGGGATTCTAAAAGTATTTCGAGTAGAGATGCTTTAAGAAATCTCTAGGTGAGAAGATTTTTTGTAAAATATTACCAATGTATTGGAATATTTATAAAAAAATCTTCAATATAATGAAATTTTCATTTTTCTTCAAATTTTTAAATAAGAATATTAATAAAATATTAATAAAAATTCTAACAAAGGGAAAATAAAATGTGTACATTAACATGGTAACATTTCGCATTGCATGCATGACATTTTTTTCACGAAAAGTAAATTTGAGCCTCCGAGGATGAGATTCTAAGGTATTCCGAGAAGCGAGGCCTAAGAAATCTCTAGGTGAGAAAAAGTTCTTCTAATGTTACCAACGTACTGGAACATTTTAAGAATTATTTCAATAAAAAGGTTTTAATTTTATTTTTCTCGAATTTTTTTCTAACAAATAAAAATCAAGGAAATTATTTTTCTAACACCGAAAATTGGACTATTTTTATCAAAATCAAGGGATAACATGTTGTTAATTGGTACCGTTTTTTAACGGGCACTGTGGGAGTGCTAATCCTTTCCCACTCATAACCGACTCCCGAACCCAGATTGTTTCGCAGATCGTAAAATTATCTTTTTAATAAATTTTAATTAATTTTAAAATTTTTATTAAAAGGATATGTTTTAGTAGGTGGCCAATCGCACCTAGCCAAAAAAGATTGGTGACGACTCCGTTAATTTTTTTTTTTCGTTTCCAAATTCGTCGGGTGGACACAAAACCGTTACGACGCTTGGCGACTCCATGGGGATGCCTTTTGTTTTCGAGAGTCAGGCTAAAATTAATTACTTGTTATCCTCAAATTTTGATTTAAATAGTCTTAATCAATTTCTTAAATTTTTATTCTTCATTTTTAGTAAAAAAGGTTAAAAAAAAATAAAATAAATCAAAAATAAAAAGTAAAAAAATTCACACACATTTCTTTTATTATGCCTCTCATGTTTTATTTTTCTGTATATATTGCTCTCAATAAATTAGGATATATTTGCACACAATGGCACGATGCATCTCATACATGAGCTCTATATCCGGGCTTCGTCCTTTATAGGAGGAAGTAAAGTACCTATGCTTTCGTGAGGTGATAACCTCCGCAATGGCAAGCGAAATACTTCCACACGAATTGAACATTTTTCGTTCGTAGCCTGTAATGGGTGAGGATCGGGGTGCCTTACTAATCCAACATGGATGACAGTGAAAAACAATTTGGGAACCTTTAAACCCTGTCAATCTAAACCCAGCATATAATAAGCCTAGGAAACCAGCCTTATGTAGAGCCTTGTCCATCATCTTGTAAGAAATATCTAAGAATAAAAGTTGTGTATAATACAAAACAAAACAAAACAAAATCTCAAAAACACTAAAAAATAAAAAAATGTTTTTTTTTCGAACCACACTAACTCAATTTTTTTTCATTTTCTTTTTTGCATTAATCATATCATATAGTTTTGCATCGAGATATTTGTTCTAAGACATATTTCTCTCAAGAAGTTTTCATGGATCCCATAGAACTGTAGATTTGCTTATCCTCAATCAATGTGCCATGTGAGTCGTATAATGAAGTACATGTTTGGCCGAAAGAAGCTCAACAAAAGAATGGAGATTGTTTGCCTACCGATTATGTGTTTGAATTACCCAAAAAAAGTACATTTAGATCTCACACAGAATGATTTAAAAGAGTTAGTTACTATCTGAGGTCAGTTAAGTGAAGAAAGAAAAAAAAGTTTTTGTAAAAAGTATGGACAGATTACATCCCTCATTTCAATAGTCATCGATGAACAGCTGGTCAAAACAGCTATACAGTTTTAGGATTCATCCTATAGATGCTTCACTTTTAATCAGAAAGATTTGGTGCCAACTATCGAAGAGTATTTGATTTTGCTCGGGATAGAACTATAATGTCCAAATAAAGTATTTACTCGAAAGCGAAAATCAGATTATCATAAAAAGTTAGCCGAGCTTATGGGGGTTAAAGTAGAAACCATTGATTCCTTTACAAAGTTTAAAGGTGAACATTTCGACATTCGTTGGGACTTTCTCTGAAACTTCATTCAAGAGCATTTAAATGATGATCAAGGTTTGACTGTTTTTGCTCTAGCATTGTATGGCATGGTAATCTTTTCGAAGACTTTGGGTTACATTAAGATAACTGTGGTAGATTTTTTTGAGCAAATTAAAATCCAAACAATTAATCCCGCTCTAGCAGTCCTAGCAAAACCATCAGATCATTGAATTTCTATCGACAAAATGGAAAAAGACAATTCATAGGATGTGTATCTTTATTATACATATGGGTTAGAAGTCATTTCAAATGTGGGAAGAGTGCATTTTCGAAACCATATCTTCGAAACAAGGCACTAATCGAAGAGTTTTGTAAAAGCCAATGGCCGACATTAAAGACTAAAGAAGAATGGGTCCTTTTCTTGCGAAGGCTTATTGGGGATGAAATCGAATGGATGGCGCATTGGATGCCTCGTGTGCCCTTGTTATATCATGGAGGAAATGAGCTATGGATACCGTTATTAGGGCTATGGGGCATTGTAAGTTACGCTCCATTGATGGTATTGAGGCAATTTGGTACAAAACAGTTTGTTCCTGCTACTCATAGCCTGATACAAGTAGAATTTGTTTATGGGAAACCGAATCCATTGAAAATTTCAGAGCAGTTGATCCAAGCATGAAAAAGAACACAAAGAATAAGGTTAGGGCCTCTCATCGACAAAATCACTTCTGATTACCATATTTGGAAAGTGAGGCGACTTAGAGACATAGTACTCCCTCCTGATGATAGCTCATATCAATTGGTTAATCTTTCTGAAGAAATGCAATTATCAAAAGTTGAGCTTGTCAAGAAAGAATTAAAAGCTGAAAAAAAAAAGAAATAAGAAGAGAAAATTTGAGACTTCGTAAAAAAGTAGGGCAATTGAAATATGAAACGGAGATATAAAGGAGCAGATTAGAAAAAGTCATAAAAGAGTGAGATCTAGCTAATAGTGATTTGAAAGATCTACACCAGAAAAATAAGAGGTTATGAGTTTAATTCAAAACTAAAAAAGTTACCAAGTCTTACCTTAGTCGACAACGTAAAATGGATGAGCTCTGAGAGGGAATAAACCAATATAAGGGCAAAGCTCAAGAAAAATAAGAGGAGACCACTAGAATTTCTCAAGAATGTCAGAATTAAAAGGGATTATACTCTACAACCTCAGCAAGATTGGTGGAATGCCAAAACGAAAAGGAAAGGTTGAAAGTTGTGCTCGTAAAAGAGAGAAGAAAGTACTTCGAAGTACTGAATGAAAAAGAATCACTTCACCAGGTGATCTAAGGGTTAGAGATACAACTACAAGACCACAAGAGCTATATTTCAGTAATGATAGATTAGTGGTATAGAAGAAAAAAAGATTGGATCTTCCCATGTGATTTAGAAAGGGATGCCTACATAAGATGGAAGGCAGAAAGCTTAGGGACGTAATAGTACATAAAGCACTTGACTAATCAAGTTTGCAAGGCAGTGAAGAAAGCATGGGAGATGGTTGAAAAGGTAGAAAATTAAAAAGAGAAATCAATCCCATAGGAGAATATGGACAACGCCTAGTGAACTTTCTAAATGAGGTGAAAGACCATTATGAGTAAGTCAAACACTTTTATGGATATAACTCTAGGATGGTAAATCCTACGTAATAAAAGTTGTATGGGATCAATAAAAATTTTTAATGTTGAAATTCATCCAAAAGCAAATATCTCCCACTTGCATTCATGCATCATATATATCATTTTTTATAAAATAAGTAAAAACTAAAATTTTTAACACATAGCATTCTAATTTTTTCTTTCTTTCTTTTTCAAAATAAAAACTTTGTGATAATAAAGGTTCAAGAATAGCTCGCCCATCAAAAATTTTGGCCCAACCTACTCGTCATTCATACAATACCAAGACATAGACAAGAATCATGAAGCAAGAACAGGCCAGTCAATTTGAGAGAATTGAGAAAGCTCAAGAAGAACTAAGAGGAGATCTCAGTACAATAATGAATATGCTCAAAAAACTTGACAAGAGAAAAGCAGTGGAAGAAAATCCTAGCTTTCAAGAACAATCGCCAGATATGGTAGATCTTGTATATCCTCCAAGGTTTGAGCCACGACTGAACCAACCTTCATAAGGAACTAGAGTACCAATTCCTACTCTTGGTGGATATCCTAATCTTTATCCAGGAATGACATCCACACTTGCTCCAAGATAATTTCAAAATTTTGTTAATCCTATTATGATGAAAAAACCACCTGAGCCAATCTTAGTTCTTGATTTGGATGATCCCAAAGAAAGAGAAAAGCTAAGGATGCAGACACCTGAAAAAGTAAAAGATACCAATGCTCGAGAGAAGATGAAGTTATTGGAAGAAAGGCTTAGGGCTATAGAGGGAATGAATTTTTATGGCTCCACAGATGCGACTGATCTTTGTTTAGTTTCAGATGTGGTTATTCCGCCTAAATTCAAGGTCCCTGAATTTGAAAAATATGATGGCACAAAATGCCCAATGACCCATATCACCATGTATTGTCGAAAGATGGTAGTATATGCTCGCGATGAGAAGTTGTTAATGCACATATTTCAAGAAAATCTTATAAGTTCTGCAGCTAGATGGTATGTTCAATTAGATAGGACTCCTATTCATTCTTGACAAGAGCTTACAAAGGTATTCCTTACATAATATCAACATGTCACGGATCTAGTTTCAGACCGTCTATCGCTACAAAGTATGGAAAAAAAAGCAACTGAAAACTTCAAGGAGTATGCATAAAGATGGAGAGACATGACTGCACAAGTTTAACCTCCTCTCATTGAGAAAAAAATAACTATTTTATTTGTGAATATCCTAAAAGCACCATACTATGAAAGATTGATAAGTAATGTAACCAAGAACTTTACAGATATGGTGATATCAGGTGAGATCATTGAAAATGCCATAAAAAATGGTAAGCTTGATGCAGGAGAGACAAGTGGAGCAAGAAAAGGTGGAGCAACTAAAAAGTAAGAGAATGAAGCTCAAACAGTGAACTATATGAGACAACAATTCAAAGGTTTCACACTTTATCCTACACCAATTTACCAAACCCATTACCCTTCTGTAAACCATGTTACATCAATCCCTCATTCATATCAACCATACCAGTCATTACCACAACCAACTTATTTACCCCGTTTTCAGCCATCCTTTCAGACACCCACCTATAATCATCTTGCTGCACCTATCAAACTTGGATGGAGACCTAGTCCTAATAGTGGTTTGAGAGCCCCAAAAAATACCCAAGAAAAAATCACTTTCAATCCCATTCTCATGACATACATAGATTTGTATTCTCGACTTATTGATAAACATCTACTTGCTTTTGTTATCGTTAAACCCTTGAAACCTCCGTTTCCCAAATGGTATGACCCCAATGTACATTGTGATTATCATTATGGGAATCCAGGTCATTCCACTGAAAATTGTACTGCTTTAAAGCATAAAGTGCAAGGGTTAATCAATAAATGAGTATTAAATTTTGGTACCAACCAACAAAGGACTCCAAATGTCAATGGGAACCCTCTACCAAATCATACCAGATCATCAATAAATGCCTTAATTGATGGGCAAAGAAGCCACGTGAAGATAAATGGAGTTAAGACTCCGATGGCTAGGATTTTCGAAGTCTTGGTCAAAGCTAACATGTTGAAGCCAATAGAACCTCAAAATTGCTCTGAAACAATTAACTCAACTGAAAGCTGCAATTATCACAAAGGTGTTATGGGGCATTCTATCAAGAATTGTCACTAATTTCATCAAGAGGTATAAAAATTGATGGATAAAGGTCGAATAGAGTTTTACCAAGAAAGAGAAGAATTAGTGAAAGCTGAAGTGTCTACCATTGATTTAAAGAATAAGTTTATGCATAGACTGGTAACTATCTATTATGATGAGAAGCCAACATCGAAGCTAGAAAAGCTTATTTCCTTAGCAGTGGTGACAATTAAAGTCCTGGCCTTTTTTCATAGCAGAATGATAAAGCAGTACCTTGAAAGTATGATTATGATGTCGTAGTCAACCCAAATACTATCAACATAACGGGTGTAGGAGGCATAACTCGAAGTGGTAGGTGCTATACCTTAGAGGCTTTAAAAAAAGCTAGAAAAGAAAAAGCCAAGGTAGGAAAAGAAAATGAAAGTCAGAGTGGTCTTGACACAACCTCAAAAAAAGAATGTCAGAAGCCAGTATCTGAGAGTGAAGCAGGTGAATTTTTGAAGTTAATAAAACATAGTGAGTATAGTGTGGTAGAACAACTTAACAAGATGCCAGTTAGAATTTTACTATTGTCATTATTGCTCAGTTCAAAGTCACATCTTAATGCTTTGCTGAAGGTGCTAAATCAAGCATATGTGTCTCACAATGCTTCTGTTGAATATATGGAACAGCTTGTTGGCAATCTGACGATTTCAAACTATATCTCTTTCAATGATAAAAAGATTCCTCCTGAAGGTAGAGAAAGTACCAAGGCTTTTCACATTACTGTGAAATGTAAAAGTCATATAATGGCTAAGGTTTTGATTGATAATGGCTCATCCATCAATGTTATGCCTGTGACTACTTTGGTAAAGCTCTTTGTTGATGGATCTTATATGAAACCTAGTCAGATGATAGTGAGAGCCTTTGATGGAACCAAAAGAGAGGTGCTAAAAGATATAGAAGTGTTATTACAGATTGGCCCATGCACTTTCAATGTGAAATTTCAAGTTACGGACATCTCTCATTCATACAGTTATTTATTAGGTAAACTGTGGATCCATATGACAGGTGTTGTCCCATCTTCATTACATCAGAAAGTCAAATTCATTGTTAAAAGAAAGCTAACATGTATGGCAGGAGAAAAAAATTTATTGGTAACTTAATCGATAAATACTCCTTATGTGGAATCGACAGATGAAGTTCTAGAATACTCTTATAGATCCTTCGAGATTGCCAATGCAACATATGTAGTTGGAGAATCTAAATTGTATTCGCCACACTTGTCTATGATAACTAAAATGGTAGTCAAATAGCTTACCAAAATGGGATGACGACTTGAAGTTAGACTTGGGAAGAACCTACAAGGAATCACGAAGCCATCGGCCATATATGAAAAGAGAGACAGGTTTAGCTTGGGATATAAGCCAACAAGAAGGGATAAAACAAGAATGGTGAATAAGAAAAGAAATAAGAGGATAACTAATCTTAAGTCATATGAGCTGGAGTCAGAGCCCATAGTCATTCCATACCTCTATGATTCTTTTCACTCGAAAGGATACATTTATCCAAATTTATCGAGAGCCCCGAATGCAGGATTCGTGAAAAAATTTTTAGAGCTGGCCATTCAAATGGTGGATGATAGAGAAAAGAAGAGTCGAACTGAAAAGCTGTTCGTGTACCCTTGTCCTTCAAATTTTAAGCTGGATAATTAGAAAGTTACAGAGCTATCTGTTGTTTTTAAAACTTTAGAAAAGTAATGTACTGTGAAACTTTAAATCCCTAATTACTTTTTACGAGTATTAAGAGATCTTTTATGGTGTGTTTATGTTTGTCGTTTTAATAAAAGACTTAGAAGATACATCCGTATTTCATTTATTATTTTCATCTTCATTTTACTTTTCATTCTTTTTGTTCCATCATTTTTTTGCCATTTCATTTTTGTGTGCCAATATTCTCTTCATCTTACCTTTTGCAGGGTCCCAAACAATGAACACGAAGATAATCATGGCAATAATCTCAGATTTGATTTTGAAAACTTAATTCATGTTGATGAACTTGATAATAAGGAAGATTCAGATAACTACACACTGCCTCTTGATTTGTTAAAATTACTAAAACATAAAGATAAGCCAATTGAACCCCATCAAAAAATTATCGAATTAGTGAATTTAGGAGATGGTGAAAATAGAAAAGAGGTTAAAGTTGGTATATCTCTTTTATCAGCTGAAAGATAAAAGCTAGAAGAGCTGCTTCGAGAATATGTAAATGTGTTCGCGTAGACTTACCAGGATATGCCAAGACTTAGCAGTGATATTGTAGAGCACAAGTTACCTTTAAAACCAAGATGTAAGTCGATGCAGCAAAAGCTAAGGCACATGAAACCAGAGATGCTACTGAAAATTAAAGAGAAAGTGAAGAAACAATTCGATGCTGGATTCTTGAAAGTGGCAAAATATCCTGAATGGGTAGCCAACATAGTGCCAGTTCCTAAAAAGGATGAAAAAGTGAGAATGTGTGTCGATTATCGAGATTTGAATAGGGCAAGCCCTAAGGATAACTTTTCTTTACCTCACATCGATACTTTAGTGGATAATACTGCTAGGCATTCTACATTTTCTTTTATGGATAGTTTCTCAGGCTATAATCAGATCAAAATGGCTCGAGATGATATGAAGAAAACTATATTTATGATCATATGAGGAACATTCTGTTACAAAGTCATGCCTTTTGGGTTGAAAAATGCTGGTGTCACTTATCAAAGAGCAATGGTGACTCTCTTTCATGACATGATACATAAAGAAATAGAGGTATATGTGGATGATATGATTGTAAAATCTCATGAAAGAGAAGATCATATAGTCAATCTCAAAAAACTATTTGACAGGTTGAAAAGATTTCAGCTGAAGTTGAATCCTGCTAAATGTACATTTGGTATCAAGTCAAGAAAACTATTGGGCTTTGTGGTCAGTGAAAGAAAAATTGAAGTGGACCCAGATAAGATACAAGCCATCCAAAACTTATTTCATCCTCATACCCCAAAAGAAGTGCGAGATTTCCTAGGGAGACTGAACTATATTGTTCGTTTCATCTCTCAACTCACCTATAAGTGCGATCCTATTTTCAAGCTTCTCAAAAAACATGATCCAGGAGAATGAAATGATGAATGCCAAGAAGCTTTTGATAAAATCAAAGAATACTTGTCAAATCCACCTGTGTTTGTGCCTTCAATCCTGAAAAAACCTTTGATCTTGTACTTAACAGTTCATGAAATTTTCATAGGATGTATGTTGGGGCAAAGAGATGAAACTGACAGGAAAAAATGAGCATTATATTACTTAAGCAAAAAATTCACTGATTATGAGTCCAAATATTCACCATTAGAGAAGATATGTTATGCATTAGCCTGGACAACTCGAAGGCTTAGCCAATATATGCTTTATCACACTACTTGGCTCATAGTAAAATTGGATCCTATTAAGTATATCTTCGAAAAGCCCTCATTAACAGGAAGAATAACGCGGTGGCAAGTTATGCTTTCAGAATATGATATCATTTATGTGACTCAAAAAGCTATAAAAGAAGTGTCGTAGCTGAGTTCCTTGCTAATCGTGCTGTCGAAAATTATGAACCAATGAACCTAGAGTTCCCTGATGAAGATATAATGGCCATTGAAGAAAATGAACCTGTTGAAGAGTCTTTGAGGATGTATTTTGATGGAGTTGTTAATGCTTTGGGTCATGGTATTAGGGTAATTTTAATATCTCCTGATGGACACTATTATCCCATTACAGCCAGGTTAAATTTTAATTACACAAATAATATGGTTGAATATGAGGCCTGTGTTATGGGTCTACGAGCAGCAATTGAAAAAAAAATCAAAGTATTAGATGTGTTTGGAGATTCAGCTCTAGTCATCTATCAGTTACGAGGAAAATGGGAAACCAGAGATTCCAAGTTGATACAATACCATAAGTACATTTCTCAATTGGTTAAACAATTCGAAGAAGTTCAATTCGAGCATTTGCCTAGAGAGAATAACCAAATTGCTGATGCACTGGCTACTCTAGCTACAATGATTAAAATAGATGCAAATAATGAAATTCAACCCATCAAGCTGGATGTGAAAGATGAACTAACACATTGTTCGATGTTGAAGAAGAAGTTGATAGGAAACTATGGTATCATGACATCATGTAATACATTAAAAGCTAGCAATACCCAGAACATGTAACAAAAAATGATAAGAGAACTATCAGAAGGTTGGCTATGAGCTTCTTTCTTGATGGAGACATTCTCTATAAAAGAGGTCGAGATCAGGTACTCTTAAGGTATGTGAATGCAACTGAAGCGAAGAAGATTATTGAAGAAATACATGATGGAATTTGTGGGGCACATGCAAATGGTCATATGATGGCTAGACAAATTATGAGGGTTGGATACTATTGGTTGACAATGGAGAGTGACTGTATTGATTATGCCAGAAAATGCCATAAATATCAGATCTATGCTGACAAGATCCACACTCTTCCAATAACATTACATGTTTTGGCTCCTCCATGGCCATTTTCTATGTGGGGTATAGATGTCATTGGTCCCATCATTCCAAAAGCTTCAAATGGACATAGATTCATCTTTGTGATGATTGATTACTTTACAAAATGGGTAAAAGTCACATCATACGCTAGTGTGACTCGATCTGTGGTATGCAAATTCATAAAAAGAGAGATAATATACAGATATGAGCTTCTAGAGATAATTATTTCTGATAATACCAAAAATTTAAATAGTAAGATGATGAATGAAGTTTGCACTCAGTTCAAGATTCGTCACCGTAATTCGACACCATATCGTCCAAAAATGAATGAGACAGTAGAAGCTGTAAAAAAGAATATCAAAAGAATCCTAAAAAAAATGACTGATGCTTATAAAGATTGGCATGAGAAGTTATCCTTTGCTTTGCATGCTTATAGAACATCAGTCTGAACATCTATCGGGGCCGCTTCGTTTTCTTTGGTATATGGAATGGAAGTTGTGCTACCGATCGAAGTGAAAATTCTCTCGCTGAGAGTCTTGATGGAGGTAGAATTAGAGGAAGCAGAATGGGTTCGAAATCGTTATGAGCAGTTGAACCTCATTGAAGAGAAAAGACTTACAACACTTTGTCACGGTCAATTATATCAAAAGAGAATGATGAAAGCACATGATAAGAAAATCCATCTTCGTTACTTTAGGAAAGAAGATTTAGTGCTAAAAAAGATCCTTCCAAATCAACATGATAATCGAAAAAAATGGACACCAAATTGGGAAGGCTCGTATGTAGTGAAAAAGGCTTTTTCTGTTGAGGCATTGATTTTGGCAGAAATGGACAGAGGTGATTTGCCTACCCCAATAAATTCAGATGTTGTGAAGAAATATTTTGCTTAAAAAAAAAAGAGAAAAAATGATAACTTATCTAAGCTGAAAACCTGAAAAGGCAACTTGGATGTGAAGCAGAAGCATCATCAAGAAAAAATCCCACAATGTAGGGGCAAATGTAGTTTAACGAACTCTGAATGATCAAAAAAGTCATTTGATTAGTTTTAGAGAAAGAATTTGAGAATATTTTGTTCATGATTATCTTGTGATCATTCTTTTGACACTTTTGTTTCAACTCAAATACTTTGACATACACTTGTTATCAGCCATATGAAATACATTATCTTTCATTTGAAAATAATGCCTATCCATTCCTTTATCCTTATCTGATATTTTTTGTTCATCGTACAAGTGAATAAGAGAAATGTGTGATTGCATTTTATTTGTCTTGAACTTAAAATGATGAAAAGAAAAACAAACATAAAAGATCTCAACATTACTTTTAAAGTTGACAAAGGTAAATGAAAAAGGATGAGAAAAGCATGACAAGACATTGATGTTGCAGACTTTTGAAAAAAAAATATTGTGGTCAGATGTTAAGAACAGATAGGTCATATAAGAATTCTGATAAAAGAAGCCAAAAGTGAGAGATTTTGAGAACCTTTTTACTACAATGAATAATTTTGATTGCATCACATGCATTGCATTTAGAGCACTCAGTACATGCATCCATGAACAGTTTTAATAAGGACGGAGACTTTCCATTTCTTGATCAAATAAAAGATTTCAAAAGAGAAGAATTTACTTGTTAAAAGAACTCAGTTTTGAGAGAAGATGAGATTTTAAAGTTTTAAGCCACTGCTGAGAGGAGCTTTTTCAAATGAAATTTTAAAGTTATTGAGCCTCTGTTGAGATGAGCTTTTTCAAATGATATTTTAAAGTTGTTGAGCCTCTGCTGAGAGGAGCCCTTTTTCAAGATGAGATATTAAAGTTGCTGAGCCTCTGCTAAGAGGAGCTTTTTCAAATGAGATTTTTAAAGTTGTAGAGCCTCTGCTGAGATGAGCCATTTTCAAGATAA
Source organism: Durio zibethinus (assembly GCF_002303985.1). The sequence goes on from NW_019168270.1 coordinate 12,952,658, forward strand.
AATTTTTAAAGTTGTTGAGCCTCTGCTGAGAGGAGCTTTTTCAAATGAGATTTTAAAGTTGTTAAGCCTCTGTTGATAAGAGCTTTTTCCAATGAAATTTTAAAGTTGTTGAGCCTCTGCTGAAAGGAGCCCTTTTTCAAGATGAGATTTTAAAGCTGTTGAGCCTCTGCTGAGAGGAGCTCTTTTTCAAATGAGATTTTAAAGTTGTTGAGCCTATGGTGAGAGGAGCTTTTTCAAATGAAATTTTAAAGTTGTTGAGCCTCTACTGAGAGGAGCCCTTTTTCAAATAAGATTTTAAAGTTGTTGAGCCTCTGCTGATAGGAGCTTTTCCAAAAGAGATTTTTAAAGTTGTAGAGCCTCTGCTGAAATGAGCCATTTTCAAGATAAAATTTGTAAAATTATGGAGCCTCAAGTGAGAGGAGCATTTTCGATTAAAAAAAATTTCATTTGGATTCTAGACAAAATTGTTGTCTTTATCTTTACCCTATTACCGATTATCAGTAATGTGCAAAGAGGGGCAGCTGTAGACATCAATTTATCCAGAATAAATAAATAAATACGTAATATATGTATAAAATATGAAATACAATAAAAATATGAAATAATATAAAAAATACAAAAAAAAACAAAACAAAAAAAATCGAGGATGGCAGTGGTGCCATCCCCGACACCACTGCCACCACCCATGCCACCAGACCCACCAGACCTTACACCCCACTCTTCTGATCACTATACCCTACACTCCACCCCTTTAATTACTCATTCCGTTGATAAAACTACCGGATATGGCCAAAACTAATAAAAGAGGCATGGGGCTCGTGCTTACACCCGTGTCGAACCCTATGACCTTCCCCCCAAACACACATGGCTGGAGCTCTATAAATAGAGCTCCTAACGAAGCCAAAGAAAACGAAGAGAAGGAAGGAGACGCTGTAAAAACAAAAGGCAAAAAAAAAAAACAAGAAAAATACATAGTCCTCATTTAGGGAGGAACCCAGCGCCTATAGCTTCCTGCACAAAAATAAATAAATAAATAAAAAGGGGTCAGTTTCATAAAAAGAAAAAGAGTCAGAATACACAAAAAAAATAATAACCTCACTGAAACTTTGAAAACAGATTTAAGGAAGTGGAGACTCTTTTTGGTGAAAAGGAGGTCAGATCTGCGCTCAAGGGCTTGAGAGAAGTTCGTGAAAGTTTTTTCTAAAAATTTTTAACAATTGATGACGGCGACCGGAGCTCACACCGGCAAAGACCACGGCGGCCATCACGACGGATAGCCACCGGCCCTAGGTCAGCCTGAAAACAAAATAGAAGAAGAAGGATATTTTTTTTCGGAGGAGGAAAAAATGACTGAGAAAAAAAATTTTGCTCTTTTATATAAATCGTCAGAACCAAAACGACGTCGTTTCATTAAAGGCCTAAAACAACGTCGTTTAGGCCAAGGAGGATCTGCGCGTCAACCCAAGACCCGACCCGGGGTCTGCGCACCAGACCCGACGATCCGCTTCTCTATCAGCCTCTAACCCGTCTGACTGGATCGGAATCGAACCACCTAGACCGAACCAAACCGATACTAAACTGCCCAGACCGAATCGAATCGTCGAATAGAACCGCATGTTGACCGGACCGTTGAATTTTTTTTATTTTTTATATATTATTTTATTAATATTTATGCATATTAAAATATCTATATTTGTTAGATTAAATGATGAAATTGTGGTTAAAATTTTTTATGTAATTATGTTAATTTTTAAAATAAACTTTAAAAACAATTATATAAAAATAAAATTAATAATAATACTAAACTAATAAAAATGTAGGAAAAGGAAATTTTTATCTGACGATGAGATACGAAGGTATTCTGAGTAGTGATGCCTATGAAATCTTTAGGTGAGAAGATTTTTTTTAAATACTACTAGTGTACTGGAGTATTTATAAAAAATTTTCAATACAATAAAAAAAATTTTTTAAAAAAAAGTAATAAATAAAAATTGATTAATATATAAAAAATATAAGTAATAAAAATAAGAAGAAAAGAAATTTTATCCGATGATGGGATTCTAAAAGTATTCTGAGTAGAGATGCTTTAAGAAATCTCTATGTGAGAAGATTTTTTGTAAAATATTACCAGTGTATTGGAATATTTATAAAAAAATCTTCAATATAATGAAATTTTCATTTTTCTTCAAATTTTTAAATAAGAATATTAATAAAATTTCTAACAAAGGGAAAATAATGTGTGCATCAACATGGTAACATTTCGCATTGCATGCATGATATTTTTTTCACGAAAAGTAAATTTGAGCCTCTGAGGATGAGATTCTAAGGTATTCCGAGAAGCGAGGCCTAAGAAATCTCTAGGTGAAAAAAAGTTCTTCTAATGTTACCAACATACTGGAACATTTTAAGAATTATTTCAATAAAAAGGTTTTAATTTATTTTTCTTAAATTTTTTTTCTAATAAATAAAAATCAAGGAAATTATTTTTCTAACACCGAAAATTGGACTACTTTTATCAAAATCAAGGGATAACATGTTAATTGGTACCGTTTTTTAACGGGCGCTGTGGGGGTGCTAATCCTTCCCCACGCATAACCGACTCCCAAACCTAGACTGTTTCACAAATCATAAAATTATCTTTTTAATAAATTTTAATTAATTTTAAAATTTTTATTAAAAGGATATGTTTTAGTAAGTGGTCAATCGCACCTAGCCAAAAAAGATTGGTGGCGACTCCGTTAATTTTTTTATTTTGTTTTCAAATTCGTCGGGCGAACACGAAACCGTTACGACAGGATTAATGAATGTGTTTTTACCAAAAAAATGCCTTGAATCATCCCTAACAAAATGTTATTGAAGGCATTTTTAACTAAAATTGCCTTCAATAATCCCACCTAAAAATATATTGTGTGGAATATTAAAGGCGTTTTAGAAAAAAAATTACTTCAAGAATTATACCAAATATTGTGTATGGATTATTGAATGCATTTTTTAAAAAAATCGCCTTCAATAATTTTTGTTAAAAATTTATTTATTGGATTATTGAATGTGCTTTCACCTAAAAATGCCTTCAAGAATTTGTTCCGTATTATTCCTATAGATTATTAAGGGTATATTTAGCAAGAAAACACCTTAAATAATCCCTAACAAAATGTTATTAAAAGTGTTTTTTACCAAAACTATCTTCAATAATCCCACCTTAAATTTTATTATGTGGAATATTAAAGGCATTTTGGGTAAAAAACATCTTCAAGAATCCGTTTCAACTTTTTTATATGGATTATTGAAGGCGTTTTAAAAAAAATCACCTTCAATAATACCAACTAAAAATTAATGGAATAGATTATTAATGACATTTTCCTACTGGCAATGCCTTGAATAATCCATAACAAAATGTTATTGAAGGCATTTTTGAAAAAAATCGCTTTTAATAATCCAACCATTCAAATTTATCGTCTGGAATATTAAAGGCGTTTTGAGCCAAAAACATTTTCAAGAATCCGTTTCAACTTTTGTCTATGGATTATTGAAAGCGTTTTTAACAAAATTCACATTTAATAATCCTAACTAAAAATTTATTAATTGGATTATAGAAAGCGAGTTTAACAAAAAATGCCTTCAAGAATCGGTTTCATATTTTTTCTGTGGATTATTAAGGGCATTTCTTTATGGAAAACACCTTCAATATTCTCTCCAAAAATTTTTAAAGCAATTGGTGAAGGCGTTTTTGCTAAAAAAAAAAAACGCCTAGAATAATCAATTACAAATAATTTTTACAAAAACCCAAAAAAGGTTAAAAGGAGAGATTGAATCTACCACTTATGGTTAACATACGTACGATCTTAAAATTTTGATATGATATTTATTGAAGGCATTTTTTTACCAAAAAAGACTTCAATAAGCCTATGTCCTTGCTTTTGGTGAAATTATTAAAGGCATTTATTATAAAAAAAAAACGCCTTCAATAATCGTATATATTTTTTTGTGAGGGGATTATTAAAGGCGTTGTCAATCAAAAACACATTCAGTAATTTCCTATCAAATTTTTAAGGAGATTATTCAAAGTATTTTTTGTCAAAAACGTTTTTAGTATTATTCAAAATTTTAAAATATGATTATTCAAGACATTTTAGTCGAGAAACGCCGCTAATATAAAGTCTTAGGTGGCGTTTATAAGTAACAACGTCACTATTTGAATATTTAATGGCATTTTGATAATAAATGCCTTAAGTTTTATAAAAACATGGAAGCTGGTGGCATTTAACTTATAAACACCACTACGAAAATGCCACTAATATTCTATTTTCTTGTAGTGTATATTAAAAGATTGAATATTAGAGTTTCCTTCAAAGTTTATAGTTACCCAATATTTTGCATTTGGTTGTTTTTGACTTTAGAATTTTCCTAGAAATACTTTGGAAATCCCTTTCAAGAATTTGGTGGTATTCTCAGTTTCCACAAAATCCTTAAAAGGAAGGCTGTTAATTTTTTTTGTACAATTCCTTAACCATTGAAAGAAAACAAATCCCACAAGGTATCTCCAATTAAAGATTTTAGATAAAAATTTAATGAACAATTTTTTGAGATTCTACCTTTTGGATAAGATATCAAATTTTGATAATTAATTTTTTTCAGTATCCTATGCTCTAATAAGTTTTTTATGAAATTACAAATATAAAGGCAATTACAATTGTAATCAAGTATCTTATATTTAAATTATTTAATTAAATTTAAAAAATTAATAAATGAATTCAAGACTTAACCCATTGATGTGTGCAATCACTTTTAAGAGATGGTATCTAATAAGTTTAGAATTCAAATCACATTAATTATCTGAAATCTCTTTTTTATCCTTAGATTGATATATTCTTTATAAAAAAAAATAAATCAGTAAACAAATTAGCACCTAACTAAATAAATTTAACATAATATCAAATTAAAATCACATACGACGAGACTTAAACTTAAAATTTCAAAATTCTAAACCTCTTTCTTATTAGCAAATAAATTATTGGCAAAGTACCATGATCATATCATTGTAGTTTTCCTTCTTTTTATGTTTTTCTCAAGGGTATCATATAAATCATACCCATATAAATCATTGTAGTTTCACTCATTGGACTCCCTCATCTAGTGGTCTCTGGAAAATCAACATTGATGGATCTGCCATTGGAAAACTTGGGTTCGTAGGAATTGGAGGTGTTATTCGCAACAGCAAAGGTGAAATGTAGCTTATGTTCTCAAAGAATATTGGTGTCAAAGATTTCAACTTAGTAGAACTCTTGGCGTTAATTGAAGCTCTCTAAATTGTGGTCAATGAAAATATTGACTTCATTCCTGAACTTATTACAGAAAGTGATTCGCATGTTGTTGCAGCTTGAATCAACAAAGTTAGCATCAGTCCTTGAAAATATAACGATCTTAACAAGTTGTATGATTTCTATTCTAGAGTGAGTAAAGCGGCATTTGTCCATATCTATAGAAAGGCTAATCATTTTGCAAATTCATTGGCCAAAATGGGTGTTCATAGAAACAATGACTTTGTAGCATAGCTGTAGCTTTTTTCCAGTAATAATATATATAACTCTTTTAATGTTCAAAAAAAAAAAAAATCATTGTAGTTTTGCTAGGAAAAATAGCGTTTTCCATTATAAATGTCTGTGGTTTTATAGTCCATTTTCTAGTAGTAATATTTGTCGATTAATTTAGGCTTAGCCAAGCTTTAATAAAGTAAATAATTTAAATATGTTAAGGAAGTAAAATTATGAATTTGAGACCATATATAGTAGAAGTGAAAGCAAAATTATACCCAATTTGAGACAAACTTACACACACATAAAATCATGTATGTGTGCCTACACTCGTGTGTGAGTGTCTATATATATAATTAAATTATAATATCTCAACATGTGAGTTAAGTTTAAAATATTTATTTTTTTATAAATATGATATCAAGTTATATAATGAGAAGTAGCCCTTCCCCCTTTTATAAATTTCATTTCAAGATTTAAATTGGGAAATTTCGAAATTTAAATCTTAATCTTTAACTTGTGAATGTTCCCTTAGGAACTTTAAAATTAGGGTTTAATCTCTCTCTCTCTCTCTCTCTATATATATATATATATGTATTTGCTAAGCCAAAATTTATTCAAGTAACAATAGGTTTGCAAAGCTTGTCAAGACCTAATCTTGGTCAAGGGTCAAAATTAACCCGACCCGGAGAAAGCACAACCATCATGGATCCCCTTTGGGCTAGCTATTGATATGGACCCCATTACGTAAGTTGTTTTCGACCTAAGTTTCTAAGGCTAATTTGGGTATGTTTCTTCATTTAGTTATGCCTTACATTTTTTTATTTTAATAATTGTGAATATGCATTTATTGGAAAATGAAATTGGACTTAAAAGTTTAATTAGGCTAAAAATTGAAGTTTGAGCCTCCATTGTTAAATTTGAGTTCTTAAAATTGGGCTTTGAAATTTTGATCATGAACTTTGTTATTTTTAAGCCCTATGACCTAATTGACCCAAATTAGATTGGATTGGATTGGATATTAACTCATATAAAATGAAATGAAAAATAAAATTAAAAATGATTAATCTAAAACAAGTACTAACAAATTAAATTTGATTTAATTTAATGTTTAAACTAATTTAAATAAGAACATGCAAATTAAACATAAAAATCGAATAAATTCAAATTGATTCAGATAAAATTGAGTGCTAAATCTTCATAAAAACTTTAAAATTAGGGTTTAATCTCTCTATATAATTGTTTTGTAATCAACCTCTATGGACAAAAATATATAATAAAAGTTTAATTTTTATGAGCATATCAAGTTGATATGAAAGAATACATATTCTTTAAAATCATTTTAAGAAAGATATTAAATTCAAACAAAACACGATAACATTAACAACTGAATATATAATGAGAAGTAACCCTTTCCCATTCTATAAATATTATTTCAAGATTTAAATATGGGACTTTTGAAATCTAGAATCTTAATCTTTAACTCGTGAGTATTCCCTTAAGAACTTCAAAATTAAGGTTTAATCTCTTTTTATAATTGTTTTACACTCAATTACTATGTACAAATATATATATATATATATATATATAATAAAAGTTAGATTTTTATGAAAAGCATTTGGTTGACATAGAAAAATATATCTTTAAAATTATTTGAAAAAAAAATAAATTCAAACAAAACACGAAAACATTAACAATTATACCATTGATGTTAAAAAAAAAAAAAGTGAATTATAACTTAAATTCACAAAAGAATTCGAAAAAAAAGTGAATGATAACTCCGTATGGATTGGAATAAGGGTTGTAATTTTATCTTAGATTTCAAATGATTCTCTTTTTGTTTTATTATAATTTATTTTGAGCCCATTTTAAAATGAAGTTATAAGGTAATTGAAAATCTAATCAATGAAATTGACCATTAAAAAAAGGCTATTCAATGATGAGTCAAAGCCTAGGAAAGTAAAGAAAAAAAAAATGAAGAGTGTGATTTAGACTAATGACTGCAGATGATTCACATTTTGACTTAAAGTTGAAAGGAAATATAGGTATCATTTCGTGTCCGCATGGATTGTATAGGTTGATATAGTTCAATTATATCCAAATAGAATATATTTAAAATTAGTTTTTTATTGGATTTAAGATTGGATAATGACGATTATTTTCGATTATTTTTAATGAGTGTAAAATATATTTTATATTTTATAATTTATAATTTAATTAATTTTAATTTAATAAAAATAAAATGAATGAATAAAATAATTTTTAAAGGTTAACTTTTTTTATTTTTTATTACAACTTTTTTTTATACTCTATTTTTTAAAATCAAAATTTATAAATATTTTAATCTATTTTAAGAAAGCAATTATACCTTTTCTATAAAGTTTAAGAATGTTAAAACTAAAATTAAATTTTTTTATATTTTTATTTTTATCTTAAAATTTTTTTATACTAAAAAATATTTATTTAAATATCATATAATCATATTAAGTATTTAAATATATTATGATACATTCATGATATTACTTGTTATCCTTTTAAACTTATTTATTTGGTTTTTGAAAATATTAATTTTTTATTTTGTATATTATTAATAGTATTATTATGTATAAATTTTTATATATATTTATAAATATATTTATATTAAATTAAAATTTTGAAATAATATATTAAAACATTATAATATCAAAAATATATATATATCATCTTTAAAAAAAAAAAACGAAATATTATACAATACGATATTAACGACCATGGAAGACATCCCAAGTAAGTAATTTACAAGGCCAGGCAACACGATAAATTTGGTACATTTTTTCTGTTAATTTAATAATTTGAAGAGCAAGTAATCTTGCCTTCTTGTGGACTCACTGCAACAAACAAACCATTGCCAAAGTGAAAACTTGCCTTCATTTCAAAACCAAAAATTTTCATATCTGCCCTTTGAAATTGACACCTCAACCAATAATAATACAAATTTAAAAACCTTTATAAGTCAGAACACATTAAATTATATGTTATGTTAAATGATTTGAACATGATTGATAAATATAATGACAGCATGTGGATAATTTATATTTTAAGAGTTAAAATTTATTCATTTAGAGTCACAAACTTATCCTATTATATTATATACTAAATTTTTTTTTAAAAGTTAACAATATTTGAGGGTTTAGTATGATAAGAAAAATATTCCCGAGCTGTTGTTTTCATCGACAATATGATGAGAGTCGTCACAAATATATTTTACGATTAAATCTTTGAACTTATTAATCATAAAACGATTTCATAATATATTAAAATTTTTCTTTGATTATATTGTTAAATAGATTTGTATTATGATATCAAAAAGCATTTTGTTTGGATTATTTGTATCATTATATTTTCAAAATTTTTACCATTCCTCTTCATTGATTTATTGTGTTCATAACATTATTTTTTGGTTTTGAAAAAAGAGAAATTTGTTAATAATTTATTTAGATTTAATATTCTCAAATAAATACTTTATAAGGTAGTAACATGGACTGAGGAAAGTAGAGTATTTAGACCCATTTAAGCCCAATCTTTACAATACAAAATTTAAGCCCAAAAATGGGCCTATACAAAATTTAGGCCCAATAGATTTTTATTTAATTTTATAAAAGGATATGACTTTGGCATGGATTTGAAAGCCCATTGAAGAGCCCTTGATTTCTTCAAGAATCGTCGATGACGAAGAAAAACTTGCTTTTGAAGTAAAATCTTTATTAACTTGAAAATCATATTATAATTTATTTGAATTTGAATAGTATGAAATTTAAATTTAATTTAATTATTATTGAATCAAATTAAAGTAGTTTGATTTATTGAATAAATCAAATTCGAGTTTTTTAATATTATATTTGAATAATTTATGAATTTAATTGAATTTTATATTTTAATATATGTATTTTTATTATTTTAATTAAAAAATTATTATTTAATATTTATATCTACAAATTTGAATCTAAATTTAATTTTGAATATAAATAATTAAATTTATAATCAAATATGATAATAAAATTTTTTTATTGATGAATTAATTTAATTAAATAAATTCAAATAATTTAATTTTTATTTTGAACTAAACTCAAATTTAATTTGAATTTGATCAAATTCTAATTAAATTTCCAATCATAAATTTTTAATCAAATTAAAATTTAAGTTTTTTATTATATGGAATGACTCAATTTGACTAGATTTCTAATCTCGATCTTCCATGCAATAAAGCCATTGAAAATTTCAAAGTAAAAGTTCCATGCAAACTTATTTATTGTCTTAAAGCACAAGAGATGGAATATTCGAAGAAGAAGACGATAATATATGTGGATAGAAGGATATGAGTTTAAGATCCTTCAAATCCATTGCAACCATTTGATTGGCTGATTTTTAAACCCTCAAGTCCCCACCACAATTCCTTACCTCTTCTTTTCTCCACCACCCATTTCTTTGATTCTTTCATATTCTTCTTCTCTTCTCCATATATAAAACTTTCAGTTCCTTTTCCATCCATTTTCCAGTTGAAATTAACTCAACAAAACAAAAAAAAAACACAGCCTTTGACTCTGAGAGACAATGGCTTCAATGCTTAGCTCTGGAACTGTCCTTAGGCCATCCCCATTTCTTGGCCAAAACAGAACCTCAAATGCTAACCCTCTCAGAGATGTACCTACGGGCACTGCCAAATTCACAATGGTAAAGTTCTTCTTCTTTTTTTTTTTTTTCTTTGCTTAGAATTTCCTCCTGGGATTGAGTAGTTTTAATTTGTTTATTGGTTTTTGCTTTTGGGGTGCAATGTGTAGAGCAATGAATTGTGGTATGGACCAAACAGAGTGAAGTACTTGGGACCCTTTTCAGCTCAGACTCCATCGTACTTGACTGGAGAGTTCCCTGGTGACTATGGATGGGATACTGCTGGTTTGTCAGCTGACCCTGAGGCCTTTGCCAGGAACAGGGCTCTTGAGGTAAGCTCCAACTCTCAAGATCCACCGCCATGGTTTTATAAGAAATAAGAAATCTTTTAGCCTTAATCTTTGTTACCAAACAACATTTAGGTGATCCATGGAAGATGGGCAATGTTGGGAGCACTAGGCTGCATCACACCAGAAGTCCTTGAGAAATGGGTTAGAGTCAACTTCAAGGAACCAGTGTGGTTCAAGGCTGGAGCTCAAATTTTCTCAGAAGGTGGCTTGGACTACTTAGGCAACCCCAACCTTGTTCATGCTCAAAGCATTCTCGCAGTCCTCGGATTCCAGGTCGTCCTTATGGGACTCGTTGAAGGATTCCGCATCAACGGTCTCCCTGGTGTCGGAGAAGGCAATGACCTTTACCCTGGTGGCCGATACTTTGACCCTCTTGGCCTTGCTGATGACCCTGTCACATTTGCTGAACTCAAGGTGAAAGAAATCAAGAATGGCAGGCTAGCCATGTTTTCTATGTTTGGTTTCTTTGTTCAAGCCATTGTCACAGGAAAAGGCCCCCTGGAGAACCTCTTGGACCACCTTGACAACCCTGTTGCCAACAATGCTTGGGTCTATGCTACTAAATTTGTGCCTGGATCGTAAATTAATTGCCATAGATCAAACTTGTTCCGTAATTTGCTTGTGTGGATTAGAATGGAGATGTATCTATGTACTTGTAGATTTTGAAAATCTTCTGACAATTCAAACCCTGTATCATTGAAATTCAATGTAATTCACGATCAAGTGCGGTGCAGGGCTTGATGTAGATGAATTGCTCAATCTAAACTCATCTTTAGTTAAACGCTTGGCATAAATCTACTCCTACAAATGAAGACATCACCCAAATATGGAGAAAAAGAACTGAAGCTGCATCTACAAATTGTTTACAAGCCCCCAAAAATGTCTTCCAAAGCTCTAATTTCCTGTAAAATAACTATTTCGGTATGGTATGACAAAACCAGCAATCTTCAGTTCATCAACCCTGAACCCACCAAATCAGTGTTTTGCGAACATCCCGTGTCAATGACGAAAAATCATAAGCCTTTCCCGATAGTGAAGAATTCCCCAATGGAACTGAGGTAGCTGATTGAGGTAGGCTTGCTCCAGTAGTCGCAAGACCATTTGCTGGAGTAACTTGCCCCAGTGCATAGAAGCTGCAAGAAAAGAGACAGCAGAAATTAGGAGCATGAAGTAACTTACGGTTGAAATTTGTAATCTATTGAATAGTTATTTATCAGAATACATCAGTGGCACAGGATTCTCAGAATTCAATTAGAAACTTTACAGTGCATTTAAAACCAGCCGGAGATTAAGTATATCACAGAACTAGCCTAAAACTCATGGCAAAGTAGGTAGTATTACAGGAGAAAAGCATCGACAGAAACGGAAATGAACTTTGACAAAACCAAGAATGTTAAATATCTACCTGGATGATGGATATGCAACGGAGTTTCCCACTTGTTGTGTCTGTCCCATTTTCATCATCTAATGAAGCAGTAAAACAAGTGCAAATATGAGAAACTTTCTAGATATATTTGTTTAAAAGCACTACTATTGCAACTATACTATGGAGTCTACCTGCGTAAGTTTCTGCAGATCAGCCTGCCCAGCAACCGGCATCATCATTCCAGGGATTTGACAGCCAATGTTTAGCCAAGTTTGAGTGGGTATACTTGTGCCGTTGGATGGAGGCTTTTGAGTATTTCCAGGAGCAGATTTAACTGCTGCAGCCATGAGAAGGGACTGTTGCTGTACTGGCAGAGCTAGTTGTTGTTGATGCACTGCAAAAGGCAACATCATATTGGACTGTAACCGATGGAAAGCATGATATCAACAATGTAAGAAAAAATATCATGCACAATCACATATTGAAGTTTATCAAGAAACATGTGATAACGTAAGGAATAATATGATTAGCACCAACCAGTAAATGATATAAGTTTTACACCAAGGGTTCCTAAGATGCAAGTAAATGATGTCGAAGATATACCTTTTCAAAAAGGCTCATAATATCATTTTTCAAGTCTTTTTGGGGCTTCTCTGGGACTTGGTTTGTTGTTAATGGAGGCCAATCATTAAATAAATCCTCAATTCCAGTAGTAGACTGGGTATTACTTTAAGCAGCTTTTGGTGGATCGGTTTTGTCAGTCATGGGAGCTTCTCCAGCAGCTGCAAATTATCATGTGTCCAAATCAATGGCAATAATAAAATGCTACAGCCATAACTCTCAATTCCCAGGTGGTTGGCACATGGCAGAAAGCATGTTGATAAGATAATAAAGTAAAATGCAAGATGATGCCAATAAACAAAAATTACAGGGAAATTTTAGGAGATACACCGGAAACCTGTCCAATTATTATCATCAGTAGAAGCAGCCCTTGAACCATTTTCACTTGTATCATCATCCACAGACAGCATGTTGAAAAGGTCAGTAGCATAATCGAATTTAGGGGGTGTGGCAATGGGAGCAATCTCTACAGCCGGCTTTGTTGCCTCAGCTGGTGCAACAACTGGTTCTGTTTTCTGTACAACTGGTTCAGGCTTCTGGATGGGTGTAACTGTGTAACCTGTTAGATCAGCACATTATGCGTTATCAAATTAAATTTCTTTGAGAACATATAAATAAGAGAAGTAAACTACTTGAAAGAAATACAATAGAGACAGAAGCAAGAAAGCAAGTTGAACCATGCACAAAACTGATTCAAGATCTTAGTTCTAATTGATACTATTTATTTGCAACTTTAGCAAGCGAGAAGCTATCTTTTCCTCTGGCATTTTTCTCATACTTTTTCATTCCAACACCAATAGCTCTCAGTTTGTTCACATAAAATACATTAAGAGTTATTCTGGAATTTTTCTCATACTTTTTTCATTCCAACGATAATAGCTCTCAGTTTGTTCACATAAAATACACTAAGAGGAAAAAATGAATAACAGTGGTTTTCTAGACAGAGTTAGAAAAAGCACTTAACCAGCAAAAGAACTTATATCTGATCAGGGCCCTTAGGAGGAACAGGAAGACTAACTCTTGTTGTAGTAAGATTTTCTTTTCTGCTAGATGCTTGAATATTCCTCTTTTCCTCAAATAAATTCTCAGAATTACTAATGTGCCCATGACCACGTTTTTCCACAGGTCTCTGCCAACATGAAGGAGCCCTTTCATTCCATCCTCTAGGTGGTGATTTGGATTTTCCATCTCTAGGAACCCATCTCTCTTCCTTATACCTGTAAGAATATACAACAACAATCAGAATAATACCAAAAAAGAAAAAAAACTCTGCACTATAACTAAATTAAAAGAAAATCAACAGTGGATTACAGATAACTGTGCGTGACATACTTACATTGAATAAAAGCTACCTGCTCAGGGAGCCATGCATCCAACATAGCAGATCGAACCTGCAGCAAGAGCCAGTAAGATGCATGCATACATTTGGGAAAAATAAATTGTATTCTACTAACCATAAAACAACATTTAATAAGGGATGGGTAACATTGCAGAACGGAAAAACATGTTTAGGAACTATAAGATAAAAGTTTTCTAGGATAACTGTTGGCATTGGAGACAATTTGAATGACTACAGGATCACCTAGATAAATTGGAGAATGAAGACAATTCAAAGGCCAAAAGTGTCTTTATGCCTATTGCAAAAAAGCTCCAGAATTAGTCAGTTACCACAAAAAAAAGCTTGTCACTTCAACCAGTAAATCCCTAACCTCTCTAATCCTTTTAAGTCTTAAGACATTATCATAAAAAATTGAACACAAGAAAATATGTAAAGACCATTTCAGGGCACAAAATTTTGTTTCCTAGACTGCAAGGGCACCAATCCAATCAAAGTTGTGACAAACCATACCGCATAAGCGAATGAAGTACAGAAGTTGAGACAGTGTCAGCAACTCAATGAACTTTCTGAATCAGGAAGGGATAAAGTATGCATTCCAGAGATAAGAAAAGAAACTTTGATATGTGAACCCCAAGACTTCTGTGAATCCCAGAACATTGCATGCATATAAAGATACCTAAATTCACACTTGCCCATCTTGGACCTCTGCAGCAAAATGAAGCAATTATTAGCACCAATGATAAGAATGAATGATATCATCACTGATTCATGCCAAAATCTATAAATATTCCACTGTATCAAGCATTTCTATTTTAGGTACTCGTTCATTTTCTATTATTATATCCACATCATCTATCTTGATTTTTCTTGTTACATGCTTGGCTTTGCAGTCAGCACATTCCCTATTCTCCAGCAATTTAAGAAGACCTTCAAGAATCTGCATATGAGTGAGGTGAATGAATAAGAACTTTAATTCAGATAACCGACTGGTTGAACATCAAAATTGATGAAATATGGCATAACTAAAACCATTGATCATATGAGTCTATCATATTATATAGATTAACGTAAACAGACGATAACCTAATAAATCAGGAGAACATATATATATACACAGAATATGGAGGGATTTAACACCCTCCAAAAACTAATTCCAATGCCTTAATGCCGTAAAAGAAGTTTGTGTAAAATTGCTCCTATGTCCAAAAATCGACCTTTCAAAAGTTTTACTTATATGAATAAATCAATCACAACCAGCAGCAGACATCACTTACATCAAACTGCAAACCTGAAAAGGATATTAAAAGGAAAAACATACAACAACAACAACAAACTAAGCCTTATACCTCATAACTCTAGGGTCAACTATATGAAAGGCCAAAAAAAGAATCATGTTAGGTCGTAATTTTGAATCTTCTTGCACCACTTATCGTCTACTTCTTTAACCTTCATATCATTTCTTATTACTTACGTCTAAACCTTTCATGCTCTACATTAAAAGGAAAAGCATAACATAATTAGGCAAAAAACTCGAAGCCTATAAACAAAACTGATTGAGGAAAACTGAGCTTAGATCTCCCATAATAGGAATATAATATAATATATGATGCTATTCAAAATACAATTTTTAGCTGAGGAAATTCCATTAATCTCAATGAATTTTACTAACTTGATCTATCTAAAACGATCTTAATCCGATAATAATTTTAACATAATCACCATTCACTCCTATAAAAAAGCCTTAATTTGACATTCGATTCCATCAAATCCCTTAAAAACGGGGAATTCAAATCAAGTACCAACAAATTTAAAATCAGGCGAAAAGCAACAAAAAAATTTATATAACAAACACAGATCAAATCAATTCAAAGTCGAAGCACAAGGCAGCCACGAAAATGGAATAGAATCGGAAACAGGACAAGAAGGTCAAAAAGGTAAATTTAGGATCACCTTTCGGTGTTTCGTATTGAGCTCCATGGAAAGGTTGACCTTCTCGTTCATGTTTGAGAAAAAAAAATCTACGGCAAGATATTGACGCGAAGAAGAACAAGAAGAAGAAAGGGTAATTTTTAAAGAAAGACAACGCCAATTTCGTCTTTTCGCACCTCTCTTCCTAGCTTCTTTCCCGCTCTCTCCTTCGGTTCTTGCTCTCTCGCTCTGATTTTATGCAACTCAAAAAAAAAAAAAAAAAAAGAGAGAAATTGAAAAACGAGTCTTGCAACAATTTTAGTTCCGCAAAACGCTGCGTTTTATATAGAAGGCATAGGGTATTATTTTTAAGGGTAAGAAAAAATTTAAGAAATATAAAAATCAATTTGAAATAGTAATATTTGATTTGGTTTAATTTGATATTTTTATTTAATTCAAATTAAGATTGAATATTAAATATTTATATTAAATTCGGATTAAATTTTAGATAAATTAAAATTTTTAAATTTTAAATTATTTTTTTTTAATTTTTAAAAAATAAAAATAATAATTTTATATCAAATTTTACTTAAATATATTAAAATAATATATACAAATTAATAAAATTAAAAATTAAAAATCAATAAATTAAAATAAACCAAACTAATAAAATTATGATTGATTTAGTTCGAATCGAATAAAAATTTGATTCAAAATTAAATTAAATTTTATAATTTTATAATATTATATAATATTTAAAAATATTAAATCAAATTTTATCCAAATCGAATTATTATAAACTCTAATTATTTTCACAGAATTATAATTACGGAACTCTTTGAGACAACCTCTGTAACTGTAAGTTTCCCTTTCTCTCGCTAATTTTTTTTTTCATGTTTGATGTAATTTCAACTCTTTTTTGGATAATAAAGTAAAAAACTATCATTTATACATTGCATTTATGACTAATTATTAAGTATCTGACATGAATTTGGTTTTATAATTTTTCCAATAAAATTTGCGTTTATTTGTTTATTTTTTTATATTAAAGTAGAAATCATACGGGCATGTATGTAGTTGGATTCTGTAAAATTTTTTATTGGCTTAATTTAATGACCCAGATGAATATTTGCTAGTATAATTCGCATAAACTAATTACTTTCAATATATTCCTTGACTTTTGAAGAGAATTGGAAATTTATGTTATAACTAGGTGTGATAATTTTAGATATGATATATGAAAAATGATATAAAAAAAGATGATATGGTTTAAAATTGACAAAAATTACATATGAATTTGATAAAAATAAAAAAAATTATATTTCTTGTGTGGTATGTTGACATGAATCGTATCATAGTAATTTTAATGTTTTACATATATTAACTAGAAACAAATACAAATGGATACACAAATTATTTGGTCTTGTTATAACCCAAATTTTGTTTTTTCAGGCTTGATGGTTTGTTTGTTTAGTTTTTGTACTGTCATGATGGGATGTTTCCAACAATTTAAGGGAAATTGTGGTGTTTTAGATCAAACTATGGAGGAAAGTGAAGGTACTAACCCTAGAGTTCGATGGAAGCAAATAGGGTATGAAGAGAAGACCACGACAGTCCAAGAAGAAATGAAAAGAATGAACCGGCTTCCTGAGACTAGTTCTTATGTTACACAACGCTTGCGAGTTCTTAACAAAATTCTTCAACTTTTGTCCATGCAGGTAATCATGATATTGCTGGCTTGATTTATGTTTGTAAGGATGCTTAATAAATAAAGTTGGCTTGGGAAGTTGCATGAGAGATTAGTAGAGAGAGGGATTTGATGCTTATTGCCTTCTTTGTTTATGCTAGAACTGCTTCACGATAAAAGGAGTTGGAGTTGCTTTTTGCTGGGCCGTCTCTATGAACTGGCTCATCTAGACAATGGTAAACTTTTGATCTCTTGATATTGTCTTTGGCCATAAGGGTGATTTTTGTGCTTTATGTTGTAAGATGGTTAGTACTAGCTTATGTAGAATTCTTGATGGGATTGAAATAAGCTCCCGATTAATCCACATCATTTAGTGCTCATACATCTTATAATGCATCATAACTTGCTGAAATTCTAGTTATGCACACCATAACTTGTCGTAAGCTACCAACTAATCCTTCCACTGCATTAGGTATAGTGAACTAATACTCACGCCAACGGTTGTTAAATGCATTTGTTCCTCCTTGTAGTCTTTTATATCTGTGAAATTTTTGTTAATTTCTTTTAAAACTGTTAAATATTTCTCTTGCAGGTTAATTAACATCATGGCAAAGTGTCTAACCAAGGATCTCTGTCTTCAGATAAACACGGTCCAACTGTTGTATATTGTTTAATGTAGAGAATGAATATCTGATAGTCTAATGAGTAATGCTTGTGTCTTGTAGCCATCTAATGACATGCCTTTTGGAATGTTTGGTTAGAGAGATGGGCTTTCTTTTCTAGTCTTTGTTCAGTAACCATCTGGGTAAACCTGAAACCTTGTGTGTAGGTTATATACTAACCATATCGAAAATCTTTGGTCATAAACTTGTGTTTGTGTTATGATTTTCATCTTAGTTAATTACTTCAGATACTATGTTGAGTCAGTAAGATTTTAAGCTCTTTGTTTTTGGAATCTTCTTCTTTTGGCTTGATGAGGGCTCTGGTGAGAAGGTCCCTTCTTGGCGAGACAGGTAGTTTTCCAGTGTTTCTTCTTTCTGGTGCAAAAACAAGCAGCTGCAAATTTCCGAACTCCCATACTTGAACCATTTGCTTTTAGCACTTCTGCTAAAAGCTAAGAGATGTCAGAAGCACTGTTGAATGCATAGGGTTTGATAAGTGATAACAAGAAGTCAAAGAATGAGAAGTCCAAGCAACAGGAACAAGATTTGAAGAAATTGCAAGCCACAGTGAGCAGACTGGAGAAAGAAGTTGGTGTTCAGTGTGAGCAAGCAGCGACCAAAGAGCAGGCTGTCGAAATGAAGCGTCAACAACCAGAAGGTAAGAGTCAAGTCTTCTCGGTTGAAGGTTCTTCCTCATCTGTAGCCATTTGTGGGATGATTTAGAAGTTCTTGCAGGCTGATGCAGGAAGAACCCTATCTGAAGGAATATCCAGTAAGATCGATGCATCATTGGTCATTGTATGAATATTTCTTGTTTCTGATATGTTTGTGAACTCTTGTCAGAATGATAAAAGTTGTGAATGTCCTGATAAAAAATTAAATAAATATCAGAAAGGATATATTAAAGCAACATTTCCAGATTCCCTTTTCTTCCTCAACTCCTATCTCATTTCCCGAATATAGATAGTGATAAATCAATGGATATTTAACCCTTTTTTTTTCTGGATTATCACAGCAAAGAGCTAATCAATGATGCTTCTTTCTTGCTACTGGAAACATAAAACATGATTCCAATTATGCACTTGTGATTATGACGTAAATTTGATAAGAATTAAAGGATATACAAAAAAACTGTCTTATAATAGTTTTGAGCATAGGAAGGGATCCTTTGGGGAAGGGTTTACACATGTTCTGATCTCCTTGAAAATTTTGGCCGGAATCTTGATGAGCAGCAAGGAGTTCCTGGACTTTTGTCCAGTAAATCCTCTCCCTGGACTGGTTTAGGCAAGTTTATTTACGTCAAGCCTAGTAAATTCATTTGAAATTACCTTATAACAGTCTTCCAACTGATTCGAACCCAAGCACACTATCTTTGCCATTTGAGCCAAAACCATCCGTTGGGGATGTGATACTCAATTTTGATTGTAAAATCATCTTAACTTATTATTCTGATGATAGATGATGTTAATGAAAATGCCTGATTCATCATGCCCTTTGTTCTGTGTTCTTTATAACACTCAAAGCAGAATCTATTCCTGTTAATTGTTGTATATCAATACTGCTACTCATATATGTTACTAGTACTTTGCCTGCTGGTATTGTAAACGTAAAGGCTGTCTTTCCCGAGTGTTATGAAAAAGCATTGTGCTTTAAACAACTAACAGTTTCAGCCTCATTGAATCCTTTTGGTTTTCTAATTGCAATGCTTTTCTTTTTCCACTCATCTTGCATCCGATACCTTACCTCCATGATTTTTCACTTTTCTTACAAAAGAAGCAAAGCTTTTAGCAGGAATTTTCATACACCTTTTCATTTCTGCTCCCATTCACGATTGCAGTTTGTTATCTTCTCGGCTTTTCTGGTGTTTTACTTTTCAAGCAATTTGCTGTGTCAACCACAAACGGCAGGTAATTACCCTTCTTATAAATTATTGCTTGAAAACAGCAGGTAATCCGAGTTGAAATTGCTCACACTTGCATTTGTTTAGATTGGTTTATTGTATCCTATCCATGGAGATCAGTTCTAGTCTGTTTGTTTTATGTTTTAGTTAACTTCTTTTCTGTGTCTTTAGAATTTGCATGACCCTCCAAATTCAGGCTAATTTTCTGAAAACCTTTATTTTAAGTTTGTCTGCAGCAATTGTTTATTAACCACAACACAATGATGTTTAGTAGATTTTCTTGATTCCCAAACGTCAGATTATCATTAAAAGTAAAAGGATAGAAAATTAGATCACATGAAGATGATATAGAATAGAATTCAAATTTTTTAAGTTGAACGGTACAAAAGAGGTCGCAACCTAGGGATAGAAGAAATGGTTGCAGACTCAGGAATTTGAACCTAAACCTGCTAGAAGCCACCTCTTTAAGGTGACTGCCTGAACTAACAGATTGAGTTATATTAAATGTTTAAAATGCATGTATATAATGCAGAATCATTTGTACAGACAGATATGGATGTAACTTGTCTCTTCCATTATCAAAATCTTTTAAATCTAATTTTCTATATCCGAGAAACTTATAATCCTTTTCATTAACTTTGAATATTAAGAAAAAACTACAGGTAACGGTTTGTTAATTTTAGTAAATTTTTACTTTGTTTAGTTCAGAATCTACATTCTTAGATACTATTTGCCTTCTTGTCATTTCAGGTATTCTTCAGATACTCGCCTATGGCTTCATTCTTCTTTGTTTTTGAAACTGCAAAGATTCTATTTGCCCCAATTGAAAGATGTTTGAACTGTAAAAGAAATCTTGATGAAAATATGAAGATTATGAAAAAACTGTTGAATGAGTTGAATAGTCTAAAGGAAGATATTGAACTAAGAATAAGTGCAGAGTGTCAAGCTGGGGCAATGCAAACAGAAGAAGTAAAAAACTGGTTAGAGGATGTTCAGAGGATCAAAACTGAAACTGAATTCATTGAAAAAAAGGCAGAAGAAAAGAGATTTCTGTCTCGGGCGTTCCTAGGAAAACCTGTTGAGGAAAAGATTGTGGAACTCAAGGCATTTGTGAAGAAAGGTAAAACATTTCTTGGCTTGGTCAAGTATTTCAAGTACATAATTGTTGGTGGTGGAGTTGCAGCAGGATATGCAGCAAGGGAGTTTGATCGGCAAGGCCTTGTGCCGGGAGAATTGGCGATTGTTTCCAAAGAGGCTGTGGCTCCTTATGAACGTCCTGCACTGAGCAAGGGATACCTGAATCCGAAGGGAGCTACAAGACTGCCCGAGTTCCATGTCTGTGTCGGAAGTGGAGGAGAGAGATTACTTCCAGGATGGTATAAAGAAAAAGGAATACAATTGATACTTGGTACAGAAATAGTGAAGGTAAATCTTGGTTCGAAGACTCTGATAAGTTCCAGGGGAGAGACCTTTACGTATCAGACTTTGATAATTGCAACCGGTTCAACAGTAGTAAGGTTGACAGATTTGAAGGTAGAAGGAGCTGATGCCAAGAACATCTTCTACCTGAGAGAACTTGAAGATGCCGATAAGCTTACAGAATCAATTAAAACAAAGAAGAATGGAAAAGCTGTGATTATTGGAGGAGGATACATTGGTCTTGAAGTTGGACCAGCTATGAGAATCAACAATTTCGATGTCACCATGGTTTACCCTGAGACTTGGTGCATGCCTAGGCTTTTCACCGCAGTTTTAGCCGCATTCTATGAAAGTTATTATGCAAACAAAGGGATCAAAATTATCAAGGGAACAGTGGCAGTTGGCTTCAATGCTAAATCAAATGGAGAGGTGAAGGGAGTGAAACTCAAGGATGGTAGGGTAGTTGAAGCTGACATTGTTGTTGTTGGTATTGGAGCAAGGCCCCTGACAGCATTATTCAAAGGACAGGTTGAAGAGGAGAAAGGCGGAATCAAAACTGATGGATTCTTCAGGACAAGCATGCCTGGTGTATATGCTGTAGGAGATGTGGCTACTTTCCCAATCAAACTATACAATGAGATGAGAAGAGTTGAACATGTTGATCATGCCCGCAAATCAGCTGAGCAGTCTGTCAAGGCAATCAAGGCAAATGAAACCGGGAAAGAGATCGAAGAATACGATTACCTTCCATTCTTTTACTCTCGTTCCTTTGACCTCTCATGGCAGTTCTATGGGGATAATGTTGGTGACACTGTGTTTTTTGGAGACAACAATCCATTATCACCAAAGCCAAAGTTTGGGTCCTACTGGATCAAAGATGGAAAGGTGGTAGGAGCTTTCCTGGAAGGTGGGACTTCTGAAGAAAACAAGTCTATTGCAAAAGTTTCTAGACTCCAACCTCCAGTTGAGAACTTGGATCAACTTAAAAAGGAAGGTCTTTCCTTTGCCAGTAAGATTTAAAATGGGACAAATTCAACGGTTTGTGCTTGTAATTGTATGTGTTTGTTTTTGTACCTGTTACTCACCTATTTACAGTTCATGGCTTGTATTTGCACTTGGTTTGTTTAATATTGTGCTCTTGGATTGATTGCAATGTTCCCAAACCTGATTTCCCTGAATTCAACTTCATCAGTTGTGTTATTTGTTCCACACTCTTGCTCATACTTGATTTCATGATAGAAAGGGATTGCATTCTTTAGCTAAGCATGAAAAACCAATCATTTCAAACAGGAAAGATTGCAAAGAATCCGAAAGTTAATCTAATTAGCTTATGCAATCATCTTTAAGATCACAATAAATGGTAAAACACATTAGCAAAATTTTTTTTATACATAAAAAATCATAATTTAAGGATAAAAAAAAATTATAAGTATTAAGATTCAAATCTTATATTTTTATTAAATGTTATTTCATAAAAGTGATTACATAAATCAATTAAATTAAATTTTGAATTCACGTTAAACAATTTTTGGCTCTATGGGTTTGTTTACTTGATATTCATGCTTTATAAACCATCTTTGATGATTAATTTTAATTTTACATAAACTTCTTACAATAATACTACCCTGTTTTTTTCAGTTTCTAACAGGCAGAAGTCAACCATCAAGCAAAATTACATAGTTAGAATAAATTAAATAAGATTTTATTTTTTTTATTACATAGTTATACCTAAAAACCTGCTCTTTACGTCTCATTTTCCTTTCCTTCATTTTTACATTTTAAAAAAATGATTTTAATATATTTTATACTTATTAATATCAAAATGCAATTGAATTTAAAAAAAGAAAACAATATAAAACAAAACACAAGTTTAGAATATTCATAAAAAAATGAAATATATTGACCAAAAATAAAATAAAATAAGGCTTTTAAGTTTTAAAACGTGCATTGACTAGGCCAAATAGCTTCGGTTCTGATTTATCCGAGTCCTGTTTCCTCTGTGTCTCTTTGCAGTTTTCCATCATATTCATGCCTGATACCATCAAAACTGACGTATCTCATAACGTGTTGAACTCTATTTGCCGCCACACGATTGGAAGTTTCCTGATGAACCTCGCTAAATTTGCGGTTGAGTCCGCCATCAACGTCTCCCACAAAGGCTTCACTGGTTCGTTTCTTTCTCTTTATCCTCATCTATTCTCTAGAATTTTACATCAATTACAGCTTGCTTTGTCTTGTTTTGTTCATTTTTTGCTTATGATCACAATTATATTTTCTGGGTTTCATTTTTTTAGCATAACAGAGCCCAACCCTTGTCAATTTGATCGTTCAACAGTCCAAATTAAGCTAAAAAAAAACTGAACCATGTTTTTGTTTTGAGTAAATATATGTTCTCGAATCGAACATGAATGAACTTTATTATGTTCGTGATTTGTTCGTTTAATTAAAAAATCCTGAATCGCTTCAGTCACCAATTTTTCATATGCGAATGATTTTGTTCCAAATTTTCTTTATTACTATCATTTGTGTTGGTTCTTTGGTTTGATTATTGCAGGTGGGAAGAAACTGTACGGGACTTTTTTGCGGGAAAAGTTTGAAGATCAGCCAACCAGATTGAAGCTGGAAGATGTCAAGCTGATTGAGCAGGAGAGGCAATTGGCAAAGATGGAAGACATGAACGAGGTTAAGCAACAAAGCAAGACAGTAGCAGGCAAAGCTGATAGAGGATCAGAGCCTAAGAAGAAGAAGAAGATACCTCAAGGGATAAAGGAAATGGAGCTTCAGGATCCTAACAGGAAAAGAATTTTCATTCGTTCTCGTCTGTAAACTACTAGGAAATTGTGCTGTTTCATCTCATGCTTTTTCTGAAACAGAGACAATATCTTTTAATTCTGTTGAAATTTTCCCTTTTTTTTTTGTGATTAATTGCAAATTCCAATCCCTCTCCCCTTTGGTAAAATTTACTGGAAATATGTGATTTTTTAGCTGAAATTTCACTGTTTCTTCAAGCTAAAGTCCAGTGCTGTGGAATTTCTCCAGGATGTAGAACTAGTGAGTCTAGCTAGTTCTTGGAAACTGCAATTTTTTAAAAAAAACTTAGTGAATTTTAGCAGACTATATATTTCAAGCAAATCTGCAATAAAAATTTATGTCACACAATATTTGGTATTTGACTATTTCTCATGAAAATGCAAGTCCAATGAGTTTCTATATTAATTCTTTACTAAATTTTTGACAAAATGCAAGGCAAGTTAATCTTTGATCATGTTATATTTTATAGGTAACGTCAATTAAAATTCACACATAATTTCAAAATAAACAATCACGTATTTACTTAGTCACGATACCATTTATGAGACATAAAAAAGAAAAATAAATTAACCCGGCAAAATTCTCTACTCGATACTCTCTTTGCTTCTCTCTCGTCATCTTTTTCTATCTTCACTTTTTTTTTTTATACACTTAATTGTCTTCCTTGTGATAGGTTTGATACGCTCTCCAACTCAATCTCTCACCAAGATTAAAATTACATCAACTGATCCTTTCAAAAATTATTATAACGCCACTCATTTTTGACAAAATGTGAGTCCGATCCCTCTTTCATGCATGCAACAAAGAATGTGCCAATATCTCTTTTTACATTTTTTTTTAAATTTTATTATTTTATATTTTTTATGAGCATGCAATGCCATAAGAAACTTTAGCATTGTGTTTATCATTTTATTTTTAGATCAAAACTTTTTAAGTTTTTGATTGATTGTCAAACAATATTATACATATTCAACCATACAACGTATCTAAAATTTTATATCAATATTTTTTAATTTAACTCAAATAAACAAAAACTTTGATAAAAATTTATCATCTAAGACATCATTTATGAAAAAATATTTGAATAGACGAAGATAAAAAAAAATAAAAAATTTAATAAATATCGACTTTGAAGCTTTGCATTGACAATAAAAATATTTTAAACAATTATATAAAATTACCTTCGCAATCCAAATATATAATGCACATCTACTATTTAATAAGAGCAAACCAAGAGAGAAAACAATAATAGAATTCTATATAAAAATATGAAACATCTATAAGGAAACCCTAAAAATGAAAGTTTTAAATCAAATCAAACTTAAATTTATAAAAACGAAAAATTGATAATACTTTATTTTATCAACTTAACCAACTTCCTTCAAAAAAATTATCCAAATATATAGATGAATTAAATTAAGTAAGTTCCTTAACATTTAACTTCAAATATGAAAAATATTCATATAAAAAACAAAAAGTAGACAATAAAAATCAATTAAAGTAAATGATTAAAATATAGACTTGCATTAAATTATAACCTAAGCAAGCATGCATTAAGCATTAATTAACTTTCAACTAATCAAGAGCTCTACAAAACTATCATTGTTACTATCATTAAAATAAAATTAAATCAACCATTACCCAAAATTAACAATTCTATCAAAAATCAAGATCAATGAATAAAAATCAATTAAAAAAAATTTACGAATTTAATCTAACCTCTTGGCAAGTGAAATTATTTTCATCAACAACATCAACAAACCTAACAAATTCTCTTATAGCATGTGTTAAAATATCCCAATGGGTAAAAACTAATCCAAAAACTGATCCAACAATCTGGAAAAACAAAAATGAAAAATAGATAATATTTCACTTTATCAACTTAGGTAACTAATACATGAAAAATTTTAACTAAGTAGAAAGAAGAAAGATAATTGCCTTTTTTAGTGTAAGTGTTACAGGTAGGGATGGCATCGGGTCGGGTTCGGGGCGGGTTTTGCTCACCCCAACCCGACCCGATTTTATGCTCATCAAACCCGATCCCGACCTCAACCCGAATTATTTTAATACCCGACTCCGACCCGAAATTAATAAAATATTATTTTTTAAAATATAAAATATTATTTTTTAAATATAAATATTTAAAAATATCATTATATAAATATATATGTAAATAAATAATTAATTAATTAATTAAAAAATAATTTTTTTAATAATATCGGGTTGGGTAAGATCGGGTTTTAAGCATACCTGAATCCGACCCGACCCCGATTATTACCTAAATTTACCTGACCCGACCCCAACCCGAAACCTGAAATTAAAAAAAAAATCTAACTCTATGAGATCGAGTCGAACCGAAACCCGTCGGAGACGGGCTTGATTGCCGTCCCTAGTTACAGGTGATGATAAGAGCTTCTCTATCTTTCTTTTCCTTCTTCTCCTCTGTCTTAATAACCTTTTTTTGTCTTCTCATTTTCTTCAAGAGCAACTCTTTCTTATCAAAGTAATGGCCTATCCCAGCTCTTTTTTATTTTCAAATAAAGAATAACAGTTTCCATCAAACTCCTTTTTTTTTTAACAGAGTAATAACATCTATCAACTTTTTTTTTCTATAAAAAAAATCTTTTCAAAAAATTTTCAATAAGAGGAATAAGCTTAAAAAAATTAATGTATGAATAATTAAAAAAATAAATTACTTTTTTTTTCATTCAATAGTTGGATTTCCGTAAAAATTTTAAAAATAACAATCTAATCTAATCTAATCTAACTGTATATTATTTTTATCTTAACAATCTTGAAATTATGACACATATTACTTTTATTTAAAGCTTGGCCTCTAAGTTTTTATTCACATGCATGCTCTATAATAAAAAATGCTGTTAAATAAATCTGTTTAAATTGTAAGAAAAAGTCAGCATTTGCATCATTTACATACGGATTCTTTTCACACCCTTTTAGTTTGACGTGTCTTCCCAACAAGACTTGCTTTGTCAATGTCGAAAAGCTCGAGAAGTCAAAGATCAAACACTTTTACATAATTAGAATAAAAAATTTTAAGATCAATTTCAAGCATTGATTTCTTTACTTAAAATGATTTCCAGCATTGATTTTTCAGTACCATACATATATTCTAATCCAAATGTCATTTTTTTCTTCCCTATGAATAACAGTCTCTCATTTTTTTCTCTTCCCTCTATGTTTCCTTCTTTCATAGCATGAAGTTGCCAGAGAAACTCTGCAATCGCTTGCATTGACTTGTCCACCATTGATTTCTTTTGCTCCATAATTCATAAGATTTAGTATTAGGTAAGGAGATCTTCTGGTATCTACCTTCTTGGCTTTGCTTCTGTCTCATTTTTCCCTAATTTTAACCAACATCTTCAGTATCAGCCCAGCTACAAGAAGGTAAACTATCTGCTCTTAATCTTTATTTCATCTTTGGACATGTTACACAAGTGAATTTTACTTTGAATTTGATCTAATTTTAAAAGGAAATAAAAATATAATCTGGAGCTTAGCTCGGTTAGTTCATATAGTCACCTTTGAGATTCAATTCCTAGCACCTCAAACCCCTTCTTATATTCTTAGACTGCGACCTTCTTTGTAAAAAAGACATGAACATATGGACATATGTAATCAAAATATCAGATGCTTATATATAAAGTATTGTGAATTTAACAAAATTTGATTGAAAGAGAGTTTTTTTTCATTAACCTTTGCCAATTTATTGATTGTTTGTCTTTGTTACAATTATACTAGAATATAACAAGTCAAGTGAGCATTTTTCATATACATTAGTTTAATTTGCATGGCAGGAATTAATTAGCTTACATATGGAGCTTCTGGAGCCTATCTTTGAAATGATAAAGTGCATAGGGGTTCCAACCTGCAGATACTTGAACAATCACCTAAAGCTTGAAGAAAATGTGAATGAACTTAGAAGAAGATTGGATGATCTAAATGTTAGGAAGCAAGATATAGAATCGAGACAGGAAGCAGAGGTTCGTTGCAGGAAAGTGGTAAGGAAAGAAGTGGAGAAATGGCTTGATGATGTAGAAAGGATGAACACTGAATATCAGAAGATTGAGCAGAAGATACACTTCGTGTCATACTTCTGCCGGGGTCGCCTAGGAAAAATAGTTTGTAAAAAAATCAAAGAAGTGAAGGAAATTTACCAACAAGGCAATTTCCCTGAGGGTGTGGCAATTGATAAGCCTCCTGCCAACGGGGTGACATTTCAAACAACAAGTTTAGAAGGTGAAACTTATGTGAAAGAACAAATTTGGAGATACTTGATGGGCAATGAGGTTGGAATGATCGCAGTATGTGGAATGGGTGGCATAGGGAAAACTACCATTATGAAACATATCAACAATCAACTGTTGAAGGAGACTGACGGGTTCGATAAAGTGATTTGGGTCACTGTATCCAAAGAACCCAATGTAGTCAAGTTACAAGAAGATATTGCACGAGCTTTGAGTCAGTGTCTACCTCAAAATGAATTGGAACGAGCAACTGAACTGATGGATATCTTGAAAGCAAAGAGATATGTGCTGATCCTAGATGATGTTTGGAAACGGTTTTCCTTATTGGATGTGGGAATCCCTGAGCCAACATTACATAATGGAAGCAAATTGGTAATCACTAGCAGATTGATTGATGTTTGTTTATCTATGGGTTGTCAGGTGATCAAAATGCAACCTCTTTCAGAAGAAGAGTCCTTGAACTTGTTCTTAAATCAAGTAGGACGTAGTGTCGTAGAAATTCCTACTTTAAAAGAAATTGTCGAGCATATTGTTCAGCATTGTGGAGGTTTGCCGCTTGCCATTGTTACAATAGCTGGTAGCATGAAAGGGGTGGATGATGTCCGAGAGTGGAGGAATGCACTAAACCAGTTATGCGGACGTTTGAACAGTGTGAGAGGATTGGAGACTGAAATATTCGAGTGTTTGATGTTTAGTTATGAACGTTTGGGAGATCCAAAAATCCAAAATTGCTTCCTTTATTGTGCATTGTATCCTGAAGATCATGCAATCAAAAGAAGAGAATTGATAGAAAAGTGGATAGATGAGAAGCTCATTGATGAATGTGAGAGTAGACAGATAATGTATGATTGGGGCCATAGTATTCTAAACAAGCTTGAAAAGCATTGCCTATTGGAAAAGTGTCAAACCCGGAGTTTGTTTCCTGAGGAAGGAGTCAAGATGCATGATGTTTTGAGAGACATGGCATTGTCTATAAAAAGCATTAGCCCTCGATTCATGGTGAAAGCTGGAATGCAATTGAAGGAGCTACCTGGTGAGAATGAATGGACAGATGATCTTGAGAAGATTTCTCTGATGCATAATTCAATATCAGAAATTCCTGATGGCATATCACCAGAATGTTACTTTTTATCAACTTTGTTGTTGCAAGAAAATGGTGAAGTGAAGAGGATTTCAGAATCTTTCTTTGAGCACATGCCCCGGCTAAAAGTTTTAGATCTTTCATATACTGGTATTTCTGAACTCCCCAATTGCATCTCCAATTTGGGAAACCTTGTTTCACTTGTTCTTAGAGGTTGTGACAAGCTTAGACAAGTGCCTTCATTGGCAAAGCTTAGAGCATTGAGAAAGTTGGACCTTTTTAATACAGCTATCAAAGAGGTCCCCCATGGAATAGAAATGTTAGTAAACCTGACATATCTTGGTTTATATTCAGAGAGTCTAAAGGAGCTACCAAAAGGATTACTGCTTAAGCTTTCTCATCTCCAATACTTGTCAACCACATTGTGTGTAAAAGGAGAGGAAGTAGCCAAATTGAGGAACCTGGAGACTTTTGCAGGTCTATTTCTTGACTTCCAAGGCTTTCAGAATTATGCCAAGTCTATACCAGATCGACAATGGCCTATCAATTACGTGCTTGGAGTGGGATCAGATTGGCCCCTTGAAGTCACTTTCAATTCGGTCAAGTATTTTGAGAAACCTGAATTTTATAATGAGATAAATTGCATAAATTGTGAGATAGGGAAAGAAGATCAGGTATCACTTCCAAATAACCTTCACTCTCTGAATATAAAGAAGTGCCACGATCTCACAAGCTTGAGCAATATCTCTTTGTTCCATCAAGCAAATGAGTTGAAGAGGTGTTATATTAGTGCATGTGAAGGGATGGAGTGTGTGCTTGACATGTCATTATCATCTTACAACTCGCTTCATAACATTGAGTTGCTATTCCTCAAGGAATTATGCAACTTGCTTGAACTTGTGAGAGTAGGGGTAGCAGTATCATCTGCATCCCGACCTCGTACGCGGCCAGCCATCTTCTCTTCCCTCAAAGTATTTATTTTGGTAAAATGTTTGAAGATGAAGAAGTTGTTTACACTTGAGCTGTTGCAAGGCCTTCAAAACTTGGAGGAAATTGAAGTTAGAGACTGTAAAGAAATAGAGGAAATAATAGCAGCAGAAGGAAATGGTGCCAACATACCAACAACAGTTGTTCTTCCCAAATTAAGAGAATTGTGGCTGATTTGCTTGCCAGAATTGAAAAGCTTTTGTAGGATTGAAGTTATGATTCAAGCAGATTCTATTCAGTACCTTTGGATATCAGGATGTCCCAAACTGAAGAGGATGATCCCTTTGTTTCTTCCCTTTCTTGAAAATAGGCTGCCATCTCCCCCTCGCACCCTCAAAGAAATCTCAATATGGCCTAGAGAATGGTGGGAATCTGTGGAATGGGACGATCCTAATGCTAAGGATGTCCTTTCTCCCTTTGTTTCCTATAAGAGCTTTTGATTGAAAAGCTCCACTCTTTGTTTCTCATCTGTTTTGTAAATTTTAGCTGAATGTACAATGTGGCTTTAGATTAAGCATTTCATTCATCCTTAGATGTAGTCCAGTATGCTTTACCAATTACTAACAATAATGCCTCCTCCATGATTAGGAGGTGTAAACGAGTTGAGTTGAATCATACATTTTCAAGCTTGACCACAGTTTAAATTAACAACTCGAGACTAGAAGCTTGGCTAAGCTTCATTTTTTATGCTCGAGCTTGACTCCCTTCCCTTTCCTAACCAAATATTGTGTAAGAGAAAGGAAAACATATATAAAGATAGCAGCCTGTCCTATCCTACATGACATGAGACCACACATCCGCACCAGGCAATCTTAGTTTTCACTTCAATTTTTAACTGCGTCCCCATCCGATTGTCATCCATGGATTTCTGACAAAGAAGAACTCTATCACCAACTCTAACACCTTTACAGTGAACAAATTCAACCCAACCAACAGAAATGGCAGATGATTCTCTGCTCTTACTTTGCTCAATGAAGCATGGAAAACTCCAAGCTTCTCCAGCATCATCGATTACATGCATATTGAAAATTTCACCATCCTTAAAAGGAAGAACACCCATGGAATTTAAAGGGATCAATAAAAGTTCTTCTACATCCTTGGTTTTTAGTATCTCTGAGAACATTGCCATGCCGGTTAAGCTGTCAAGGTTTTTGAAACTGCAAATATGAGAAGTCAATGAAGTTTTGCTGCTTCCTCAGATTCTGAAGTTGCTCCCTTTGGCTCCTTGTTAGTTGCAGATGTTATAAGAAAAAACTGTTACTGTAAAAAAAGGAAAAATCAGTAATTTTTACATGCATCTCGTGGATTAAAATGACCAGGAATGAAGTTATATTTAGTAAGATTCCAAAGAATATGGCTAAAAAATGTTTACTTTACCTTCACCTGGTCTAGGTGAGCTAATACATTTCTTCTCAAAAGAAAGTCCAGGAAACTTTAACATGCAAAATTATTTGTGATCAGCATCAGAAGAAATTAACATCCAATCATCAACGAGTCAAAGATGAACATTTGCTAAAGTTTGTTTTATTGGCTGATTTCCCAGCAGGTTTAAACATTCATGGTTTAAACAAGAGAATGGAAGAAGAAGAAAAAGATACTAGATGAAAATAGATTATATACAGAGTTATGCTAGAGCTAGCTCTGTGGTAACATGAATCGAACTATTCATTCGCCTTTTACCGGTGTAAAAAAAAAACAAGAAAATACAGAGTTATGCCACATGTTTTATCAAAATTGATGGAACATTTGCAATGTAACGTTCTTGATCTTCATCTACTGTATGATGATTCGTGAATCCTCTTTACTGCAGTCATCTCCGGTTTGATAGTGTAAGATATATAAATAGGCATAACTAAGGCAGAGATTGTAATGATACATATTTCTGGAGAAAAGAAATAAAGAAAAGATTCTAACACATCTGTTCATACAAATGAGAATCGAGAAGGAACATTAACTAGGTAAAAATATTATGAGTTCTGAACTAATAAGAAACAGAGAAATGGTTGTAACTAAACAAGGCATCAATGTACAAAGAAATTTCAAGGCAATACCCCATAACTCCTTTTTCTATTTATCTTTCTCCTTTTTTTCTCCTTTCAGACTGAAGTGAATAATAAATAAATACATCAATGAACTAGTATTAATACTCCATGCAAAGCAATAATAATAGATCTTATCAGTGAGTCAAATTTATCTGAATATTTATAATAAGAAAACATGTAATTTGCAACTTGAATTTGTCAAGGTTCTAGTTGTCACCTCATGTAACCAAGATTTCAGTGATTAAGCCAAGCAAAAACCATGCAAGGCAGATGAGAACAAATGCAAGCGTGGAACCTCAGGGATTTTGTTTCTGCAATGAAGTCACTTCCGTGACAAAACTTCAATAGAGTTTCCATCATTTTTTCTGAATATAAACAGATTACTTTGATTATCTTTATTGCCCCCCCTATCTCATTTACACTTAAACTCAGACCGCATGATCTTTATTGCCCTCCCTATCTCATTTACCTTAAACTCGGACGGCATGAATAACCACATGACCTTTGCACTAGTGCACATTTTGTATGAGGTCTCAAAGCACCTGAAAGTGCAATGCAGTCGAGTCCATCTTGAGCAGGCTGTAAGAACATCAATCTAAGAAGATATCAACAACCAGGAGCTGAAACTTACTCTGTTTGGTTTTTAGCAACATACAGGAAGTTCCTGATACATCACTCCAAAATCTTTCAGAGAGCCCGGTCCATGAGAATCCCTCTTTCCAATAACTTCCTCTAAGGTGTCATAAGGAGCAACAGCCACTGCCAAAAGCTGACAATCAAATTAATCCAGACCATATTCTGGTTGAAAAGTAGCTATTGAACAGCGTATAACTACCAATATAGTGCAGTAAAAATCAGCCAAGATAGCTTACCTCATCCCGTGGCCTGCAAAAAGTGCACAAGTGATAGCATGAGTACCTAAGAAGAAATGGTGGCGTAAGAGCATACACCCAAGAGGATTAACAAGAATTAGAAATAACTATTAAGAATTCATAATATCCCAGAAAACGAAGGTAACAAATAGCAAACCTCAGAACAAACTATCGTTGACTCGCCCCAACAATCTTTGCAAATGCTTGGTCCAGTTCTTCACCTCCCCCAGCTTCATCATAACCATAGCCAGTGCACCTAGCAAAGTGCTTGTTACGAAATAAGCATATGAACAAAAGCACCATGCCCTCCGGCATTATTAACAGATTAAATAATTGGACAATTGCTTGTAGAGATAGATATGCACATTATAATTGCCATGCATATGCATACATGGATCTACAATTGTATGCGCACAAGTGTGTGTACAATGGCATAAAGATATGCCTCAAAGATATGTCTAATAACATATTTAAGAAAAATCTGGTTTCTCAAATGCAGGGAACATGTAACACAAAAATGAAGCCAGGGCAGATGACCAGCCGCTTCAGATAAAATGTGTACTTAAATGAGATCCAACCCGAGAATTTTGAAAAGCTTTAAGAACAAAGGAGGAATTGCAAGCTACCAAATTATCCACAGCTCTGAATTCCAAGTACAGAGAATCCGCAGCTTTTGCAACCTGCCGTAGAGATAAATAAAGCAACTCTAGGTGTTAACACTACCAATTCTACAGTTCTGCAGCAATCAAAACTCGAACTAGGGCTGCTGGCACTTCAAAGTCCATGAAAAATTTAGTGCTTTTAGCAAATGATAGGGAATTCACATCAATGCAAAGTGTGATATTTCCAATCAAGCTTTCAAATCTTGATACAAATGCTAGGCTACATAGTCTTACAGAAATCAAAACTAGGAATTTGTGCTATCACTTCAACTTTATAAATACTTGAATATGAATCCTATTAGCAACCAACAAGGTACAAGCTATGTTTGATTGCCAAGTAAAAGCAGTTGAATTCTCCACATTATATACTAAACCAGACTCAGAATCAAAAGATTCAACCTTGAATGCTCTTTACATTGTTTCTTGAATTAAATGTTTCAGTTTAAATCAGTAAATAGAGTTCCTTCAAATTCCTTAGCAAACAACCAAAAAACCATCAACTTGGCCCGACAATTAAATCTTAACAAAACCAAAATTTTCTTTCTTACAGTTTCTTAGGAAAACCAAACCTCAACAAAGTTTCTTCCTTTCCCATCAATCAAGCAAAGAACTTCAACTGTTTACAGTTACAATATTTGAATAATAAAATTATCAATTAATGTGATACTTAAAAGAGTTGTTTATTTGCCACATCCATTTAGAGCTAGTTAAGTTGAGAGTGAATATATATTAATTAACAAATTTATTATTCAAGTACTATATTAAAATTTTTTAAAATTAAAATACTATATTAAAAATTTCACTGCAATTAAAAAGTCATTCACAATATTAATTTATAAAAAAAAAAACCAAATTAATAATCCATTTTGAAGATAAAAATTCTTTAATTACATAATTTTCTTGTACATACGGATGTCAATAGGTGGGGTATAGGAAAGGTAAAGCATTCTTCATTTTTAGTTTTTTATATTATATATATTTTTGTATCAACGGGTATTTTAAATCTATCTCTATTCACATCCTTACAAGTATTTAATAAGTATGGATAAATTCTATACCAAGAGTTTATTTTTAAAAAATAAAAAATAAAAAATATTTTTTTTTAACTTTTTTATTTCTATGTTATATATTTAGGTAATTTTTTTATAAATATATATATTAATATATATTTTTCAATAAAAATATATTAATTTTAATTAATCTAAAATAATAATTTATATTATTTAATAAAAAATCTATTTACTAAATATATATAAATATATATATGTAGGCTATAAGTACGAGACAGATATTATATTATCCATTTCTATTCTCATACCTAATAAAAATTTAAAATTATACTTAACCCAATTTTCATTTGAATAAAAACTCAAAATTTTCATTAGATATGAGTAAAATTGATATATTTGCTTATACAATTACTTCACAAATTTTTTATTTTTCCTCTTTACGAAAAGAAACAATATCTTTTAAAAATTATTAAGTAGCATTAATAACCATATTAAATAATTGTTTTTTTAATGAGATTTATTATAATTTTTTTTTAATTTCAAACATTCACATTCCTCATCACTTACTATTCACCATTAGAGTTTAACAGCATACAATATAAAGCAAAATGGAATGATCAATGATAACATATTTAAGCTTTTTTGAAACAATTGAAACATGTTAGATTTTGAACTCCATAACGAGAGGTAAATCACCTTTCATCTATAAACCTTGACAAATAGCATATGAACACGTGCTAAGATAGATTTTGTCCGTAATAAGTAATGAGTGACGTCATTTTTTACCTACTTATTTTCTTAATTTTTAGATTCCATATTAAGACAACTAAGTAATGAGATTGTATTTGGGCCATTTTGAGTAGATTATTCAAATCAGAATAGATTGATTTGACAGATTAGATTTTATTTTTTGAAAGAGATATCACTAGTTTTACTGCTTATAAATTTAACTCACCTACTGTATAATTCTGTTGTGGAGATAAAATTTACAAAGTGAGTAATTTTTACAAAACATAGAAACCTCCGAAATGAGATTTTGCTTATCAAAGATTAAATCAAGGTAAATTTCTCACTTTTTTTCAATTTTGATTGCATAGGTTATTCAGAGTTATAATATAATTAAAATTTTTTAAGATTATCATAAATGTTGTTGTTTTATTGTAAATATTAATTTCTTACATTTGCTTAAATCAAGTTTGTTTTTGATTTGTTAAAATCTTTGGGGCAAGGTTTTCTTATTCACCATTTGCATGAATGCTAAAAATTAAATTATTGGTGCATAGACAACTTCTTATTTTTTATCTACAAATTTCACATTTTTTTTAAAGTGAACATCAAATATGTCATATGAGAAACAATTTAGTTACAATTTTCCTATTTGCAAAGAGAAAACATAGGTGATATTTGAGTTGCAATTATTTGATCATTCATTCTTATATTAAATTTGCCAAAATGAGAAACAATTTAAATTAGTGATGATTAACATGTAAAATTTATGTTTTTTTTTTTAGTAATTTCCAATTAATTCATTATATATGAATAACTAGAACACAAGGTTTAGAAAGATCTATCAAATCCCCTTTACCATCATGTAATTAGAAATTATGATGTATTTTTTTTTTAGATATATAATAACCTTTGTTATATATTATTTATATTTTTAAAAAAACCCTTAAAAAACCTACAAGCTATTTTTCATATTAAATAAAAAGGCCTTTTTAATCAAATTGAATGAACATTATTATTTGTTCAAGTGAAGTGGACTAAATCTTGAAGAAATGAAAATATCTATTGGTTTATTTGTTAAATAATGGCATTTATTTTCATTTTAGACAAAAAGGTAAGATGTTTTGGTGCTATTGGTTTAACTTTGTTTTAAGAAATAATTTAACAAATAAGTACTATGAATGATGCTATAGGTTAATTCTGATGACATAATAAGTTGTCCTTTTAATCATTTCTTGATATATTGAAAATAAATTAAAATTCCCCACATTTCTTCTCAATTTTTTTAGGTTAAGGACAATATTGTTACAAATATAATTTTTTTGAAAGGATTAGAAATATAAATGTTTGGGGTTTGATTTATAAGAATGAGAATTTCAAGGATCCATTTGTAATTTCTCTAAAACGTTAAGGTTTTTCATCTAATTTTTTTCCTAACTTTTTTTTTTATTTCTTATATCAAACTCTTGACTTTTTTTTTTCTTGCCATCCATCTCAATTAAATATTCTTATTTTATTATCCCATTCTATGAGTAATTAAATTTTTCCCCTTATCTTTGTTAATCATAAAAAAAAAAAATACTGTTTGATTGATGTACCCAATGAAAAAGGAAAATTACTATATAGTAATAATAAACAGTCCTAGTTTATTTCTCAATGGAAAATTGGTTTCTTAACCCTTATTGTGTTTCTCACATTTGATATACTTTGAAATATTCCCTTAAAATATATTAAAAAAATTAATCAATAAAATGAGATATGCATCATTCTTTTAATTATTTAAAAAGATTAAAACAAAAAAAAAATCTTGATAAAATTAAAAAATATTTGAACTTAGTTAAAAGGTTAAAGAGTGAAATTTGAACATAATTATAAAATTAAATCGTAACGCTTCTTTTATATAAAAAATAAGAAAAAAAAGTTAATTATATCCTATAATCTTTTAATTTAATCTTAAAAGATTTTATTCCAAACCAAAATCTAAGAAACTCTTAACATTTATCAATCTTCTTTTGGCAAACTCCCCATCTCTCTCTCTTCCTTCTTTTCCACGTTTTGGCTCTCTTGCATGCTTGTTGACATGTCTTTGATGAGTTGGTTTCGGTTTTTTTTACATAACCAGCAGAGATTTGATACCCTCTCCAGACATTAATTGCATGTCTTCATATAAGGTTGAATAATTTAGGACACACACACACACATACACACATATATATATAAACATACCCTTTTGTTTGCTTTCTAATATGCTTGGTTTTTGGGGCTGTTTTTATTGTATTTTCAATATTGTCTCTGGTGTTAGGGTTTTTGTTTTGTTTTGTTTTTTTTAGGTTGTCAAAGATGTTCACTGAAGAAGAGTTGAAAGGGATGGATAGCTTCAAAAGAGGTTCTGATTTCATTGAGGTTAAGTGTGGCTGCACAAGCAAGAAATATGGTGATACCATTGGGAAGCTTAGGGTTTTTACCAATGGCCAATTTCTGATATCCTGCGAATGCACATCGACTTGTGATGGAGGTAAATTACTATTTTTTTTTCTTTCCTAATTTATATATTATTGAATCATACAATTCTTTATTTTGATTTTGTTTGTGAATGCAACTTTGTTTGTGGTTCTTTATAATTCTATGAACTTTGTATTTAAAAAAAAATTACAACCTAATAGAAGAGAAAAGATATTAGTATTCGAAATATAAATTTATCGAATTCTTTATGAATTTTATTTTCATGACATGTTCATTTATGTAATAACATAACCTTTTAATTTATTTTCACCTTCAATTTTAAAACTTTCCATCCATTTCATAAAATTAAAATTTTCAAAATCATAGAGCTGTTTATGGAATTGTTTCCAATTACTAAACGAGCAATGCCAAATCTCTTTTTTTTTTTCTTTCTTTCTTTTATTATGTTCTATATAGTCATTAAGGCAAGTTAATCACTTTAGCCTGATTGATAATTGGAAAATCAAGAGTTAATGAAAGCTTCAAGTTATAGTTCGAGTAAGTTGTCTTGCCTCTGGTAATCAATTTTGTCCTGGTTTCATCAAGATTATCAATGCTGGAAATCTAACTATGTCAATAACTCAACAAAGTCTATCGAAAGCTCAATATCTCTTCTAGTTTCATCACTCTTGTGCATAAATTTAGTACTTATAGAATCCCAAGTTCAGCTCGATTAGATCATACAATCACCTTTAAGAAGTGATATCAGTAGGTCCAGGATTTAAATTTTAGCACCTGCAACTCAGCCTTCTCAATATATCAGTATGCTGCAACTTCCTTTGTAAAGAAAAAAAAAATAGTACTTGTGTAGTTGAAGTTGCAGCTCTTCCATACCATTTTTCTAACCAAATGATAAGGGAACTCTTGATAACCAGAGAGACTGACTCCCAATGATTTCGAAAAGCACTCTGGAAGGGAAGGAACCAGGAAATGGAAGAAACACATTTGGGTGTTCATGAAAAATAAGAAGGTTCCTTTATGGAGAACTGTTCTCCTGAAATATTACAAACATGCATCAAATGGAGCAAATGGGCTTAGCACCATGCAGTCTAAACGCCTTGTTCATCGTGATGAGTTCATTTGTTGTTCAAGATGCAACAAAGAACGCAGGTTTCGTCTCCGGACTGCAGAGGAATGCAGAATTTACCATGATGCTTTAAATGCAAGAAGGTGGAGGTGTGATAACTGGCCATATGACAAGTAAGTTTCAACATCAGTAGTGATTTTAAACCTATCGCTTTCATGTTTATTTTTTATGCCGTTTTCATATTATGTTAGGGTTTCGTCTTGAAGAAACATTAAAACACATCAACACATTGCATAATCCATTTCCAGATAGATAAATTCCTGATAGCTTTGCAATTTTTGGTTCATTTTCTTTCAGCATCACCTGCAAAGATGCTGAAGAGCGAGCAAGTAGGA
This sequence comes from Durio zibethinus, assembly GCF_002303985.1. The sequence continues at coordinate 12,992,468 of NW_019168270.1, forward strand.
AAAACTGCAGAGGCTGTCCTCGATCTCCGACCTGCAAAGGTTGCACAACTTGTGTGTGTTTTGGGTGCCTCAAGTGTCGCTTTGTGGATTGCAAGTGTCGCACTTGCGTTGATTTCATGCAAAATGCTGAACCTTGAGCTAGGAACTACACTTCCTATCTGTGCTACAATGCTCCAACTCTCATTTCACCAGCAAGAAAAGGAAAAATATGATCGATTAGACTTCTCTGAACTGAAGTTATGTTAAAATAATGTTTGTTGCAGGATTGTAAGAACTTGGCTGTTCTATTTCTTTCCTTTCCAATAATTCTTAGCAGGCAACTGGACTAAAGGTTTTCTTTGATAGTGAGAAATGCTATCAGTTGGCACATTTTCAGTTTTTGTTACTAATGAAGTAGTTCTCATTTATGCAACTTGTTTCTGTGTTTTTTTTTTTTTTTTTCTTGCATATTTTTTACAGCTTGTTTCTTTATCTGTTTTCTTGCCATGCTAGCCGGATACTATCTAAGTATAATTGCATTAACTAACTAAATTAAATGTTAATTTTTATTTCTAAAATTTTCTATTAAATAAATTTTGCAAGAATAAGAACAATTGAGATATTCACTTAACATTGGTATTAAGTATTTTTACTTATCTTTTATTTTTTTTTAATTAAGTAAATTTTGAGATAAAAAATTTCATAAATAAAAATGACATAACAAAAAAATTTTCAACCCACAACAACATGCAGATATCTCCACTTAATTGAAATAAAATTTGATAATACAATCTAAATTTATGATAGAGACGATTAGATAAACGAGGATTAGACTATTTGAAAAGCATCATAAATTAGCAGTTTTAAAGCCAAAACCCTCTCTTTGGAAGACATAGAACCCCAATGATCCATTCATGACATACAATTGAGCAGGCACAGACAACTGAAATTGAACAAATTAAGACACATGACATCTTTCTTAAGCTTTCCATTATAGATATGTGGTTAGCACCATATCCAACCATCAAATTAGCATCAATCAAACTCAAAAAGTCTTCATATTGGTTCCTCCAATGTTTATTAGAGAACAGCAAAGAAAAAAATCAAACAATAGTACGACAAAAATGCATGATCATGAACATCAAAATTAAACAAGTTCACAAGAAATTACCTTTCCAAAACTTTTCAATGAATTACAGCTTCTTAACGGATTTGAACCCAAACAGTAAAAAAAACTACAAAGAGAGAGAGAGAGAGAGAGAATAGAATCATGCACACGTAGGAGAAAATTTTACTATAGACAACATGCAAGATACAACTACAACACTGGCCAAAAAAAAAAAATACCAAATACAAGTTTTAACATGGAGCAGCTTATAGAAATACATGACATTTTCAATCTCTTTACTATGCTCCCTAGTACATTAAGAATTTCCAACTGGAAACTGCTACAGCTACATGATGGACCAAAAGGTCCCCGAATTAGCCTTCAATTTGCTCATCCAAAGATACAAAAATGCGCTTCAGCTAAGAAAGAATTGAGGACTTCTTCTAACTCGGACAACATCATTACTATTGAAGTCAATGAATAAACCTACCTGGCTTGATTATGTACACAACCATAAACCAGAGAAGACATACTATCCTTCCAGCCTTCCTCTCATGGAGCACTAGTATGCAGCACTGGATTTAATTCTAACAAAAAGTACACAAAACTTTAGTGCAATGACACAAATAGCCTGTCTAGACTGTGTTTCACAGTGGAGCAGACATGCGATTCCTGCCCCTACCTCTTCTTGCATTAGATATGCTAGTAACCAACGAGTTATATATGTTTCCAAGGGCATTAGCTCCCATAAGCTTTGATCCGATATTATTTATCAAATATACCAACTTACTTTCTTCATCTCCAGTCACCAACTGTAGCTCATGTGCCTGCTCACGGGATAATGTTGTGTACAGCTGCAAGGGTTGATTTAATAGGGGTTCACAGCTTCTTTCCAAAACCTTTCTCGTATCATCTTTGCAATTATCAAAAGTAATTCTCAAGAGCCCCAACGATTTAGGGTCTTCTGTTAGTGGATTGAATACAAATGAGAACTTCCCAACTGCTAGATCAGGCCTCTTGAACAGATCCACCAATACTTCGCTGCTTGCTCCAAGATTCCGCTGCACAGACCTCCTCAAATTATTTTGGTGACCCCTTGTAGCACGGAGAATGCGTGAAGCTTCCCTTAGACCACTCAAATAGGCACCATGCATGGTGGCCGGGTATTGCCTAGTTGTGGCTTCACCAGCAAAGAACAATCTGTTCCGCACACTTTCTGCAAGTATGTCATAATCACAACCAGAGGACTGTACCCTAACATGAGAGTATGAACCATATGAAAGGGGATCATTTCCCCATCTTGTACAAATTGATTGTATAGGGTCAGGCACATCTACACCCTTTGGACCATATATACCTGTGGGGAAAAAGAATAAATTATTTGGCTGCTTTCCAAATGAAGAGACAGAAAATAACAGAGCACAAGCATGCAAAGAGCAAGAGAATATATAATCTGTTGACATTTGTTACAAATTCTTGGAAAAATATAAGAACCTCTAAGTTTGCTTAGTACACGATGGAGCAAGAGTGAAGGATCTGTGCGTTCAAATGTTTGTGCAGCTTCACCAGCCACCAGCGCAATCAACACTGGACCTCCGGAAACAGTATGGTAGCTGTAGAATAAAAAGAACTCCCCACGATTATTACTGGTATCATTGAGACATCCAAATGTGTCTAGGTCTTCTCCCCAAAAAACATGGGGGAAAACCATGGCAACTTTATTCAGGAGCCCAAAACCCAATCTCTCAATTGCTGCTAGCTTTCTCTGAGGTAACTCTGGTTCAAATCTAATGGTCTTTCTCTTCAAGACTCCAAGAGGCACAGTGCAAAGAACCATATCTGCTTGGAATGCTTGATCACCAGCAACAACCTCGACCCCTTCATTCCCATATCTAATAGCATCAACTGTTTTCCCATAGATTATGGGAATTCCATCACATAAAGCATTTATTAATCTCCAATTCCCTCCAGCAAGAAAGCAATGGTCTCCACCCATCTCATAAGGATCATCCTGGTCCCAGTAGGCAGCTGACAAGTCAGAAAGACATCCTGCATTTGCATATTCCAAATTAGCAAGATGCCATTCCAAAAGTTGCCTCTCCTCTGCACTTCTAACCGCGGCATACAACTGCCTGAGCTTTTCCAAAACTGATCCCAGAGAAATATGATTTGCAAATCCACCCATAATTTGTCTGAGTTCCACAACTTTGTCAAGCAACTTGTTAAAGATCATTTCAATCCTGGAATCAATTTCCTTATTGACAGGCGCCCCATCAGGTTTGTATAAGGGACAACTATCTCGGACCTTATGAAGTGGAATAGAAAGTTGCCTAGCCAGAACACCGAGAGGATTGGCATGGATACCAGTGATTACACTGCCACCAAGGTCCACAGCAGCAAGATTATCCTTCTTACCCATCTTTTGAGTATAAACTCTTCCCCCAGGTCTATTCCTCCCTTCCAAGACAACTACCTTGAAACCAAATGATAAAAGCTGTCTTGCTGCAGCCAAGCCAGAAAGTCCAGCTCCAACTATAATCACGGAACCCTCAGCAGCCTCCTCTGGGATGTAAGAGGAAAATGACGGTGAAACTCCAAAATTAATATACCCATTATACAGAAGAAAATCATAAGCTGCAGACATCAAATGTTCATATTCACCACTAACGGTTTCTTTTATCTGTCCCTTAGATAACCAAACCCGTACATTGCTCCTCCAACGAGCAAGAATATGATTCCTGACAACAATATAATCATTCTGCTCTTTTCCACCTAATTCTCTTACCACCCCTGCTTTAATTTCCTCCTCAAGCAACGCATCAATAGGGAACCCCAAAGATAATGCCATCATAGCCTCAGTTTCAGTTTCTTTCTCCAACTCCTCCTTTGTTCTATTCTTTTTCCTAAATGAACCACCTAAATGCTTCTCTATAAACTCATCCATCAAATTCTCATCGTAATTCTTCAAACCGGCCTTCTTCCTTAACGACCTCTTTGATACCAACCCTTCTGAAACCGGCGTCTCCATATCACTTTCTTAACAAAACCAACTTCTCAAAGTCCTTCAAAAACCATGAAAACTACGGATCCCACCAAAAGCACAAAACCAACTTTCATTTCACACAAAATCTAATATAAAGGCATTTCCTTGTCCCTACAAATCCCAAAGAACTAAATGAATTTGTCATCTAAAACAAACTAAAAACTAAATGTATTCTTTGGTCTTTTCACAATTCCAAGCAAAACCGATCAAGAATCTACTTGTATTTTATCAAAAAATTCAATCTTTTTCTCACTAAATTGAAATTAGTGACATTATTCAACAGTAAAATTCACAAAGATTCGACTCTAACAACAAAAACCCATTTCTTTTCTCACCAAATACAATAAAAATAACACAACAATTATTACAAAAAGAAATGAGCATAAAAATTAGAGCCTTGAACACTCAAATGTGTGCATAAAAAGTTGAGCTAAAAAATGGACGGAAAAAGGGATTGCAAGAGAGAGTTGACGAGGGGAGGGAAGAGTAGTGACTCACCTTTTTGGGAGAGCCGAGTTGACTCGTGATTTTGGGGAATTTTAGGCGGTTAGTGGAAGTTCTTGTTAGGGTTTTGCTTCAGGCGAAGACCTCGAGAACTGTAATTAAAAAAAAAACGTTGAATTTTAGAAAATTGGATTGGAGGGAATCGGAACGGTGAAATTGTGTTGGGCCTTCATTATTAAGTCAGGCCGGAATGACCCATTGATACATGGCCTTGATGTCAAAAAATTCAATTGGAAGTACCCAAACCCAAATTTCTTATATTTTGTACAATAATTAAATTTATTTTTTTCTTAAATTTAATTATAAAAAATTATCTCATACATTGGCTTTTTCAAATTTCACAAACAGAGTTATAAAAGTGACACATATCTTTAAAGTATATTTAAAAATTAAAAAAATTAATTAAAAAAATGAAATATATGGTGTTTTTTAATTATTTATATAAAATTAAAAATGTATTGAATTTATTTAAATGATTATAATATATTTAAAATATAAATAAAATACAAATTTATACTAACAAGAAAACCTATCCTATGACTGTTTTGTTTTTTAATTTGTTGTATATGTCATTAATGTCTTAAAAAAATTAAAAGGTAAATTTAAGCAGAGCAAAGACTAAAACTTTTGAATTTTTTAAGACAGACGATAAAAAGGAAGAGAAAACAAAAAGAAGGAGGAAAGAAATAATAGAAAAAAAAAAAAAACAAAACGATTAAGGGGCAAAAGGGAGAAAGATTGCCAATGGACTAACCCTTCTACAACTACCATCTCTAGACCTTTTAAAGTTTCAATCTCCTCCTTTTTTTCATTCCTTAAGTTTTTTTTTTATTTTCTTATTTTAAAACTTTTCTTGTTTTTTTATTTTGCCTTTAATTTTTCAATTTTTAAGGTTTTTTTACCTATTCTTTAACTTGCTCGATCGAAGTTTTTTTTTGTTATTCTTCCAATTTTAGAGTTTTTGGTGTTGAGCCATTCGATTTTCAATTGAAATTGCTCTTACTTTTTTCCATTAAAAAATTAAGATTTTTTTTTTTACGATGAAAGGATATATATAATATAAAGAAAGATAGTGAGCTCTAAGGGATTGAATGATTCGCCATCGCATGTAGTTGGGCCAATGAAATAGTATGGTGTAACAAAGCTTATATCGATGGCAGGTCATACCAAAGCGGATATACAAAAAAGCCGTGATTTGGAAAATATATATATTTAGAAATATTAGATTTTGTTTTCTAGGTATTGTTGATTTATTTATTTTTTGAAAATTATTGATAGTTTTTTGTAGAAGCTGACTTTATGAGAGGAAAAGGATATTTTTGACATAAAAGAAAAGGAATTCAAGAAAAAGATGAATAGGAAAGGATTTTATTTCTTAAATTTTCCTTTTGGATCCTTTGCTCCCTCTATTTCCTTTTTCATTTTCTCTTTGTTATTTCCTTTTCAATCTAATCCCATCTTTGACATCATCGACGGCTATTTAGAAAAATAATTTCTCCACCAAAAAGCTAATTCCTTAGAATCTTCCACTCAATGCCTCTGCTTCTTGATTGATTTTCTCTTTCAAAAGCTTTTCGGTTCTAAACTCGTCGATTAGGTAACATTTTACCTTGCATATTCCCTTTTCCTTTTTTTTAATTTCTCTTTAATTGTTTCTTCATTTAATGAAATCTTAACAAACAAACAAAAAAATTGAAAATTGGATTCAAAACAACTCAAAGAGGATTTACATAGAGTCAGATGTACTATAACCAATTCAAATGCCACTGCTTTTTTTTTTACCAAAGCTTAGGGTATATAATTTCATCTCTCTCTCACTTTTTTTTTTAAATTTTCATGACATTAGTTGATTAATTTGTAATTAGAATTGAAAAAGAGAGAAAATAATGTAAAGCTTTTTTCTTTTTAATCTTTTGCTCCCTTATAGAGTGACAGGTTTTGGTTGTGTTCATTGGATTGGTAACAATGGCAGAAGAGTTGGACAATGAAGCTCAATTTAAGGTTGCAAATCAATTGGAAGCCATTGTCATCTTTAAGAGTACAAATCACTCTATTATTTTGAAGGTATGCATATTATTTTACAAGTGTTTCATTGAATAAAATATTGAAATTTTGAACTTTATATGTATTTGCATTTTTTATTTAGTTGTTGGATTCTGATTATAGATTATTTTAGTTACTAAAATAAGATAGAAAAACAAAGAAAAATCCATTAAATCTCTATGTTAACAAGGAAATAATAGGCATTTTAATGGGCTCTTAATTGGTTTACAAATTGTTGATATTGTCTATATGATTAAGTTCGGGAAAGTAGGTAATTTCTTTGAAAAAAATCGAGTTCAAGAGAAAAGTAATCTTAAATGGGATCGTTAGAATAGTTTAACCTGGGGAAATGTTAGGATGTTTGGTACACTAGTTAATGGCAAAACAACTTTATTAACTACATTAGGAGACTGCTTAGGTGGGTGACTCAATTGAGCCATTACTTACAATGGCAAGCCTTTTTCCAATTCAATTCAATGAAAAACAAGATTTGTTACTCAAGATGATGTTTTTTACCCTCACTTGACAATGACTCCAAAGCATATAAATAAAAAATATATATTTAATTAATTAAAAATATTTTATTGGAAACAGATAATCAAAATTTGTGTAAAACCAAAAAAAAGCACAAGAGGTTTTATTGTAAGTGAACCTTTTTCTTTTGCCATGTCTATTTGCAAGCATGTACTTTTTCGTGACTTTTGACTTTATTGCATCAATTTTACAGGTATCTTTTGGTTCTTTGATTAGATTTTTGCCTTATCGCAATCTAGCTGCTAAATGAAAGTTGGTAGCTTTTAAATCATGGTTGAGACAAAAGGGTCTTTCATCTTACAACTTCACTTTTTTGTTTCATTTTTAATTCACATTTTTTCTTTTAATTTTATTTGGGTATCTTTATTTTTTTTATATTTTTATCAATTAGGCTTTTTTTTTTTGTAATGTAAGTGTTTACTTTTAAAATTTTATAGTAATGTCTGTTGATCCTTGTCTTTATCTCTTTATTGTATTCTTGATAAAAAAAACTACAAAAGGTATTGAATGAGAAGATTCTTTACTTTATTCTTGATTAGAAAACTACATAAGATATTCAACAAAAAGATTGATGATAAGTATGGCATGAATATGCTAGGCTCTTATTCAAGAAATCTTAATTATAATGCTCCATTTCTTTTTAGGGTAATAACTAGATTATAGATAACCTTTAATTGGTTGTTCCAATAAGTAGGCTTGATCAAAAAAATGTAATTGTATCAATAAAGCATTTATGTTGAGGATAGTATGTTAGGGTAATTGCTAGATTGATCTGCATTATTTTAGAATAATTTTTAGTTTTTTTTTTTTTCTAATTCAAATAAAGCTGGCTTTGTTGTTTGTAAAGAAGAAAAACATTTTATCAACAATCATTTGACATTTACAATCAAGCATCAAAATGATCCACTGACAAAATTTGTATGAATTGTTGGATTTGATATCAAACCATTTAGGTTAAATTTTTTTTCTTCTTTATCGTAAAAGTATAGATGTTGCCTTTAAATTCTCTTTCTAATTGTATTTAGACACACTATATATATATATATATAATATATTGCTATTTATGATAAAGGCATATATAGATGACCTGTTATAAATTATGAAAAACTAAGGAAATAAGGCAATGTTTCTAGATATGGCATGAGGTACTTAAAACTATTATAGAATATTTCTACCACATTTTTACTAACCGATTGCTTTAATGTTTGTTTTCTAAATTTGCAATTTTCAAGTTTCGATTCTTAATGAATTTTTAAAAGTAAGTGTTTAATTATTGTGCAATTTATTATTTACCAACATTCATTAATTTAGTGTGACCAAAATTGGTTGGTCAATTCTTTATGAAACTTAAAAATTATATGTTAGTCTAGAGAATATTGAGAAGTATTTATTTATTGAAAGAAATTATGATCCCTAGAAAGGCTTTCAACATGTTGAAGAAATGGTCATAATATTCATGTTCGAAAACCTACCTATTAAATACAAAAAAAATAGTCACCATTAATCTTTTTTATTTAGCTGTGATTGGTCACATATGTGAATTTATCTATTTTAAGATTATCCTAAGTTTAAACTAAGGGTTTTTTAAAAAAAAAATTCTGATCTATATCAATAGAACTAAGTTCGAGATTCAATTATATGTAAAAAGGGTTTTAGCAACCCCACAACACCTAAAATTAGTACCAAATTAATCACATATTATATAGTTTAAACTTTAATCAATGATGTTTTTTTATTAATTTCAATATTTAAATATTGAAAAAAAGTTATTATGTTTTCACAAAAAAAAAAAATTTCTCACATCAAGAGTATTTAAGATAAACTCGTTATTTACTTGAAAAAGTTTAGTCATCGGATTCATTAAATATCTTGTCAAATTAAATCTCAATTCCTTTTATTTATTTATAAAATATTAATTACAAAAAATGATAAAAGCATATATACAAGTTTCTAATCATACCATAATATATTTTCACTTTTCTAAAAAATATAATTCAATTTTTATTTACATCATTTAAATAAATTAATAAGCAAAAGGAAAAATAAAACCTAAATAAATAATAAATAATGAATAAATAAATATAAAAATAAACAAATAAGTACAAAAAACTAGCAAATAAATTTATCTCATAAAAAATATATCACAATTTTTACCGCAAACCACATTAAAAACAAATAAATATAACACCATAAAAGAAAGTGTGCCTAACCAATGCTTCTGGACCAACCTGAAATAAAGTCTACTACCAAGAAAAATTTTCTTAACTTTAATATTATGTATATGGCTATTTCTTTTTTTGCTCGATGATTTTTCTTCTCTTTCTAACTGAGAACTTCTTCCTCAAAATTCAAAATTTTGTATTGCTTCTTCTTTTGCTTATTGATTATTTGATTGTTGGTTCTTTGGATGTTAGTAATTTCTTACTGAGAACTGGGCACTTTATATAAAGATTGAATCCATTTCCAATTTAAAAAATTTTAATGCCAATTAAATTTATCAAGATTCTGTCAAAATTTATTTTCCTTCTTGTAAAATCTTAATTCCCAAGAATTACTCATATCAAACTCAATCTTTAAATTTCAAATCCAAATAAAATCACAATCTTTAAAAAAAATCACAATCTTTAAATTTAAGTTTTTTTTTACCAAATAGAAATTAAAAAAAAAACTTTTGGGCTTTTAAATTTGAGATTAAAAAAAGACTTTTAGAACACAATAATGTAATTCAATACCCAATAATATCAAAAAGACCCTAGTCAAAATTGATTGTTTACAGTAGTCCTTTTTTGCATATTTTTTGTAAAATAAAAATTGTACAAAAACAAAAGATATCCATTTTGTTCAGGTTAAGAAAAATATAAAAAAAAAACTCCTTCTCAATAAAGGTTTTGAAACATTGAAAATTAAATGCTCCTCTTTTGGAGGCTTTAAAATTTTTGGAAATAAAATGCTTTTCCCACTACAAGCTTTGAAACTTTTGAAATATAAAATGCTTCATCCACCGAAGGCTTTGAAACTTTTGAAAAATAAAATGCTTCCCCATCAGAGCTTTGAAACTTTGGAAATTTAAAATGCTATCTCATTAGGGCTTTGAAACTTTGAAATTTTAAAATGCTCCCCCATCAAAGTTTTACAACTTTAGAAATTTAAAGTGCTCCCCACCAAGGCTTCAAAACTTTTGAAAAATAAAAGTTGAAATTTTCAAGATCATACCCTGAGGTCTTATAGATCATTCTCTTTTTTGAAAAAGTTTTTCATTAATAGAGGCATTGAAACTTTTTAAAAAAATTCTTACCTTAAAGTGATTTCTTTCATCTCAATTAGATCATCATTGATTATCTTCTAGTGTCTCTTCTCAAAATCATTTTAACATCTATTTTCTCTTTTTTGCTTTCCAAGCATTACAATGAATGTAAACAATGAAAATATTTTCCAAAATACCTAAATTCATTTTCAAAATTAAAACTTTGATCTTTCCTATTTTTTTCAAACATGCATGATACGTGGAATATGATGAATGCAATGCATGAAGTGGCAAAATCAATATCATGTATCTCTAATTGAGGTAAAAGGTTCTCGAGACTCTTCTTCATATTTTCTTTCATTTTCAAATTCTCATTATGTTCTTTTTTATCTTCTTTAGAACTGACCAACAAATGTATCAACCAACTTATGACCCAAAATTTCTTCTCACTCATTTCATCATTTGATCATGGCATTTGGAATGCTTCCTTTGTCATTTATAAACCACAAGGTTCAACATTATTTAAACTTCTTTCATCATTCTCATTTAATTTTCAATTTGCCCCAATCATTTTCAACTTTTTCAAAATAATGTAAAGATCTTTCATATCAATCATTTATTCATTTATCATTATTCAAATTTGATGATAAATATAATCCATCACATTTCCTTAACTCATTATAAGAAAAGAAAAATAAATGATGAAAAACAAAAAAAAAAATCAAAGAAAAAATATTCATTATAAGAATAAGTATGACAAAGGGTAAATAGGTAAAAAAAAATTTTCAAAGTAAATTACCAAGATAAGTGCTTGGAAGGGTTCACAACATCTAAGATAATAAATATTCAGATAATTCTAAACAAATCAATTCTAAATTCTTTTTAAAAACTCATTACATTAATATTCTTGATCTTTGAACTCATTAATCCAAGCATTATTCATACCCTATGGGATCCTCAATTAAAGCTATTTTTTAAGTTTTCATCTCAAATATATGATTTTTTTACTTAAAGCTCTCTTTCTGGTTTTCAATATAAGTATTTTTTTTTCATTTTTATCTTTTTTCTTTCTTTCTTTCTTTTTTTATCTTTTTTATCTTTTTTTTGCACTTTTTTTTCATCTTTTTCTTCTCATTTCTTTTTTCTTTTGATGTATTAGTGGCATTTCAATCAAAGTCCCAAACAATTTCATTATTAGTCTTGCCTTAATTTAATTTGTAATTCTCCAATTCGAGCAATCACATTCAATTAAAATGAACTTTTAAAGTACATAGAATAGGCTAAGGTGAAGGGTTATGAAAGAAATAGATAAAGTGACCCAAAATGTATTTGAAAGGTTATGAACCAAATGATCATTTATCAACGTGTAGTGCACCTTAGCTTTTTACCCCATTCTTCATCAATTCCTTTTTTTTTCATTTCATTTCATTTTTTTCTTCATATTTTCTTTTTTCATTTTGATTTTGAATTTTTTATTAGATTTAAGCACAACACAAATTTACCCCGATGTTATTAAGGACCTTCATTTTCTTTTTTATGAAAAAGCCTTTTTTCAAACTTCACCCCCTAGTGTGGAGTGATCCTTGGTTAGGGTTTTTTGAAAAAAATTCAATAGGCTCAGTTAGGTAGCAAATGAATAATTTTACTCATAGTGTGAAAGGTAGAACAAAAATGACCACTTTTAATTTCAAACATGAATACTCTCAATAAAAAATATTTATTGACTAAGAGAAAACTTGTGAATGAATCATAAAAAATCATATGAAACTCCTTGCCAATTTTAACTCATTTCATAAAATTTGTCTCATTTTACTTCAATAATCCTAATAGATTAAGAGTCTCAACTTATCAATTTTACTAATATAAATTATGTTTTCAAATTTGAATTCTAAATTATTGTCATGATTGTCTGAACATTTATTATTTAGAACATTGGAGTGGGTGAAATATGAGAAGATATATAAAGGCAATGGAATAAAAGAGGAAATATAATAAAAATGCATCTATCATTTATTGAAATGATGAAAGATAAATAAAAGAATAATCATAAAAGACTCTCAGATGTTCACAAGTATTTAAGGACTTATATTATTTCTTAAAGTTTCTAAAGTGACAAGCATTCATAAAAACTTCCTCAAAATTAAGCCTTTATGTAGTTAGGTAAAGGATTTCTTAATGACACTTGGTCTTGCATCTCAATCAAAATTCACCAAATCAATTTTGACCAAACTTTGCACTTTATTTTTCAATGTTGTGCAAATTTTTGTAAAATGGTCAATGATTCTAGGATAATAGTCACATATAGCATTAGTATCATACCACTTGAGATAAAAAAGGGTTTAAAGGTTTTAGATAAATTGGTGCAACGAAGTGGCTCTTAATGAGTTAATAGAGTAACTCAATGTATTTTATAAAGATTGGATCTATGAGAACTTTTTCTCTTTTAAACCAATTTTTGGGTTGAATAGCTTACTGATTTGTAGGTGCAGAGTTAGGTGGCTACATAACTAATTGATAAGCATAAGGACTTGGGAAGATGTTATTTATGGTTGGATAATAAAGTTGGTACATTGAGTAAAGATAATTTAGGGTGAAGTTGCCAATCTATTGCTCTTTATGAATTACAGCTTAAGCATATCTTTTTTTCTATTTGGTATTGTCCATTTCTTTGCATTAATTGTATCAACACTTTTAAGCTTCCCATTCTTGAGAGCATTCTCGATTATCTTCTTAGAAATCACCGTATCAACAAAATTTTTGGTGGCATTGCCAATCATTCTCTCATAGTATGTGGCTTTGAGAATATTGACAAACAAAATTGTAGTTTTCTTTTTAGTCAACAAAGGTTGGACTTGAGTAGCAATATCCCTCCACCTTTGGACATATTCCTTAAGCTTTCATTGGCCTTTTTTTTCATGCTTTGGAGAGTCATACAGTATGATGGTAGATCTATAATATGTTTGTATCATACAATAAAAACCTTTGCTAATTCTCTCATGCTACGGACACGTGACCTATCTAATTGCACATACCATCAAACAGCTGAATTAGTGAAACTGTCTTGGAAGAATGGATAAACAACTTTTTATTATGTGTATATGTACCCATTTTATAGCAGTATATTGTCATATGTGTTATAGAGCACTTAATTCTATCATATTTATTAAATTCGATCATCTTAAATTTTGGTGGAATCACCATATTAGGAAATAGGCATAGTTTAATAGCATCGATTAATCCATAAAAATTTATCCTTTCAATAGCTTTAAGCTTCTCTTCTATGAGATCCATCTTTTGAGATTCAAGGCCTTATTTGGTTTTTATAGTGCTTATCTTTAACTTTTACTATTTTTTTGGATCATCTAGATTAAGAACTTGGGTTAGATCAGATGTTTTGACATAAAAAATAAGAGCAATGTGAGTGGAAACAACAGCTGAAAGCATTTTAGCATGCACATAAGGGTAGTTTGTAGTAAATGGTATTTGGTATTGAGCATTTTTAAATACCTATGCTAAGTGTAAGTCAAAACCAGGATATAATGGATCAATTTCATTTTACACACCACTTCTTCCACCACATTTTTCCCTTGTTCATGTTTTTTAGCAACTCAGTAATAGTCTCCAATTGTCCCTTCAGTTCTTTTTATGCATTTCTACCTTTTAGATGCAAAAATTATTTTATTTTTCCATGATTCTTGCTTGGTATTAAGTATTGTAGCACCTCAAATTGTTCAAAGATTGAGTTATCCTTAAATTTTAATTTATTACAATTAAGGTGCATATTTAAAGAGATATTTATAAAATCGTCATATCTTTAAATTTTGTATGAGAATGAATGAATGCATGAATGCAATAAAAAGGATTTACCACATAACAATTGTTAGCAAGAACAATCTTTATTGAATTACAAGTTAGTTCAACCAAATCCAAAATTACATCCATAAGAAGTTTAAGGTTTATTGTGGAAAAAAAATTTTAATATGTCGATATTGGCCTTGTATGTAACAATCCTAAGCCATATGTTCTCATTGGTGGCACTCTTATCATTCATTCTTTAACCTTTTTTACCATATTCTTAGCTTTGTAAGTAAGCAGCCATGATAATTTGGTCAAGCAGATAGTCCAACTAGTCATATTTTCTCTCATGTACCTCTTTTGCTTACTCACATTCCTCAGTCATAGCCCCCACTTGTGTTTCAGTTTTAACAACAACCTTTTTTAGCATTTGGATTTGCTTTTGTACTTCAGAGAATGCCTTTTTACTTTTTTGCACCTTTGCTTGCAAGTTTTCATTTTTTTTCGAAAGCTGGGCTAGCTCACAAGTGATGGATAACTGTGTTTTGTTGATGCAACGAACAAACTATTCCATTCATCCTTTTATTGTTTGAGTGTTTGAACTTCCCTTTTTAAGCTTTTTGTTTATGAGCTTCAATTTTTAAACTTTCTTTTCATACTAATAAGGGATTTTGCTAAGCTTTCCATTGATATAATTAATATTATTTTTGTTAAAATTGTTTTATGGCAATCACTCCTTATAATAAATATAATTATGCAAATGTCTGCAAATACAATAAAAGAAAGAGTTTGTAAATACAATAAATACAAGGAACAAAATACAATTTATTAAGCAAAATAGTAATAAATGTCCCATTATGTGTCCTATTTAAAAGTTTCTAACAAAGAAGAGGGCATGGCTTTAAGTTAGGTTTGGATCCTTAGGATTTGTATATGTTGGGTTCAAAGGTTTGACAATCTAAAAACTCTCAAATTGTTCCTTACATTATTGTTCATTATAGATTAGTAGGGCACTTCAATTCTTATCCACCATTATAAAGCTTAAATGAAAAGGGTTCAATTTGAATGAGAGTTTTCGCTAGCTCACATAAAGGTTATCACTTCATGAGCGTATAGGTACTTGCTCATTCCTAATAAAGGACAAGGCTCGGATCTAGAGCTTATGCATTAATGCATGTATAATGTATGTAAAGGGACATGCCAACCTAAATAATCAAATAAGTTGATACACATGTAAAATTGAAATATACAAAAGAAACAAATAAATTAGTACACATAAAGAATCATAAACAAATAGGTTAGTGCACATGAAAGATCACAAATAATTACATAATAAAACCATCAAAGCAAGGTTTAAGATAACACACAACTAACTAATGCCTTAACTCTTTAATATTTCCAGTGGAGTTACTAAATTGTCATAATATTCAAGTTCAAAAACCCACCCATTAAACACAAAAAATATGGAGTTGTCACCAATTTTTTTTTTTAGGTGTGATTGGCCAACTATGTGATTTTATTCCTTTTAACGTTATCTTAAATTTAAACTAAGGGTCTCTAAAAAGAATAGGCTATGATCTATATCAACAAAACTAAATTTAGGAGTCGGTTATGTACATAAAAAGTTTTAGTACCCTCACAATATCCAAAAGTAGTACCAAATTAATCATATATTATTTTGTTTAAACCGTAATCAAAGATAGTTTTTTATTAATTTTGATATTTAAATATTGAAAAAAAGTCTAAGTTTCTACCAAAAAAGAAAAAATTTTCACTTTAAAAATATTCAAGATAAACTCGCTGTTTACTTGAAATGGATCTGTTATCAGATTCATTAAACATCTTATCAAATCAAATCTCAATTTCTTTCATTTATTTATAGACTATTGATTACAAAAAAATGATACAAGCATATTTACAAGTTTCTAATCATAAAACAATACATTTATACTTTTCTAAAAATATAATTCAATTTTTATTTACATCAATAAATAAATTAATAAGCAAAAAAAAGTAAAATCTAAATAAATAATAAATAATGAATAAATATATATATAAACAAATAAGTAAAAAACTAAGCAAAACAAAATTATCTCATAAAAAAATTTATTATCACAAATATTATCCCAAAGCACATTAAACAACAAATAAATATAACACTATAAAAAAAAGTGTACCTAACCAATTCTTTTGGACCAACTTGAAATAACACTTACTGCCAAGAAAAATTTTGCTTGACTCTACTTACTTTAATATTATGTATATGGTGCTCTCCTTTTTTGCTTGGTGATTCTTTTTTTCCCTTTAACTGAGAACTTCTTCCTCAAAATTTAAACTTTGTATTGCTTTTTCGTTTGCTTCTTGATTTTTTGATTGTTGGTTCTTTGATTGTTGGTAATTTCTGATTAAGAATTGAGCTATTTATATAGGGATTGAATCCTTTTTCAATTTGAAAAATTTTAATGCTAACTAAATTTATCAAAATCCTACCAAAATTTCTTTTCCTTATTGTAAAAACTTGATTTCCAAGAATTACTAAAATCAAACTCAATCTTTAAATTTCAAATCTAAATAAAAGCACAATCTTTAAAAAAAATAACAATTTATGTTTCTTTTACCAAATAAAAATAAACAACACTTTTGGACCTCTAAATTTAAGCTTAAAAAATGACTTTTAAAACCCAATAAATCAATTCGAGACCCATTAATATAAAAAAGACTCTGGACAAAATTAGGTGTTAAGAGAATTTTATAAGTAATTCATGAAAAAAGAGTAATTAGATTAGTAGTCACTTTGTGTTTCTTTGATTATAATTAAAGATCTAAAATTTTTCTAAGGAATGACTTGAATATTCACCTTATTGATTGGGCAGTTTCAAGTTGGCGTAAAACTAAGTCAACTTAGACAATTGCATGTTTTAATTTTATTAGTTGGATATTCACCTAATTAGTTGGGTAGTTGCATGTTCTAATCTTATAATGCATTTCAAATATGTTTGTGTGTGAGAGAATGAGATATTGCATTGGTGTATCAAATTGTATTCATATAGTAATCATGATGGTTGTGTACCTATATTTTTTTCTTATGGCAATTTTCAAGAGGGCATGTAATGTGTATAAAGGGTTGTTGCCTTGAGTATTGCTTGAAGATGTTTACAATATTAGGAGAAGGGAGAAAATGTAACATCTAGAGCTAAAATTTTGCCTTGCCAGAAATACATCTCCCTAATAATATTAATTGGCTTTTTGGGGTTATGCTTAAATTACTTTGTATGTTGTTGTACACATGTATAAACTTTAGTTCTTAAGCATTGATATATTTTGGAAGATTATAGTGACACCCATTAGCCTAATATCTAAGTATAATTTGCTTTTAATAAAATGATGGGGCTTTTAATTGATTAAATTTACTATATTACCCTCTTATCGTAATTATAAAAATATTCTTTTAATTGCTTCATAATTACATATTAAATTTTAACATCTATACAATAATGTAAAAGTAATTCCTTTAGAAATGATTGTAATACCCTTCTAATTACTTGACAATTAAACAACACATGTCCAATTAAATTGATTGCAGGGTCCTCATTCTATAATCAACTAAAATTGTCATAATGTCCCCCTACCATAATTACTTAAATACCTCCCTACCATAACTGATCAAAGTTACTATAATGCCTCTACAGCCACAATTATGAAAATACTCTCCTACTATCTTAGCTAAAATTATTGTAATGCCTTTCCTACCATAGTAAAATTATTGGGCTTTTTTTTCTTTAAAAAATTAAGTTGAATGGGTGATGCTATTAGTGGCCTTTGATTTTATTGGTAAATAAGTTTGAATTTGATAATTAATCAATATTGATAATAACTAAATGTTGCATGATAAATTAGATTATCATGTATGTATTATTGGATTTGGATTTAATCTATACAATTTTTTTTAAAGTAGTCTCTTTTATTTAAAATAGAAATCAACACTTAAAGTATCAATTTTTTTATTTTTTTTCAAGAGATTATATTTTTCAAAAATAAAAAATCAACAAAATATTAAAAAATAGTTATTTTTATTTATTATTAAATTACAATGTTTATATTTTATCAAAATAAAAAAATTTTGCAACCCGGGCGTAGGCAGGTTATTTTTCTAGTGACTATTAATAACAATCTTGGCACAATGTTTAACACGTGGAAACCTATATGGTAACTATGATTGTGTAGAAATTGGGCAAGGCAAACATTTTCAAAGTAAATACTATCTCTGTCATTTTCAACAGAAATAATATCTTAAACAACAACAACTAGGCATTGACAATTAATCAAAGGTAATCAACCACAAGCGAGAGTCATAGGCGATTAGTGATGGAAATTGTAAGTGAAATTGAATGGTAATTAGTGATGTGATTATGATGATAGTGATTGTAAGAGAAATATTAATGTTACATAGTAATGGTGATTTTTTTTTGAAAGGCAGATATTTTGTAAGGAAGAAATTAATAAGAAATTTAGAGACATGGAGCATGATAGATGCTATGTAACAAACAGGCAATGGAATTGATGCATAACTCACCATTATCACAAGCACAGAATTTAATGCAAATTCAAAACTGACCTTGAGATGGGTATCAGCCAAAACCCATCAACCTGATCAATTTGCTGGAGCTGCTACCTCCGCTTGGTGCCGCCCCCGTGGTCGCTCGAAGTGCCGGAGATGGTGGCTGGCGGTGCTTCTGGTTTCCCATGGAGGAAAGAGGAAGGAAGAGTGTTAAGGGAGTTTTACATATATATATATATATATATATGAAAAAGATCAAGTTTATTAAAAAAATTTCCACCTTTTTACATTTTTTTAATTATTAATTTTAATAAATTTAAAGAATGAAATTAAGTTTTTTTTTTTCTCTTTTTCACTTTCTTTTTTTTTTTTTTCCAATATGATCAATTTGCTAGGGTTGCTAACTCTGCTTGGTGTGGCCCGCATGGTCGCCCTAAGTGCTGAAGGTGGTGGTTGGCCATGCTTCAGGTTTGCCACGGAAGGAAGAAGGAAAAGTGTTAAGGGAGAAAAATTAGTTAAAATAAATAATAATTTTGTCTTTTGAATTTATTAAAATTAATGATTAAAAAATATATAATTAAAAGCTTTTGTCCTCATTTAAGTTGAAAACTGTCCAGACAGACATACATATATATATATATATACATACATATATATATACATACATATATATATATATATATACATGAATGAGTACAGGGACCTCTTATTATTAAAAGACCGAACCATGTTGTTCCGTTGAAAGAGGCATCACTTTTTAGTACACTCCACAATTTCATAATCTTTCCCTTTCAATGGTTTTGTTTCAACTAGGTCTACAGGACCTTAAAATGGTCAATAAAAACGTCTGTTAATATTATATCTTCCATTCTATAGTAATTAATAACTAAAGTGCCGACTGATTTTTTGACCAATTGTAATATCATTGAAATTGATATTAAAATATTACATATTTGAAAGAGTTTGTAAGTATAATACTTTTCACAATAAATAATAAAATAAAAACATTTAAGGATAAATTAAAAATTAAAAAAAATAACCAAAGTTTTTGTAAATTAGATTTACCTTTCAAAAAATCAAATGCAGGTTTGTTTAACAAGATTTTTTCATATTATTTATTATAAAATTGACGAATGCATTTTCTCTTTATAGATTTTCTTTTTAAACTTACATGATTGTTGAATTCATAATTTAATTTAATTTAATTAGTTCATATAATTATCATTAAAATATGTCATCTAACCAGTATATATGGAGTTCAAATTCTAGCACTTACAACTCATTCTCTTATACTCAAATTATGACCTCATTCGTATAAAAATAAGTTAGACAATTGTTATATATTTATTTAATATTTAATATTTAATTAATTTATTAATTTTCATAAATACAACATAATAAAATACACATTAACTTTCTAACTTTGCTTTTAGAGTTTAAAACTCTACCTTCAAATGTATAGATAATTTTTCTTATATATTTATGTATTTATTAGTTTTTTGTACGTGCATGTCATATGTATAATTTTTATATCTAAAAACTTATTTTAATAAATAGTTTTTTGTATTATGATAATAATGATAAATATTAGTAATCTAATTTTGATTTGGATAACTTTTGATAAAATTTTGATAACTTCTAATATAATTTTGGTAAATTATGATATAATTTTGGTAACTATTGATACAATTTTAGTAATTCTTAATAAAATTTTAGTAATCTTTTGATATAATTTTAGTAATATTTTAATAACTTGTGGTATATTTTTCATAATTATTGATAAAATTTATGTGATCATATATTTTAAAATAAATTCCTATAAAAAAACGTGAGTTCAATTCTAATATAAAATAATTTTTTATATAATAATATTATTATTTCATTCAAATTTAGTTTAAGAGAATGAATGTTCAATATTCTTTATCTAATCTAATGCTAAAAGATGTTGGTTAAACGCTCCTTGAATAGTGTTCTGTTGCATAGGTGACAATTATTTTGAAGCCGTTTTCTTTCTTGGGAAAAGACAAATACTTCGTAAAAAAAAAAAAGAAAAGAAGTGGGTAAATTAATAGTAAAATATCATATTTAATTTGATTTTTAATTAAAAACTGCAGAAAACTTTAGTCACAGAATTTTTTGTTGCCTCCTACCACATTGGATATCTTTTATATATCACTGGCTGGTAATTAAATTATTTTTGATTTATTATTATATTATTAAT
Source organism: Durio zibethinus (assembly GCF_002303985.1). Next base: position 13,013,497 of record NW_019168270.1, read on the forward strand.
GATTTATTATTAGATTATCAATGATATATTGTTAAATTATTAATACTTTAATACTAAATTAGTATTTATTTGTTATTAATTTATGAATAATTTATTATTAAATTATAACTAATTTACTATTGAATTGTTAATGATTTATTACTAAATTATTGATTATTTGTTATAAATTTATAATTAATTTATTATTAATTTATTGATAATTTACTATAAAATTATCAATGATTAACTAATTTGCAACTAATTATTATTTATTTACAACTAAATTATGAGTAATTTATTACTAAATTATTAATAATTTACATCTAAATTATTAATAATTTACTATTATGTTATTATGTTTTTACTATCATTTTATTATTGATTCACTACTTAGTTTTTTATTATTTACTACAAAATTATTACAGATTTATTATAAAATTAACCATGATTCATTATCAAATTATTATTTATTTATATCAAATTATCTATAATTTATTATCAAGTTATAATTGATTAACTATCATGTTATTACTGATTAACTACTGCTAAGTTATATTATTTTACATTTAAATTTTTAATAATTAACTTAAAATTATCATTGACTTACTATTAAATTATTTGTTATTCACTATTAAATTTATCAATTAATTACTATTATATTGAAATAGATTTACTATTAAATTATCATTAATTTACTATTAAGTTATTATTAATTTCTTAATAAGTTATCAATTATTAACTACTAAATTATTACTTATTTTTTATTACCTTATCATTTATTTACTATTGTATTGTTATGTATTTATAACTATAAAACATGAAATATAAAAGTTATCATTATTATTATATACTTATACTGATTTGCTTTTAAGTTTTCAATGAATAACTACTATCAGTTAATCACTATTAAATTAAAATTGATTTATCATTAAATTATCACTAATTTATTATTAAGTTATCATTAATTTATTACTAAGTTATTAATAATTAACTACCAAGTTATCACTTATTTTTTGTTAAGTTATCCTTACTTTAATACTATATTATTTTGCATTTATAATTATATTATAATTAATTTACCATTAAAGTATTATGTATTTATTATTGTATAATTACTTATTCATTAAAAAATTATCAACTATTGAACTATTAAATTATTATTCATTTACTATTAAATTATTATTAGTTTACTATTAAGTTGTCGATTATTATTATTAAGTAATATCGATTACATTTAAGTTTTCAATGATTAATTATTAAGGTATTAATTATTCACTACCATGTTATCTTTAATTTATATATATCCAAAAATAAAATAATCACAATATATGCTAGATAATATAATTCGTAAGGTAAAGAAAGAAAGGAAAAAAAGTTCTAAGTGTAAATGATTTGAAAAGTATCAGTAAATGTTTTTAATTTATTATCAGTAGCTTAATACGTAATAATAAATTAAAATCATATTTTTTATACTAATGTAAGTATTAAAACTAAATTAAATAAAAATATAGAAAATACATTAAGTCAACATTTCTAAGATTATCTTCAAATTTTTTAGTTCATGATAAAATAATACATATTAAAAAAAATTTATTAATGATTTGATTGAATTATTAGTTTATAAGTTTTCGCATATGTTAGTGAAGTATAATTATATATAAAAGACTAAAAATTTTGAAGTGTTCTATCATCAATAGAAGTAATAAATTTTGCCTTGTTTTTTATCTTTAAATATATAATTTTGGATAAAAATTTTGCTATATACGTGATAAAAGTAATAAAAACAAATTTATTAAATAAAATTTATAAAAATTAAACAAACCATAATTTTAAAAAACAAAAAATTCACAGTAATTACCTTCGCATTCTTCATAAAAAGTTATTTCTACTAAACAAAAAATTGATTTTTTTAAAATTTTGATGTCAATAAACTTCTCTATTTGAAAAGAGTAAAAAACAATATAAAAGATAATAACATCTCAAATAATGTTTAATAACATCTCAAATAATATTTAACTCTATGTTGTCTTTTTAAATAAGCATGAACTATGATATCACTTTCAAATGATATGTTTGAAATATTTCCCTTAATCCATGTAATAGCAACTTAATTAATAAACAAACAATTATAAACTTGTTGATCTAGATTAATATTTTTATAATACAAATTTCAAAATCCTCAAAAGAAGATTTATCCTTTAATCTCTACAAGACTTAGACATAAGGATTTTCTTCTTTAATTATTATTAGTATCTTCATATTTTTGCATTTAAATTTTCATTGTGTTGTATTCCCATTCTATTTTGGAATTTTATATCAGTGTCATAAAAGTATAACTAAATAATATAGATTAATCAATTAAACTTAAAACAATTTAAAACTCAAATTGAGTATAAATAAAATTTTTACTTGTTTTAAATTTTAATTTAATAAAAAATAATATAATACACGTAATTATAAAAATGAACTAATTTGAATTGATTTGAATTGATTTTAAAAATCCACAACTTAGAAATTATTTAAAACCCAAAGTAATTGAACATTATCAAAATTCAAATTGAAATAGTAACCCAATCAAAATATAATATTTCTCATTCATCTTTTGTAACAATTTAAAAGTTCCTTATTTAAATAATTTTTTTCTTAATCTTTAACGTTTTATTTTTATTGTCTTTGCAGTTAAATTAGTTAATTAATTTTTAAAATACTTCTAAAATAAAATTACAATTATAACTAATTTAGTATACTTTTTTTATTTGAATTTAGGACGATTTGAATTCAGCTTTTTAAATAAAGAGATACATATATCAATTATTGAATTAAATTTACTCAGTTGCATAAATGAATAATTGAGTACACTATGAATAAAACACTATAAGGGAATATGTCTTTAGAGGCATTTTTTTTTTTATGTATAAACATTGTTATATGATTTGCAGGGATTTGCCAAAAATGTTACTAAAAGTGTTATTATACCTGTGTCAAGGAAAATGACAGTGTTTTAAAAAGAAACGCCAGTAATTCAACGGCATTTTCCAAAAATGCCATTATAGCATTTTTCCAAAAACGCTAATAAATTTAACGGTATTTGTGTGAAAAAATGAAGCTAAATTTCTCATTTAGCAATGTTTGTGTGCAAAATTGTTGCTAAATTTAGTGGTATTTAACACCGCTAATTTCTAAAATTTAGTGGCATTTCTAAGCACAAACACTACTAAATTAGGAAATTTATTTTTTTTTTTAATATTTACTACTATAATTAACTAAAAATAGATAAATTTTTTAAGTTCATAAAAAATGATTTTAAATTCTTAAACTAAATATTATAAATATTTAAATATCTAAATATATAATTTGTTTTAGTATACATGTAACACAAAGTTTAATACAATAACATTCAAATTGTTTTAGTACATTAACTAAAATTTTAAAATGTATAAAATTGATGAGCACTTAGATTTGGAGCACAAACAATTATTGAATTTTAGTATGTTGTTGCAAATCCTACCAAAATTAATAGAAATTGCAAGAAAATAAGTTATATTAATTTAGTTTATACATGTACAAAAAAATTCTAAATCTATCACTAATTGATCTTTTTAGGGTTATTATTATTATTATTATTATTATTATTATTTTGTGTGTTTTCTTCACAATAACCTTTCTTCCATATATTTACTTGCAGGCTATAGTTCTTGCAAATATGAGTTTATTTCCTAACTTAAATGCAAATCAATTCATGTAATAAAATTAGATGTTAATTACATTATCTTTTCCTTTTCCATGGTCAAGTCTATTTCTCTTTCTACTCTTGTTATGATGCATTGAGAACTTGAGATTTAATATTTCTTATTGCAAACAAGCTAAAAAGTTTTAAAAAATACAGTAGAAAATTTCTACATTGTAGCTAAAAATTTCTACTAGAATGATTACCTTTTTTTTTCATATGAATATATCCAACATTTTAGATAAGGAAATTCTTTTTCTTAAAGGAAAAATTGTATAAGGGTTTTCCCTTGGTTTTCCCATATCATCCCTTATTTTTAAGGTATTCTTTTAGTTAGAAACATCTTTTTCATTTGGGTTAAATACATATTTGCTCCTAATTTTTAAAGTTTTTGTCACAATGGTACCTAAAGAAAATTTTGTTACATTGGTACCTAAACTTTCAAATTATTATCATGTTGGTACCTCGAACTAATGCTATTAATAAATTTTATTGTTGCCACATAAACATCTAATAAAATGGTAACACGGGTCAAAATATCCAGTCAATGCCACATTATAATTACTAGGAAAATTTTAGAAAAATTCTAAAAATTTTAAAAAAGGAATTCAAACAAATTTTTTTACAAATAGAAAAATTCTAAAATAATTTTTAAAATTTTTATAAAATTCCAAAAAAATCAAAAAATTTAAATGAAAAATGAAAAAAATCTAAAATTTTTTTAAAAATTCCAAAAAATTTGAAATTTTTTTTAAAATTATAAAAAAATTCAAAAAAATCTTTAAAAATTCTAAATTTTTTTTTAAAATCCTAACAAATTTTCCAAAATTCTAAAATTCTAAAATAATTTCAAAAAATTTTAGAAAATTAAAAAAATTTTAAAATTTTAAAATTCTAAAAAGTTCAAAAAATTTTTAAAAATTTTAAAAAAGTTTTAAAAAATTTAAAATTTCTAAAAATACTTTTAGAAATTTTTAATATATTTTAAATTTTTTTTAGAATTTCTTTTCAATTTTTTTAAGTTTTCAAAATTTTTAGAATTTTTTAAAAATTATATTTTTTAAGAATTGTTTTAATTGTTTTAATTTTTTTGAAATTTCTTTAAAATTTTTAAATATTTTATAATTTTTTTCCAAAATTTGAAAATTTTTTAGAATTGTTTTGAATATTTTAAGTTTTTAAAATTTTAAAAAAATTTTAATATTTTTTAGAATTCTTTAAAGTTTTTTTTTATTTTTTAATTTTTTTTGAAATTTTTTTATGCTGACGCAACAATGATAATGTGGCATTGACAGGACTTTTTTACATGTGTTAAAAAGATATTGGATGTTGATGCTACATCAGCAAAGTTGACTAATGACGTTAGTTCAAAGTACCAACGTGATAACGATTTAAAAGTTTAGGTGCCAATGTGACAAAAAAATTCTTTAAGTATCAATGTGACAAAAATTTTATAGTTCAAGGGTCAAATATGTATTTAACATTTTTTATTTTCTAACTGCTTTTCTTTGTTCTTTATTGATTGATGAATCAAACCCACTTTAGTACAATTATTATTAACACAAAATATAAGATCAAATGGAAGTTTCACTTCAACCCAGCTATTGGATTGCTCTTGAAACTCCCAGAACTGATCTATTCTCTACTCAAATTGTCAAGTTGTTTTTTAAACAAAGTATGGGCACCATGAAAGAGAAATAAGAAAAATAAGACAGCTTATTGACTAAGGGACCCACATGAAAATTTCTATATTATGGTTGAAAATTTTAGAGACAAACCCAAAAAACCATAAAAAAAACTAAAAAATAAGATAGTTTTTTCATTTGACATTACTACAAAAGAAAAAGCTAATGATCATAAATTACAAGTCAACAGTATCAAAACTGACACTGAAAGATAGAAAAGAAGAATAAACATACCCTAAATGCTAAACACTAAGGAAAGATGAAAAAAGTTTTCTTCAACATCGTAGAAACTCCTGCGAACAGAATAGGTTGGTGAACTTAACTTTTCTTAGTTCCCAATTTACTTCCAAGAGTTATGAGGATTTTGCAATAGTGAAATGCTTATTATAAGCATCCATAAGGCATTTTAAGAGATAATAACATGCTTATCAACAGAGCTTGAACCAGATTAGAATAAGTGGTAGAAAAGGAATGACCCATTTGGAATTCTTGGGAATTTTAAAAAATTGACCCAAAATGCAAGTAAGCTAACTAGAATTTTATAGAAACGGAAGAAAATAATATGAAAATTAACTAAAAAATGATTGAAACTTTGCAGAAAATTAGACAAAAAATGCAAAGAAATCAACCTATAACGAGTGGAAATGGTAAAAAAGTGTAAAAGAAAAAAAAAAAAGAGAAATGGTAAAAAAGGGTCAAAAAGGTATGGTATTTGAAATTTAGGGAAAATTTAACGGCATTTATTAAAGAAACACCACTAACTTGTTGCCTTTAGTGGCATTTGTACTTAAAAATACCATTAACTTCTTGCTTTTAGCAATATTTTTATTTAAAAACACCACTAACTTCTTACTTTTAGGTGCTTGGAGTGTTTAAAGAAACTATTTAATTGCATTTTCAATATAAACATCATAAAATTTATAAAAATCAATGCATTTAACGGCATTTTTAATAGAAATGCCACTAAAAAATTTTTTAAAACGGTGCGTTTCTTTTAAAGAAAATTATATTTTATATTTAATAAATTTTAATGGCATTTAGATCAACAAACACCGCAAAAAGTATGCTCTTAGTGGTGTTTTCAAACATAAACGTTGCTATAAAAGAATTTAGTAAAAATTGCCACTAAATGATTCTTTTCTTGTAGTGAAAGTAAATGATAAAACTTGACTCAATCAAATTGGTCGCTAATTTTAAATCTAAAATCCAACTCAAAATTATGAAAATCAAAAATCAAAATGATTGAAATATTAAATACACAATTAAATATAAAATTATCAAATGAATTTTATTGATTAATACCTTTAAATCACACTTAAATTTAGTTGAATTATAATTTATAATAATATTTTTATATTAAATATAATAGTGATAATTAATTCGATGAATTTCAATTCTTTTGAACAAATATTATCTAATATGAAAACCTTAAAAAAATTTTTATATAACAATGAATATTTTTCAATTGACATAAAGGAGAAAATGAAGAGTATACAATATTTTTTCCAAATAAAAAAGTTTCATGTAAATTCTAAAGAAATTTGAAACCAATACATTTATATATTTGTCATTGAACATCCTATAGTACTAATCTTCTTTATCATATGAAAAAGATGAAATTATGCATAACCGATCAATTTTTTGTCTCATTTTTCTACTTTGGATAATCTTTCATTTATATTTCCATCAATTGAATGTAATTGTACATTCTATTAATTGAAAGCTTAATTTTTATTTTATTTAAACAATTTTATTCTACATAAATTTTTATTATATAAAAATATTAAAACACATCATTTAAAAAAATAAAATAAAATAAATTCTTAATCTTAGTACTTGTCATGTTTTATTAAGAAAATTTCAATTTTAAGAATAACAAACTTGTTATGTAATACCTGTACAATTCATAATGGTTTTATTTTCAACATAAACAAATAAATTTTCTTAAATAAATGTAAGTTTAGCATAGACATATTTAAAAAAATTAACCAAAAATAATTAATTTTACTTCACTTAATAATTTTTTATTTAAAATAATTACGTTAGGTCGTTCAACCACTAAGATGACAACAAAAGTGAGCAATTTAACAAATTTTAGAAAGATTAAATAATCTTCATATATAAATTAATCATATATAAGCATATTAAGATAAAAGTTTAGAGAAAATTAAATCAATTATTGTTTTAATCAATGTGAATAATTTTTATGATAATTTGACAGAACCTAATCTTAAGTTACTGGTAATTCTATCATCTCTTAAATTATTTAATTTTACATATGAAAACTCTAATTAAATCGTTCAACGAATCCCATAGTACTAATTGTTGGTGGATGAGGTACAATTGATTTATATTTGATTTGATGTTTCTTTTTGTTCATGAGAATAACAATTATAAAACTCTAAAGGAAAAAATATAAAAAAAATTAATTATAAAAGTTATATTAAAGTGTAAGAATTATATATTAAAAAATTATTTCAATGGACTAAAAATATTTATTTATGTTATTAATGATCAAATAATCAATACAATTATTTTTATAACAACTAAAAAGGCAAACTTCATATAGTTATTTTTATTCCTATCTATATTAAATTTTGATATTATTCTATTTGTATTTTCATTTTATGTGAAAAATTATTTTACTTATAAAAAAAAGTTTAATAATAAAAATAAAATCATTTAAATTAAAACTTATAAAAAATTACTAATTTAATCAATCACTTTTAATATTTTTAAAATTAAATTTTTATTAAGGATTTAGTCAATCACCTTTAGTATTTTTTTAGTTTAGTTATACAAAAAAGAGTCTAATGATAAAAAATTTGATTTAAATTAAAATTCATAAAAAAAATTACTAAAAATATTTTAATCAATCACTATTAACACTTTTAAAATTAAAATTTTAAAATTTTAAGTAGTTTAATTTCTCATAAATTCTATTTTTAATTCTAGTTGATTTAAATTCAATTTAAATAAATTAATAAAAATTATATATTTAAGGACAAATTTATTAATTTAAAAATTTATAAAAATATTTAATTGATTATTATTAACAATTTTAGAGTTCACACTTTTATATATAGATAAATGATAAATGATATAGAATAAAAACAACTATTTTGAATTTTCTTCACTCCATTAAGTCTCTCTCCAAAATCTTTTTAATTTTTTCAAGCCAAAAAATATTGATAAAAAAGACAAATTTAAAGACTCACACTCAATTTACGAAATATTAATTGTTGTGATTCAAAAGTCTTACAAAAGTCATATCACGTACCAGAAATTGATTCTTTTGTGTGAAAAAATTGGTCCCAAACGTTAATGCAGTCATTTTCCTGGAAATTTCCTCAGTTTGCCCCAATAATTTAGAAATATTATTAAACAATCGTTGAATATAATGCCATCAGTCTTTTTTTTTTTTCCACAACAGGCTTGAAATTTGCCTATAAGTAGCAGTCGAGAGAGGAGGTTTTCAACTCAACCTGCCTTGTGATAATCCAAAATGAAAGCATTATTTCTCCTAGTATGCTTTCTCTTAGCTTCCTCTCTCTTTGTTCCCACTTCCACCTTGGCTCGAGAGCTGGTTGAGAAAGGTACTAGCAACTAAACTTTAAGATAACTTTATATATATTTTTCTCATAATAAAATTGGAGATATTTTCAGATTTTATTTGAACCATATATATATAATTAAATCTTATAACATGTTAAATTCGAGATTAGTTCAATTAATTAATTCAATTATCTTTAACATATGGCATCTAGTAAGTTTAAGATTTCAATTTCATCTACAATCACTTTTTTTATCTCGAATTTGTGATTTTTTTTTTTAAATTCTCAGCACTTTGCTTTAACTAATTACATTGAATTTATTTATATGAATGATTTTAAGAACATGGACATGGCATATGGCTGTTAAATTTGCAGGCTCCGTTTCCAGTAATAGCCCATTTGTGCATGGTGGAGCACTTGATCCTAGGAAACCTGTGGCTATGCGTGGGCGTGGATTGCTTGCCATAGTTGGCTATCCCCCACCGCCTTGCATACCCACTTATAGGCACTGCTGGACTGCTGCAACTACACCATGAAGGTCGTCGAAAAGCTATGGAGGATCTATTCCCATATGCGAAATCACAATGGGAATTTCATAGCTAATAATAAAGTTGCCCCAAAGCAATAACCAGATCATGATCATGAAGTTGCAGTCGCCATGATTTGTATTTTGAAGACTACTACTACAACTTTGTTTAGTAAATATGTGCCATAAGATAGTTCTCAAAGAGCTCAGTTCTTAAGGTCCAATAGATCAAAGCAAACATTATCTTGCAAGTTGGTGTAGACCGTCACAGACAACTATAGCTTTTCATCTAAATGAACCTAAATGCTTGTCCCAACAAATTCCAAAGAACTAAATGAATGTCATCTAAAACAAACTAAAAACTAAATGGAATTTTTGGTCTTTTCACAATTCCATGCAAAACCCATCAAGAATCTACCTGTATTTTATCCAAAAATTCAATCTTCTTTCCACTAAATTGAAATTAGTGACATTATTCAACAGAAAAATTCGCAAAGATTCGACTCTAACAACAAAAACCCATTTCTTTTCTCACCATGTGCAACAAAAATAACACAACAATTATTACAAAAAGAAATGAACAAAACAGTTAAGAGCCTTGAACGCTGCATAAAAAATTGAGCTAAAAAATGGAATCGAAAAGGATTGCAAGAGAGAGTTGAGGAGGGTAGGAAAGAGTGGTGACTCACCTTTTTGGGAGAGCCAAGTTGACTCGTCAATTTGGGGAATTTTAGGTGGTTAGTGGAAGTGCTGTTAGGGTTTTGGCTCAGGCGAAGACCTGGAGAAGCGTAATTAAAAAAAAAAAAAAAACGTTGAATTTTAGCAAATTGGATTGTAGGGAATTCGGAATGGTGAAGTTGGGTTGGGCTTCATTATTAAGTGAGGTCGGAATGACCCAATAAAACGTGACCCAAATATGGAAAAATCCAATTAAGAGTTGAAACCCAAACCCAAATTTCTTATATTTTGTACAATAATTAAATTTAAAATCACATTTTTTTCAAATTTAATTATGAGAAATTACCTTTGACGTTTTTAAATTTTACAAATAGAATTATCAAATTGACACGTATCTTTAGGTAGAGTTTTGTATAGGATGATCACTCTAAAAATTATAATAATTCAGATATGATAATTAAATTATTATATTTGGTAAGCATTTGGTGATTTTAAGTGGATGTGATATTAGATTATCGATAGTAATTAAATTATTATCTTAGAAGAAATCTAATTCTTATATAAAAATATGAAAAACTTTTATTACCAAAGTAAAATAATTTATAAAATTAATAATAGTCAATTTTATTCATTTAATATGTGAATTAAAATCATATTGCATCTTAAAATTGTAATTATTTTATATTATAAATTTTTATATTTTCAAACTAATATTCATTATAACAAGTTCAAAATAATTTGTATATTTGTATTCTTTTAATATTTTATCTATAATATAATTTTTTATTTTTTATTATGAATTTAATAGATTGATTTCATTTTCTAATTTAAATATTTTTAACATAATTTATATCATAAAAATAAATTTACCTATCAATAAATATATTTATTAATTAAATAATTTATTAATATTTTATTATAAAATAAACAAATATTACTAATATTTTATAAATTATTATCTTTAAACGACCATAAAATTATATAATTATTACAATATACATTATTATTTTCATACTTTTAAACAAAATAATATTTGATTTTTAATAATATCAAATACAATGTACTTTTAAGAATTAATCATTGACAACCAAACAAAGTGATTTCAAATAACAAGTGTTAAGATTACCTTGATAATAAAATTACTCCAATAATTATATTACCATAATGATCTTATAAAAAATACTATATGTTACCTCAAGGTATATTTAAAGTTTTGATTATTTTAATGAAAAATATTTTTCAAAAATTAATTTTCGTATTTTTTGTATTTAGATAAAAAAAATCAAGTCATCAGAAAATCATTTTGTTTTATTAGAAAAAAAAAAAATCATGGAATCCAAAGCATGCCCATTTGACAAGGTAAAGATATTATTTACTTGCATGGATAAGTTAAGAGCCAGCATGCCATGAGTTCCTTCACTTTCTTATTGTCATCAATAGCGTAGCCTTGGTGGTCAGTGGAGCACTGGTTCATGTGGATTGTGGACTTGTAGTAAAGACGAGAAGGAAGGAAATGTTAAGCATGATATTTAACAAACAATTAAAATTATTTTTTCTAAAACAATCCAAACAATAAAAAAAGAAATTTTTTGGAAAATACCTTTTACGAAAATTTGTTATTTTCTGAAAATCTTTTTCAAATTATCAAATGGAGCTTTAAAATAAAAAAAATCATTAAAAAAATGAAATATGTAAAAATCCCTTTAATTTAGCTTATAAAATTAAAAATTTATTTAATTTATTTATATGATCATAATATATTTAAAATATAAATAAAATGAAATTTTCAATAAAAACAAATCACTTCAGTAAGTGAGGGCTCACTGGATATTTCAGCATCACATTCCTTTCAAAGTGGCATCACTTTTTATCACACTCTACAATTTCTTAATCTTTCCCTTTCAATGGTATTTTTTATTTTTTTTTTGAAGAATTTTTTCAATGGTTTTGTCGCATCTACATGACTTTGAAATGGTCAATAAAAATGTGTGTTATTAAGAGATAAGATGTGGACGTTATTAATTTTTAGATTAATTGATATGTTATTTTAGTTAACGCTTGAAAATTATAAGTTCAAAAGAATCTATACAAGTAAGCTAAGAGATTTATGGATTAAAAAAAAAAAAAAACAGCCAAAGTCTTTGAAAATTAGTTTTACCTTCTGAAAAATCTAATGCAGGTTGTTTAACAAAATGTTTCATATTATATATTACGAAATTGATGAATGCATTTTAATTTTACAAATTTTCTCTTAAAACTTATAAGCTAAGTTAGATGATTATTAAATCAATAACTTAATTCAATTAATTCATATAATTATTATTAAAAAATATTATCTAGTGGATCTTAAATTCAAACTTTTAACACTTGAGACTTTTTCTTTTGTACATAAATTAGGGCCTCAATCGTATAAAAATAAATTAGATGATTGCCATATGTTTATTTAATACTTAATTGATTTATTAATTTTCATAAATGCAACATAGTAAAACACACATTAACTTTCTAAGTTTGTTTGTAGAGTTCTAAACTCTACCTTCAAATGTATAAGATAATTTTATCTTATATATTTATGTATTTTTATAGAAAAAAAAACAAGTATTTTTAATTTTCTTCACTCCCTTAAGTCTCTCCAAAAATCTTTCCAATTTTTTCAAGTGAGAAAATATTAATTAAAGAGACATATATGGAAATTCACACCCAATTTTTGAGATATTATTTATTTTTATTCAAAAGTCTCACAAAAATTGTATCAAGACATGGGAGATCGATTTTTTCGTGTGAAAAAATTAGTACATCACGTTAATGCAGTCATTTTCATGGAAATTTCATAGTTTCTCCCTTAATCAATTTTTTTCTTTTGTTTGTACATTGAATTTTAATTGTTTACTACAATAATTTAGGAATGATATCACTAATCTTTGAATAGTATGCTATCTGTTTTGTTTTTGTTTTTTTTTTTTTTTCACAACAGCCTTGAAATTGGCCTATAAATTGCAGTCGAGAGAGGAGATTTTCAACTCAACCTGCCTAGTTATAATCCAAAATGAGAGCATTATTTCTCCTAGCATGCCTTCTGTTAGCTTACTCTTTCTTTATTCCCACTTCCACCATGGCTAGAGAGCTGGTCGAGAAAGGTAAGAGCAACTAGTCTTTTAGATAACTTTATATATATTTGTTCGTAATAAAATCAGAGATATTTTCGGATTTTATTCAATCATATGCATATATATATATATAATTAAATCTTATAACGTATTAAACTTGAAATTAGTTCATTTAATTTATTCAATCATTTTAAAAAAATAATATTCAACAACTTGATATTTAAATGTCATCATTTCTAATTTCTTTTTTTAGTCAAAATTACGATTTTTTAAAATTTTTCAGCACTTTGGTAACTAATTACATTGAATTTATTTATATGAATGTTGTTAACAACATGGACATGGCATATGGCTATTGAATTTGCAGGTTCCATTTCCAGGAATAGCCCATTTGTGCCTAGTGGCAGAGCACTTGCTTCTGAGCATCCTACTGTATGTGCTTTAAATCCTAACAAACCTTGCCTACCCCCTCCTAAGTGCAAGCCATATGAAAAGAATTGCAGTAACGCCTAAACCTAAACCAGCGCCTGCAACTCCATCTGCACCATGAAGGTGGTAGAAAAGCTATGGATGATCTATTTCCATATGTGAAATTACAATTGGAATTTATAGCTAATAATAAAGTTGCCGCAAAGCAATAACCAGATCATGATCATGAAGTTGCAGTCGCCTTGATTTGTGTTATGAAGACCACTATTAATTATGTGTAAGAAAATAGTTCTCAAAGAGCTCGGTTCTTGAGACTTCAATGAATTTGGAAGCTTTATATTTTATGAGAATTAAAATAAAATAAAAAGGTTTACTCCTTGTTACATAATTCGAAAATTCATTGAATTTTTTTAGTCATTTTTTAAGACAATTTATTTGCATTTAATTAATGGCTAAAATACTAAAATTGCCCTTGAACTATTCAACTTTATTTAAGTAAGTCCCACTAATTTTATTATACTTAAATGAATTATTATCCTTTCATTTACATCGATATAAACCCTTATTTTAAATAACATATTAATTTATATTAAAGATTTATTTTAAAATAAATTACAAATTAAAAACTTACTTGAGCACAAATTAAAAATTAAAAATTTATTTAGATATAAATTAAAGGTTATAGATTTATTTAAATTAAATAAAATAATAAAATTTAATGTATCAAAGTAAATAATATTTTATAAGTTATTGTAAAACGTGATAGTTATCTTGTAGATAAAAAATAAGTCGCCGAAAACTTTTAGTCTTTTCAATAACCGTACCTTGAAATCACAATGAAACGCAATGGATTTCCAACATTGCTAGTCAATTCAGCGGCTGAAATAGTAAATGATGCCTTAAATTATAAACTCATACAGTGAACAAAACACAAATAAGATATTCCTTGTCTGGTAATTGTGTGATAATAACATTGGCATCTGGAAACCAGATGAATTATATCAACAATAATGGAATATTTATGGTTCGTTACATGCGATTTTCGGATGGATTGATAGGTAGCCATCACTCAACTATATTACAAAACTATATATAATATGAATGAAAAATTTAGGGAAATGAACAGAATAATGTAACGAGAAAAAACTTCATTCAATCTCTTAAGATATTTCCAAGTATTCGCAGGACAGGGACAACTGAATTTTTCAGCAGGATGTCCATAGGCTAAAGTCACAAGGCAGGACCTTTTGTCATCAATCTTCGACGAGGATTTACTAGTTGTGAGAATGCTGCACTAGTAGCAGCATCTTCAGCATCATCATCAGTGCCAGAATTTCCCCCATCGATCATGCTTACACTGTTGTCAAATGGCTCAAGCGGTGTCAACTGAATGGCTGGGATATGGTTTGTACTATTTTCATCGGGTTCCATTAGTGCTGATGAGGTCTCCTCCAGCCGAAGAGCATATTCAAGGTTCCATAAAACATCTCCCATTGATGGCCTGTCAACGCCGTGCTCAGCCAGGCACTTCTCAGCTGTCTCTCCATATTTCTTAAGGGAAGCTGGATTCACTTTCCCCACCAGATTAGAATCCATGATTTGATCCAACATACCTTTCTTCTGCCAGTTCATTGCCCATTCTGCAATATTAACTTGTTCTCTTGGAAGAACAGGATTTAAAGCTGGCCTAGTGCAGAGAACTTCCATCAGAACCACCCCAAATGAATACACATCAGACTTCTCTGTGAGTTGCTGCCTTCTGGAATATTCAGGATCAAGGTAACCAAAGCTACCCTTAACTGCAATACTCAAATGTGTCTGACCTAAAGCTGGACCAGTTTTTGAAAGACCGAAATATGCTACTTTGGCTACAAAATTCTCATCCAAGAGAATGTTTGTGGTCTTCACATCTCGGTGAATAATGCTTTGGGCTGCACCAGTGTGGAGATAATGAAGTCCCCTAGCAGCCCCAATGCATATTTCAAGTCGTTGCTTCCATGATAGAGATGGTAGATTTGTTCCATAAAGATGGCTTCTAAGGGGTCCGTTAGCCATATACTCGTAGACAAGAGCCATGTCTGATCTTTCATCACAGTACCCAATAAGAGAGACAAGGTGGTGGTGGCGAAGTTTTGATAACATTTCAATTTCAGCGCGGAATTCAGCAAGACCTTGTTCAGATCTCGGGTTGCCTCTTTTTACAGCAACTTTAGTCCCATCCTCAAGTATTCCCTTGTAGACCCTTCCAAAACCACCAACTCCAAGAATTAGGCTCTCATCAAATTTGTTGGTAGCATCAAGGATTTCTTGGAAGGAAAAGAACCGGCCGAGATTGGAGGAAGCCAATGAGATGCAGCTTGCTGTTCCACTCTTCTGTGATGTTGTGGACATTTTGGTCATTGTCTGAGAGTTTCCATATAAGTGCAAAGGCAACCATGGATGTCGTTGATGAGTAGCTTTTGACTTGCGTGCTGCCAGGCAACAACAACAGAACCCAATTAGTGCCACTGCAGCTACAGCTCCAGCAAGACAACCAATTATTATCCAAATCTTGTTCTTCTTCGAGGATGATTTCGTAAGGAGATTCTTAACAGAAGAAAGTCCATCCAGGCTTCCAGCCTCATTGCTGATTTTCATTATCTCCAATCCATTCATTGTTGCATTAGTGATGTCTGCCACTGAATCTGGACCAATACTAACATTCAATGTATCGGATTCTGCTGAAGAATTGGTGATAAAGTCCTTATAATAAGGCACATTTAGGTCGCCGGTCAATGTTGAGAGGTCAAGACTTGCAACAGCAATATCATCATTTATGTATAGATTGAAAACCAAACCATTGAGAGACTGACTCACAATATCACAAAAACGTGCCCGAACAAAATACCTGAAGTTTGGATCAACAGGGAAGACCCAAGTTGCATTGAAGTTCATGCTGGGTGCATTTGCATCTCCCATAACTTCAGCAGTAGCATAGACCCAATTTGGGGCTGTTTCTGTTGTAATGGAAGTCGTATATTTGATAGAAGCAGGATTGACTGAAACATTCAGAGCAGAACTGTTTACATGGAGATATTTCACATCATTCTCCCATGTTCTTCCAAGGGTATCATTCTGAGCAGTGATCAGTGGCCTACCCATGTTTAACCTATAAACAGTTTCCATGGCAAATTCTGAAAGACCACTAATAGGAGCAGATGGATTCAGAGCTAATGCCTGATCAGGCAGGACTGCATCTGGGATGGAGACAACTTCCATTGCATTAACAAATGAAACCGAATTGTTTGAAGGAATGAAGGTAAGAGTCAAGTTATCAGAGATCACATTGATTGCATACTCCTTGAACAAAAAAGAACCATTATAGTTGCTGAAAGCGAAGTTGTTCAAGAGCACAAAATCATCAGTGACAACTGTTATTGGAGCAGATGTCAAGTTCTGTCCTGATTTTGGAAGAGGATAAAAGTAGAGCCGGACCCAATGCCGACCTTCTTGATTGATACCAAACTTGTAAGAAGCAATGTCAGAGAAAATTCGGGCCGATTGATATATTGAAAATGGAACACTAGAATTAGAACTAGCAACAAAAGAACTCCCACTCTTCAATGAAAGAGAAGAAAGGCTCAAATCAGGAACAAATGTGTGCATAAAAAAATATAATTAAATATTTAATTCTAATATTTAATTTTAAAATTATCTGATTTTGAGGAAAGAGTCAAAATTTTAATGTTATTAAAAATTTCAGAATAAAAAGTTCAACTTTTTCTTTTTATATTTTAAAATTTCAAACTGAAAGTTATTTGACTTTTAAAATTGATTGGAAAAAAAATTCTCTATCTATTTTATTTTTTTGAAAAATAAATTTTAATCTGGAATTAAATTTTATTTTAAGTTAACTACAATGTTTCTTTTGAACAAAACGTTATAACTAGTTTTTTTTTTTTTATCACTTATATATTCTATTACTGACAAATTACATCATTTATCTTCAACATATGCTATAATTATCAATTATTTGAAATTGAAAATAAAGCTATTACTTTTAATTACGGCGTCTCTTCATTTAAATACTGTAATAGCCATTACTTTCTATAACTTGAGAGCTATGCATCACATGCTGTGTGTCACGAGCTACGTGTTTTTTATTCTAAAGCCATGCGTTTGTGCGGCATCAAAATTATTCATAGTCAAGGTTAGGCTTTCTTCGAGTTTATTTTCCTATGAACAGCTCGATATCGATCTTTCAAGCTACATACTCATAAGTCTTTCCTAGCTCTGACCCTATAGAGTCACAACCTCGATAGGGAGGAACCCAACTCCCCTAAACTCATTAGCCCTTAAATCTCTGGGTGGCTTCGAGCACCCTTCCATGCCCGCAGGCACCAAGGTCTCGAGTACCGACTCTCAAATTCTCTTAGGGTACACAGCCCCAATTCTTATGATTTTATTACTTTCTAGCATGGAGAGAACCCAACATCATGTCTACCCACATCGTACGCAAGCTTTTGTGCCATGATCTCATAGGCACAACACAGATGCTAGTTAGTAACCAGCCAGAAGCCTCTAGCCTCATTTCTTCCCACAAAATTCATTTGTTAGAGTCTTAGCCCTTAGTCTTATTTTAGACTACCCGCACGCATGATTGACATCTAGCATCATGTTCATCCTTTTTCGGGGACTCAGGTGTTTTACCTCAACCCCAGCAACCTTTTACCGATTGGCCACAAGGATCTAACAGTGTGCCTGCCTGTTCGCCAACTTATTCCTTTGGCTTGATGGTGTCTTTCCTATGCAAACACTATCTTATGATCCTACCTGCTCAAGAAAAAGAAATCGAAAGGCATAATGAACGCTACCACCTAACCTCATAGCTCAACTCGAAGACGAGATACAAGGCCTGTCAACCTCAAACGTCTTAGGATTTATTATGACCTGAGGAGACATCGTACCACACTCGTGATCCTACGATACCCGTCTACCTAGACACCACAAGTGCTTAGAAATAGCTCATTTCAGACTAGTCAGGCCTCTGTCTGCCTTCTAGCAAAGGGGGTGGTGAAGATCTGACACTAGTCGTCCCCCTATAAATAGCATAAGAGATTTTTTAGGTCTCCTACCAAGAATTGTAAGTCTGTCTGAAATGGGAACACTTTTCTCCCGAACTATTTCAAGGCCTTTCTTCAACTAACTCAGGGCCCCGTGACCTTTCTCATGGTCACCATGATTCTCTGATTCTACTCGTTACTCCATTAACCGACTCAAAGGCGCTCGCACATAGCTTCAATCGACAAAACCCAACTGGTTACCCAACTCGATGGTGCTCGACCACTGGCTCAAACTTACCTACATATCTTACGGCCTAGGGCTCACACTGTCCACACACAATATTAGTAACATGTTCTCGTGCTTAAAATTCCCACACACATGCTCCAAGACCATTGTCCTTCCAACTAGGTCTCATCCACTGCTCAGCTTAGGGTCAATCATGCCAGGATTGAGGCACACCAGAACTTGACCGTGACACTCTCCCCCACTTACTATATCGATGCCCTCATTGATGCAATGACCACACCTAACTCTCTTATTGCACATAGTTGATATTTTTCATATGTTTCTCACTTGTGCCCTCAAAGATTGAGTTGAGATCCTATCACATAAGGCATTACCCATAATACTCATTCATTGTCAATGTAGATGGGTTTCATCCTAGCTTTAATGCAAATCTAAGTTGTTTGCATCTCGGACCATCTTACTCTATCTCGATTACTCAATATGTGCCACAACACTATTTCACCCATAATCTCATAATGTTACGACCTTGAGGCACCCTTGTTGATCATGACTCTCAGTAGAATGAATGACCATAAGTTTTGCCACATATTGGTGCACCCTGCTGGACATGAACCATCAAACAAACTACACGCTTATGGCATCGACTCTTTAAAGGACCCCTCTAGATGTGGTACTTTTAGTCAACTGCACCCATACACACCACCCACAATAGACCTTAGCATGGTGGCATTCAAACACTTCAATCATCTAACAGCTTAGGTCCTTTTGACCCTTCCAAGGTCACTTCTCTAAGTGTGGCCCTCTAGCCGACCTCCTTTGTGGTGGCATCTTAACACGCACTATCTCAAACTTAAACACAGTGCTCAATAAATTTAAGCTTTGCTACCTTGACTCAGTCCCATAGGGAATCATAAGTCCTTCCCATTTTTACTCAAACTTGGATCAACTCTGCACATAACCATATCTCCTTAATGGTTTCATAACTCATCTGCCTTGACTTTGGCATAGCTCATAGGGCATCTCAAAGCCCACTCTAGCCAATTACCACTTGCTTGTTCCATTGAACTACACACTGTCGTGGTCCGTTGACACCCCTACTCATAATGCCATCTCCTAGGCTAACTCAAACCATGGTCCACTGACCAACACACCCATGTGATCCTCTAACCACGAGAACTCATGTTTCACTAACCATTACGTCTCACAACTTTAATCCTCAGCTAACACAAACTCCCCTGCCTCTACAGAATGGCTTCATGCTTGGACGTAATACTCAGCCCATACCCCCGCTAGGGCACTTGCACCATACAACAAGTGTGTATGTTAGTAACTAATCTCAATACACATGGCTCATGACCTTTAGGACAAAACTCGCTTTAGCCCTCATGGCCTTGCTCAACACCATTTCATGGTGTATGCCCTTTTTGCATTTCGATCTCACTATGGTTTTCCCATCGTAAGGGCATCATATGCCCATACGTGCCAACACCTTTCGTTAGGTGAGGCTAGACTCCCGTGCCCTTTTGCTTGGCATCCAAAAGCCTACTCGAAGACCTTTCACCTAGGTTAATTTTTCCTACAACACGTAAATCTCGAGCCTTCATAGCCACATAACCACATTCACATCTCAATAGCTTTCTTTGAGCTTAGCACTGCTACAATTTCACATTATCATGCCTACACTTGGGCCCATTTTTAATCCCACTGCTGAGCTAAACATGGCTCCAATACCACATTGTCAAAAGGTCACGCATTCTTTATTCTGAAACTACATGTCTGTGCGACACCAAGACTATTCATAATCAAGGTCAACCTTTCTTCGAGTTCATTTTGTCATGGACAACTCGATATTAATCCTTCAAGCCGCATACTCATGAGCCTTTCTTGGCTTTGACCCCATAAGGTCACACCTCGATAGGGAGGAACACAACTCCCTTCAATTCATCAGCCTTCAAATCTCTAGAGGGCCTCGAGCACCTTTTCACGCCCACAAGCACCAAGGTCCTAAGCCCACAAGCACCAAGGTCCCAGGCATCGACCTTTGAATTCTCATAAGGGCATAAAACCTCGGTTCTCATCATTTTATTACTTTCTAGCATGGTGAGAACCCAACATCATGCCCACTCACATCGTACGCAAGCTCTCCTGCCATGATGTTGTAGGTACAACATAGATGCTGGTCAGCAGCCAGCCATGAGCCTTTAGGCTCATCTTTTCCCACAAAATTCATATCTTAAGGCCTCAACCTTTAACCTTTATTTTAGGTTGCTTACACACATGATTGATACCTAGCATCATGCTCGTCCCATTTCAGGGACTCAAGTGTGCTACTTTAACTGCAGCACCCTTCTACCGATTAGCCACAAAAGTCTAATAGCGTGCTTGCTTGTTAGCCCGCTTATCCTTCAAGCTTGATGGTGCCCTTTTTATACAAGCACCATTTTATGATCTGTCCGGCTTAAGAAGGGGAAACCAAAGTTATAGCGAACGCTATCGCCTAACCCCATGGTTCAATGCAAAGGCATAATACTTCGCCCGTTGGCCTAATTGTCCTCAGGTTTACCGTGACTTAAGGAGACACCATGCTACACTCATGACCCTATAATGCCTGCCCGCTTAGGTGCCTAGGAGTATCTCACTTCAGACTAGTCAAGCCCTCACATACCCACTAGCCAAGGGAGTGGTTAAAAGCTGACGCCAATCATCCCCCTATAAAAAAATGTAAGAGATTTTGCAAGTCTCTTATCGAAACCATAAGACTATTTGAAATGGGGACACTTTTCATCCTAGCCTTCTCATGGCCTTTCTTTAACTAACACAAGGCCCTATGACCTTCTTTTGGTCACTATGATTCTCTTATTCTACTCGTTGTCTTACCAGTTCACTCAAGGGTGCTTGCACACTACTTCAATCGATAGCACCCAACTAGCTACCTGGCTCAAGGGTGCCCGACCACTGGTTTGAACTTGCCCGTGCATTTTACTGCTCAGGGCTTACACTGCCCACACACAATATTAGTAACATGTTTTCGTGCTTAAAATGCCCACACATATGCTTCAAGACCACCGTCCCACCAATTAGATCTTGTTTGTTGCTCAGCTTAGGGTCAACCATGGCAAGATCGAGGCATACAGGGCCTGACCATGACACTGTGACAGATGTAAATGTGTTCCACCAGGACATATGGCAACAGAGAAATATGTGCAAAGTATTACACTATTATGGGAACCCACCGTATGACTTTGTAACCTTTTGATCATCTCATGCTATCTGGCTTTGATGTGCTAAACGACATGGCTTACGGACAAGAAAATATTTATGGTGTCACCTTCTGATCATCAGATGCTTGTTGTCTTCTATGCAACCAAGCTAGGATATTTTGCTTAAATTAATTCAGAAATCACTATATATATAAATAGGTATAGTACCCTAGAACATTTGGCATAATTGACTGTTGGATATCCAACTCAATTGAGAAAGGCAACTTTCAGCAAAGCTTCATGGCATTCAACAAAGCTACTGTAAGTTTCACTATTTAGTTTATATGCAAATAATTATCACGTTTTTTTAATTCAAATGTGTAATTGAGTATTTCAATGCTTAAATATAAGTAATTATAGTGTTTTTTTAATTAAATGTCGTAATTGAATAATTTATATTTTTATATAAATAAAAATTTGATAAAAGCATCATTTGATGATAAAAGCATCATTTGTCATATATTTTTTTTAAAACAAAAAAAAAGTTTTTTACAAAATTATTAAGAAGATTATAATCAAAATACATGATTTAATAAATTTGAATTTCCCCAAACAAACGATTGAATCTAAAAATAAAATATCTTAAAAATCAAACAAAACCTCCGATATTATATTTTTGTGAATATCACATTTTTTTTAAATTCAAAATTTCACAAATCAAATACTCTTTTAAAGTTTTGCTTAAGATGAATAGCTTAAGAAATGCAATAAAAAAATTGAATTTTAAATAAAAAAAATTGGATTTGAGGAAATCGGTGAGCTTTTTCTAAAATTAAGGTACTTTTAAATCTTATTTACTTAACCAAAATATTTTTAAACTTTATTCCAAAATAAAAATACTTTGACTTAAGTGTACTCCACATGGGCATTTCTTTCTATGTCAGCATTTCCTTCTTTCATTTGAGCAAAAATAATCTTTAATTAATGCAGATCAAAGCCTACTCCTTTCTTTATATTAAAATAAGTTTTTTATCTATATTTAAATTCTTTCAAGTAAAAATATTGGATTTTGAGAACGGTTTTGAGAAAAAAAAAATTAAAAGAAGAACTCCAAACAATTTCACCCAAACAAGGATTTTAGCAAAATCAGGTTACAGAAGTTTCATTCCAAGTTTTCACTTTCTCAAAAAGAAAGGTCTATTATTAATGTGCCACAACCAGATTCCAATACTCAATTGCAAGTTTCTGTATTGGAAAATTTGAAGAGAAACATTTTGGGACCTGCATATTTGATTTCAACAGCACCTTCTTTTCTTGCAACATATATTAATAAATTTTTTCATATTACTATAATTAGGGGGGCACATCCCGAACTGAGCAACAAGATAATTTTGCGAAGTAACAAAACCTTCTTCAAATGCTTCTTTTGAAGGCTTAACTAAAGCCTTACCTTCTACCTTAGATGAAGGAAAAAAGTGAAAAGATTGCTTTGATAAAGGAGATCCAAAATAGAAAATGCTAATGTCCACCATTTTGCCTCAAAACTTTATAGTCTACCTCACCAATAAAAATTGCTCAACTCAATGGAGTCGGAAGACATGGGAATTGAGCTTTATCATCAATCAATTTTTTAGTAGTATCTTGAAATTTATTAAGAAGGAGATCCAATGGTCAATCTTTAAGAGAATACCAAGATAATGGATTTGATTCCATTAAAGCTTTAGGCGAGGTAAACCGACAAGAATGAGACCCAAAAATTCTTATAGATCCTGCCAAGGTAGAAAAATTTCTGGATCAAAGAAAAAGGAGAATGGTAAAAAGAAATTTAGAAAATCAGAGGAAAAATAAGAAAGCATTCATTAGTCAGCTGATCACATCCTTTCATTTTCCTCTATTCTTTTGGATGTAAATGTTATAGTAAAGAAAAAAAAGATAAATAACGTGGAGATTAGTCGACATAAAGTACCTTTATTTTGAAATAAAGTTTAAAAGCACTTCGTTGAGAAAATAAATTAAAAAGTGTCTTCTTTTGTGAAAAAACTCAGGAATTGTGAATGGTGAAGTTAGGTTGGGCTTTCATTATTAAGACAGGCCGAATGACCCATTGAAACGTGGCCCAAATATAAAAAATCCAATTGAAAGTTGAAGCCCAAACCCAAATTTCTTATATTTTGTATAATTATTAAATTTAAAATCCCTTTTTTTCAAATTTAATTATGAGAAATTATCTTTGACAGTTTTGAATTCTTCAAATAAAGTATCAAAGTGGCACACATCTTTAGAGTATATTTAAGGTACCATTTCTTTTAATGGAGAATAATTTTTTAAATTTAGTTTTTACATTTTCTTGTGTTTGGATAAAAAAAAAAACAAGTCGAAAAATCATTTTGTTTTTTTTATTATTTACTTGCATGGATAAGTTGAGAGCCAGCATGGATGAGTTGCTTCACTTTCTTATCGTCATCAATAGTGTAGCCTTGGTGGTCAGTGGAGCAGTGGTTCACGTGGATTGTGGACTTGTAATAGAGACAAGAGAAGGAAGGAAATGTTGAGCACGGTATTTAACAAACAATAAATTTTTTTTTTCTAAAACAATCCAAACAATAAAAAATGAATTTTTTTTGGAAAATACCTTTTAGGAAATTTTGTTATTTTCTGGAAATCTTTTTCAAATTATCAAATGGAGCTTAAAAATAAAAAAATAATTAAAAAATGAAATAAGTAAATATCCCTTTCATT
The DNA here is from genome assembly GCF_002303985.1 of Durio zibethinus. Next base: position 13,038,410 of record NW_019168270.1, read on the forward strand.
TTGCTTATAAAATTAAAAAATTATTTAATTTATTTAAATGATCATAATATATTTAAAATATAAATAAAATAAAATTTTCAATAAAAATAAATCCCTTCACTAAGTGAGGGCATCGCTAATATTTCAGCGTCACATTCCTTTCAAAGAGGCATAACTTTTTATCACACTCCACAATTTCATAATCTTTCCCTTTCAATGGTTTTTTCTTTCTTTTTAATGAAGAATTTTTTCAATGGTTTTGTTGCATCTACATGACTTTGAAATGGTCAAGCTCTACATAACTTTGAAATGGTCAGTCAAAATGTGTGTTCTAAATAGCTAAAGTGTTCACTGATTTTTAGATCAATCGATACATTTTGAGTTAATGCTTGAAGATTATAGATTGAAAAAAATTTATACATGTAATTTTTTTTTAATATATTCATTTTAAATATATTATATATGTGTATTTATATATGTTCGTGAACATATTCGTTTAAAGTTCATGAATGAACTCATTTAACTTAATCAAATGAATACGAACCGAACACGAACAACCTATTATTTAAACAAACAAACATAAACAAACAGAATAATTTTTTTAACAAACATAAATCAAACAATAACACCTCTAAAAATAAACAAACAAACAAATCACAAACATATATCCGTTCATTCATGTTCAATTTATTTACAACCCTAATAACATTTAGTAAATTCAGAATTCAAACTTTTAATACTTTCAACTCTTTCCTTTGAACTTAAATTACGACCTCATTCACATAAAAATAAGTTAGATGATTGCTATATGTTTATTTAATACTTAATTAATTTATTAATTTTCATAGCTTTCTAACTTTGTTTGTGGAGTTTAAAACTCTACCTTCAAAATGTATAAGATAATTTTTTTCTTATATATTTATGTATTTATATAGAATAAAAACAAATATATTGAGTTTTCTTCACTCCATTATGTCTCTCTTCAAAAATCTTTCAAAATTTTCCAAGTGAGAGAATACTAATAAAAAAGACACATGGGGATCCGAAGGTCTCACAAAATGCACCTTAGGACACCAGAGATCAATTCTTTTGTGTGGAAAAATTGGTCTTAAACATTGTTGCAGTCATTTTCATGGAAATTTCATGAATTTCTCCCTTAGTCAACTTTGGTCTTTCATTTATACATTGAATTTTAATAGTTTGCCCCAATAATCGTTGAATAGAATGCTATCTGTTTTTTTTTTTTTTCCACAACAGGCTTGAAATTGGCCTATAAATAGCAGTCGAGAGAGGAGATTTTCAACTCAACCTGCCTAGTGATAATCCAAAATGAAAGAATTATTTCTCCTAATATGCTTTCTCTTAGCTTCTTCTCTCTTTATTCCCACTTCCACCACGGCTTGAGAGCTGGTCGAGAAAGGTGAGAGCAACTAGTCTTTTATATATATTTTTCCGTAATAAAATCAATGATATTTTCAGATTTTATTCAAATCATATGCATATATATTATTAAATTTTATAACATATTGAACTCGAGATTAATTCATTTAATTTATTCAACTATTTTTAAAAATGATATTCAATAAGTTTGAGGTTTAAATTTCATCATTTGTAATTCTTTTTTTATTCCAAATTTACAATTTTATTTAAATTTTCAGCACTTTGGTTTAACTAATTACATTGAATTTATTTATATGAATGTTGTTAACAACATGGATATGGCATATGGCTGTTGAATTTGCAGGTTCCGTTTGGAATAGCCCATTTGTGCCTCGTGGCAGAGCAATTGGTCCTGGGCATCCTGTTCCGTGTGCTTTAAACCCTAACCAAGCTTGCACACCCCCTCCTAAGTGCAACCCATATGTTAGGAAGTGCAGAACTCCTCCACCTGCGCCTGCACCATGACCGTGGTAGAAAAGCTATGGATGATCTATTTCCATATGTGAAATTACAATGGGAATTTTATAGCTAATAATAAAGTTGCCCCAAAGCAATAACCAGATCATGATCATGATGTTGCAGTCACCTTGATTTGTATTTTGAAGACTACTATTAAATTTGTGTAATAAAATAGTTCTCAAAGAGCTCGGTTCTTGAGACTTTAATGAATTTGGAAGCTTTTATATTTTATGAGAATTAAAATAAAATAAAAACGTTTACTCCTTGTTACATAATTCGAAAATTCATTGAATTTTTGTACTCATTTCTTTAAGACAATTTATTTGTATTTAATTAATGACTAAAATACTAAAATTGCCCTTGAATTATTCAACTTTATTTAAATAAATCCTTATATTTTTATTAGACCTAAATGAATTATTATCCTTTCATTTACATCGATGTAAGCCCTTATTTCAGATAAAATATTGATTTATATTAAAAATTTATTTTAAAACAAATTTCAGATTGAAAATTTATTTGAGCACAAATTAAAAATTAAAAGCTTATTTAGATAAAAATTAAATATTACAGATTTATTTAGATGAGATAAACAAAAAAATATAATATATCAAAGCAAACAATATCTTATAAGTTACTGTAGAACATGATAGACATCGTGTAGATAAAAAATAAGTCCCTGAAAACTTTTAGTCTTTTCTATAACCATACCTTGAAATCACAATGAAAGGCAGTGGATTTCCAGCATTGCAAGTCAGTTCAGCGGCTGAAATAGTAAATGATGCCTTAAATTATAAACTCATACAGTGAACAAAACACAAATAAGATATTCCTTGTCTGGTAATTGTGTGATAATAACATTGGCATCTGGAAACCAGATGAATTATATCAACAATAATGGAGTATTTATGGTTCATTACATGCGATTTTCGGATGGATTGATAGGTAGCCATCACTCAACTATATTACAAACTATATATAATATGAATGAAAAATTTAGGAAAATGAACAGAATAATGTAACGAGAAAAAACCTTCATTCAATCTCTTAAGATATTACCAAGTATTCTCAGGACAGGGACAACTGAATTTCAGCAGGATGTCCATAGGCTAAAGTCACAAGGCAGGACCTTTTGTCATCTATCTTCCACGAGGATTTACTAGTTGTGAGAATACTGCACTAGTAGCAGCATCTTCAGCATCATCATCAGCGCCAGAATTTCCCCCATCGATCATGCTTACACTGTTGTCAAATGGCTCAAGCGGTGTCAACTGAATGGCTGGGATATGGTTTGTACTATTGTCATCGGGTTCCATTAGTGCTGATGAGGTCTCCTCCAGCTGAAGAGCATATTCAAGGTTCCATAAAACATCTCCCATTGATGGCCTGTCAACGCCGTGCTCAGCCAGGCACTTCTCAGCTGTCTCTCCATATTTCTTAAGGGAAGCTGGATTCACTTTCCCCGCCAGATTAGAATCCATGATTTGATCCAACATACCTTTCTTCTGCCAGTTCATTGCCCATTCTGCAATATTAACTTGTTCTCTTGGAAGAACAGGATTTAAAGCTGGCCTAGTACAGAGAACTTCCATCAGAACCACCCCAAATGAATACACGTCAGACTTCTCTGTGAGTTGCTGCCTTCTGAAATATTCAGGATCAAGGTAACCAAAGCTACCCTTAAACTGCAGTACTCACATGTGTCTGATCTAAAGCTGGACCAGTTTTTGAAAGACCGAAATCTGCTACTTTGGCTACAAAATTCTCATCCAAGAGAATGTTTGTGGTCTTCACATCTCGGTGAATGATGCTTTGGGCTGCACCAGTGTGGAGATAATGAAGTCCCCTAGCAGCCCCAATGCATATTTCAAGTCGTTGCTTCCATGATAGAGATGGTAGATTTGTTCCATAAAGATGGCTTCTAAGGGGTCCGTTAGCCATATACTCGTAGACAAGAACCATTTCTGCTCTTTCATCACAGTACCCAATAAGAGAGACAAGGTGGTGGTGGCGAAGTTTTGATAACATTTCAATTTCAGTGCGGAATTCAGCAAGACCTTGTTCAGATCTGGGGTTACCTCTTTTTACAGCAACTTTAGTCCCATCCTCAAGTGTTCCCTTGTAGACCCTTCCAAAACCACCAACTCCAAGAACTAGGCTCTCATCAAATTTGTTGGTAGCATCAAGGATTTCTTGGAAGGAGAAGAACCGGCCGAGATTGGAGGAAGCCAATGAGATGCAGCTTGCTGTTCCACTCTTCTGTGATGTTGTGGACATTTTGGTCATTGTTTGAGAGTTTCCATATAAGGGCAAAGTCAACCACGGATGTCCTTGATGAGTAGCTTTTGACTTGCGTGCTGCCAGGCAACAACAACAGAACCCAATTAGTGCCACTGCAGCTACAGCTCCAACAAGACAACCAATTATTATCCAAATCTTGTTCTTCTTCGAGGATGATTTAGTAAGGAGATTCTTAACAGAAGAAAGTCCATCCATGCTTCCAGCCTCATTGCTGATTTTCATTATCTCCAATCCATTCATTGTTGCATTAGTGATGTCTGCCACTGAATCTGGACCAATACTAACAGTCAATGTATCGGATTCTTCTGAAGAATTGGAGATAAAGTCCTTATAATAAGGTACATTTAGGTCGCCAGTCAATGTTGAGAGGTCAAGACTGGCAACAGCAATATCATCATTTATGTATAGATTGAAAACCAAAGCATTGAGAGACTGACTCACGATATCACAAAAATGTGCCCGAACAAAATACCTGAAGTTTGGATCAACAGGGAAGACCCAAGTTACATTGAAGTTCATACTGGGTACATTTGCATCTCCCATGACTTCAGCAGTAGCATAGACCCAATTTGGGGCTGTTTCCGTTGTAACGGAAGTCGTATATTTGATAGAAGCAGGATTGACTGAAACATTCAGAGCAGAACTGTTTACATGGAGATATTTCACATCAGTCTCCCATGTTCTTCCAAGGGTATCATTCTGAGCAGTGATCAGTGGCCCACCCATGTTTAACCTATAAACAGTTTCCATGGCAAATTCTGAAAGACCACTAATAGGAGCAGATGGATTCAGAGCTAATGCCTGGTCAGGCAGGATTGCATCTGGGATGGAGACAACTTCCATTGCATTAACAAATGAAACCGAATTGTTTGAAGGAATGAAGGTAAGAGTCAAGGTATCAGAGATCACATTGACTGCATACTCCTTGAACAAAAAAGAACCATTATAGTTGCTGAAAGTGAAGTTGTTCAAGAGCACAAAATCATCAGTGACAACTGTTATTGGAGCAGATGTCAAGTTCTGCCCTGATTTTGGAAGAGGATAAAAGTAGAGCCGGACCCAATGCCGACCTTCTTGATTGATACCAAACTTGTAAGAAGCAATGTCAGAGAAAATTCGGGCCGATTGATATATTGAAAATGGAACACTAGAATTAGAACTAGCAACAAAAGAACTCCCACTCTTCAATGAAAGAGAAGAATGGCTCAAATCAGGAACAAAAGTTCTGCCTTGGAATGCGACATTTTGTGAAGAACCACAAACAATCAAGTAGTTATCAGCAGGAGTGAATGAGCCATGTATTCTATAACCCAAAAACTCAAACAAAACAACAGTTAAAACCAAAGCCACCCAGTTACCTAGTCTCATCTTCAACTTGTTTAAATAACTCAAATGCCTGGCTATAATCCCAAGTTCTCAACTCAACAAACCATTAACAAAAAAGCATCAAAACACTGCCTGACTCCCAGTAAACAAAGATCTAAAGAAACCCCAAAATCCCAGAAAACTCCAAAAGAATTAACCTCAAAAACTGCTTAAAATCTCAATAATCAAACCCCAAAGTTCATATCTTTCTAAACCTCAGATCTGACTAACCCCAATGCTAATCCAACTACAATCTAAAACATTTCAACACAATGCAAGATTACATAAACTTTACTTCAAAGATAAAAAATTCATCAATGCCCTTACCTTACAAATGAAGCTAAAATAGGAAACAACCAGCTATTCTCTGAAATGGGTTTTGAGATTTAAGTCCTTTTGGATTCAAAGACAAAAACCCAGTTGAAATAACATGAATGTCACCAAGAAAAAAAGGACTCTTTTTCCAAGTGTAGCAGCTGCTTCAGCATATAAAACCCAACCTTTCCAGGCTGTTGATTAGGCTGTCATTTACAGAGAAAACTAAGAGGACCCCACAGTTTAGAAGGAAAAAAAAAGTATATCTTCAATGTATCTTGGAGCAGCCTGGGAATATATCACTTCCCATAAAAAACCAGCCTTTTATCTGTCAGTATATTGAAAAAGCTTTGAATTTTTTGATTACTCAGTAGCTTCTCATAGGCTTGTTAATTTAACATCAGAAAGCTTCATGAAAGTCCTGCAAGTGAAGCTTTATATTATTGCCTTATTGTAGTTTATGTTTAACGTTAAAAAAAAAATTGGGATTTAAAAAATCGGAAAATCCCAATTTGGTTATGTATGGTTGATGAGCTGGGACCAAACGATCAAAAGGAACCAACTTCTACGCGGCTTGGAGGCGACATAATTGACGGCCGTTAAGTTAACGGTGTTGGGACCGTTTGGCACGATAAACTTAATTGATGTCACCTTAACGGCGTTAAGGGTGGAATACATTATTATATACAAAATTTTCCTTTTAATATATGTTATTGAGAAAAAAAAAGGAAAATGAAAATATTTATTAAAATGGAAAATATTTATTGGAAAGAAAATTTAAGAATTTTTTAATATAATTTGGAGAATCGATAATAAGTGATGTAATCAATTATTGATTTGAAAAATTATTTAAATTAATTGTAATTTTTAAATAATTATTATTTTATTATTTATGTTATTTATATAATAAATTTAATATCAATATTATCTTTCTTATTTGATATCAATATTACCTTTAATATCCCTCTCATTTATATATATTTTATTTTTTAATTCATATATAAAAAGATTTTATAACTCTTTCATGATAAAAAAAATTACCTAATATATTGTTGATAGAGTTTAAAAAAATCTCACAAAAAAAGTTAAAAAGTTATCATATGCTTAGTTTATATAATTTAAAAAATTCATATAATAATTAAAAATTCAATAATATTTAATTTTAATAAAATAATAATTTCAAAATAAATAAAAAATAATAACAATATTATTTTTATCTTTTTTTCACAAATTCAAGTCAGCTTTATTTCTTCATCCACAATCATTTCCATTCAATAGTATTATAGAGGAAATGTTAATAATTCTAAAGCTTCATATAATAAAATTTAACACTTTCAAATAAGCAAAATTAAATTTAAAAACTAAATTAATTAATTAAATCACCCTAACAAAACTTTAACGCCGTTAACTAAATCTAGTGAACGGAATCTGAACCTAAACACCGTTAACTAAAATCCACCGGCATTGGCTCACATGGCCACGATCACCAACGTCCCTATTTTTTAAATTAACAATATTTCTTTTTCCTTAATTTTAAGAAAAAACAATTATTTGTCAAATTTTTGAATGATTTTCTTAATTTTTAGATTACGATTAAAGTTCAAATTCGTTATTTTCAATCTTTAAACAGATTTTAATATCATTAAACTAATTTAAAATATTTTTTTATCTTTTAACTTATGATTAAATTTTAAATTCGATACTCTTAATTTTAAAATTAATTTTAATATTACCGAATTAAAATATCATTGATGTGGGGTGTTTCTCCAACATTTTGCATTTTTATTACACGTAAATAGATTTGGTAATTTATGTATTTGTATCATATAAAATATTAAAATTTATGTATTCGTATCATATTTTATACAAAAATTATATATTATAATTCATATCGACACAAAAATATGAAATATATTTTTTAATTTTGTTAAACCTATATATAATAACTACTAAAATTTTAAACTATATTACATTCATATATTTTTTATATTATATTTAAATTATATCATTATATTATATTTAAAATTATTATATCTACGATATAAAGGATGTTAGCCAATGGCAAGTGGAATTTTAAAGATTTGTATATGTCCAAACTTCGTAAGGAATTTTTGCTTATTTTCACATGACAATGATTCCTATTTTGACATTTTTCAAACCATACTTTATAAAGATACTAAGATAACAACTATTTTTGTACATTCTCAAATAAAAATGACTTCTTGTGTGTGTGTGTGTGTGAAAGGGAATGATGCATAAAAATTGATAATCATTACTCACTATGGTTTTAATAATAAAAAGGAATAACTACAGCTCTTACATTAAAATTAACTTGGAGAGTAAATTGAGTCATAAATCTTTAAAAATTTTATAATATTTTTATTTTTACTAGTGACTTAAAAACCTCAATTTTTTCTTATTTTGAGATTTTTAGATTTTGTTCCAAATTCATTAGTCTTTGCATTGGAATTTGGTTGGAATGTCAACGAAATTTGTCATACGATATTTTGGTGAATATACACAAATCAAATTATATTCAAAATTTAACTATATGTGGATGGATAAATGAATTTGAAATAATTTCATAAAATTACAAATGAAATTATCGAAATTTTATATTACATATAAGATAAAACTTTGCAAAAAAAAAAACTGCATAATGATGAAGGAAGATGAAATTTTGGAGATTTGGTTTGTACTTTTTTTTTTATAGAGTTAGTTTCAACAATAAAATCTAATAAAAAAAAAAGAAAAAGGAAGATGAAAATTGAAGATTGAACAAACAATTATATGTTTAAGTGTCATTTTCTAGTCAACTAACAAACGTTGCTACCATGTTAGTGCCATATGCACGTCATTCCCTTTGGATGTTTTTGTTTATTGGATATTCCAAATCTTTGGTCCCCTCTACCACCCCATTTCTCTATATAATAATGAAATTTCCAATTTTGTTTTCTTTCTTTTTATTTTTCCTTTGCTCAGAGTATGCATTTTCTGTGTCAACATTAATATTATATGTTAATAAAATTTTTAATTTTTAATTTTAATGATCATAATTTTATTAATTTTTAAGTATTTCTAATATTAAAGAAAAGTAAACATTTTTTAATAAAAAAACTAAGTCCAAATCAATTCTTTGAGTAAAAGGATATATACAAATGTTGTTGATGTCATAATGATTTATCCAAAAACTTGACCCCTAAATAATTTTAAAAATTATAAATTATGAAGATTTGCATCTATTATGTGAAGTAATGTTTATTTTGATCCAAAGATTTTATCATTTTGCTTCACAAAATGCATTTCATAAATATAGGTTTAGATTTGTGTGTGTATATGTGTATATATATATAATAACATAATCTTTCAATGTGAGATTACAATATCACAATTTTTCTATTAAAACTTAACGTCATCATCAATCCCAATGTAAAGTACACAAAAACATACGAAATAAGATCACATTAAACATTAATATTCTAAAGGTAACTTTTCAAGTGTAACACTTAGCTCTCTAATAATTCTAGGTGTGTCTCTAATGGTATAGCTCAATCCAACACACATATAAAAATACATAACTAAGATGACACTAAATATTAGGATTTTAGACGTGACTTTTTAAGTATAATACTTAGTTCTCTCATGATTCTTGATGTGACTTTCATAGTATAGTATTGAGCTCACATCGGATTAGTGATTTATCTAATACTATTTGTAGAGACCTATATTCATTTGTGAAATATTATTCACTTTAATCTAAAAATCTCATAATTTTATTCCACAAAATATATCCTAACAAGTATCAATTTAGATATTTACATATATACCATAATAGATCTTCACAATTTTTTGATGTCAAAAATTAAAAAAAAAAAATTGTCACCAATTTTTTTATTAGATGTGATTAGCCCAAAATATGATATCCGAAAAAAATTAAAAATCAAGTGAAATTGAACTGTTTCCAACAAAATTAAATGTCTAAACTTGAATTTGAGCAAAATGTTTAGATGCTATCTATGGTTTGGTGATATACTAGAAAGAATTAATGTGCCTCTTTTAATCATGAAGGATGTGAAGCAAACCAAGCAAATTGAAAATTCAAGAAATCCAAGTAGGTAAGCAGGTTGCTTTGATGTGAAAACAAGAAAGAAGATAGTTTTTATTGTGCAAATTAACCTCATCAAATCCTTAGTAAAAAAATGAAAGAGTAAAAGAATCTAATTAACTCAATAACAATGAGTGTAATAATAATTCTGACAAAAAGATTGTAAAATTAGAATATACTTGTTAGCCTATAAAATGTTTTCTATTTATCTATATATCTACAATGAAATTTTAAATTCTTTATGTATTAATTAATTGTATTCAAAATTAAGTTCGATTAATTCACATAATTATTATTACGAAACATCAACCAAGAGATTTAATGTTTAAATCTTAATTAATACTTACAATATCTTTTCTTATTTTTACGTTACAAACTTTTTTGTATAAAAAAATAATTATTAGTCTTTTTTTCAAATTCATTGGCAAGAATTCCAATGACCCAAATTCATCAAAACAAATTATCATTTTTAGTATATTCCCACTATATTTGGTTCTCACATACTCAACAAGACAAGGAAATTTTCAAAAATACTTAGAAAATGAAAATAATTGAATTTTACATTTTCTCTACTTGAAATTAAAAAAAGAAAAAGAAGAAGTTTTTTTTGGTTTGAGACCCGCTGATATCCAATAATCATTTTGAATCTCAACTAATTTGAAATCAAATCAAATCAGATTTCATAAAAAAAACAAGCTCTTCTAAACTTTTTTTTTTTCATTTAAGAAAAGAATTATTTTGACGTGCGGAGAAGAAGAATGAAATGAAGAAAATGGAACATGAACTGTCAAGCAAAGATGCCATGTGGCTGATGTTGTTTTTCTCTCATGTTTTGCTTATACGACATGTCAACCATCTTCCTTAAACTGCTTAAGATGCTGTCTACCTGCTTATGTTCTTTAAAGAAAATTGCTCCTCACTACAACTTATTTCAATTTTAACTTCAAATATCCAAAGATCAAATAAATTTATTTTTTCAGAAAAACATTATAAGTGTTAAATTTTAAATTTTAAATTTATTAGATATTACATTATAAAAATGATTGCATAAATCTTCAAATTGGTCAAATGAATTTATTAATTCATCATTTATATTTATATTTACTTTAATAAAAATTTGTCACTAGTCACTACTAATTATGGTTTGGTTTGAAACGCTCTACCTTTATTATGAACTTAAGTTACTTAATAAAAAATTAATTTTTTGATACAAAGAAAATTATAATTTAAAAATAAAGGAATGAGTTGTTAGCGATGAAATATGAATTTTAAATTTATTATATATCACTTTTTAAAGTAATTATATATTTGAACCAAGAAAATTAAATTTTCAATTCAAAATTAATTAAAAAATAAAGGACATTAATATTAAAGAATTTTATAATTAATACTTCCACGAATTTTTTTAGACTACCACTCTCCATATATAGGGTCTTTAATCACAAGTCAATAGTCAGCTCAAAGCCTTTAGGCTCATCTCATCTCACGAGACTCAATTTTCAGGGCTTAGGCCCTTAGCTTTTATGTAAACTGCCCACACACATGATTAACACTCAACATCATGTTAGTCCCGCAAGGAAAACTTGGGTGGACTACCTCAACTGCAGCACACCTCTACTAATTGGCCACAAGGATCTAGCAGAGTGCCTGCCTGCTAACCCGCACATCCCTCAGGCTCGATGGCGTCCCTCCTACACAAATACCATTTCATGATCCTTTTAACTCAAGGAAGGGAAACCAAGAAGCATAGCAAACTCTATCGTGTAACCTCATGGCTCAACGCGAAGGCGCGATACGAGGCCTGTCGACCCCAACCGTCCTCGAGTTTATCATGATCCGAAAAAATATCGTGTCACGCTCGTGATCTTACGATGCCCGCCCACCTAGACTTCCATGAATATTAAAGAATTTTATAATTAATACTTCCACGAATTTTTTTAAACTACCACTCTCCATATATAGGTTCTTTAATCACTATCCATAGCATTTTACATGAAACACACTTAATAACAATAAATTCACTCAACAACCATTAAGCAATATAAAGAAATAAGAGTAATTTCCAAATTCCAAACTTTTCCTGTAGTTTGATAACTACAACTACAATTTTTTAAATAAAAAAAAAAAACAAAATTCCTAATATCTAAATGCAATATCAAGCTCTACACTACCTTAAAAATAAAAATAAAAAAGGGTTACAAAATTTCTCTTTAATTAGCAATAGTTATATAACAAACCTTCAAATCAAAAATTAAATTTATTAATGCAATCACTTTTAAATATTATTTTTACAAAATATTAAAATTTATGTATTTATATCATATTTTATACAAAAATTACGTCTTATAATTTATATCGACATAAAAATATAAAATATATTTTTTTATTTTGTTAAACCTATATATAATAATTACTAAAATTTTTAATTATGTCACATTTATATCTTTTTTTTTTATATTATGTTCATATTATATCATCATATTATATTTAAAATTATCATATTTATGCATAAAGGATGTTAGCCAATGGCAAGTGGAATTTTAAAGATTTGTATATGTCCAAACTTCGTAAGGAATTTGTGCTTATTTTCACATGACAATGATTCCTATTTTGACATTTTTCAAACCATATTTTATAAAGATACTAAGATAACAACTATTTTTGTACATTCTCAAATAAAAATGACCTTTTTGTGTGTGTGTGTGTGAGAGAGAGAGAAAGGGAGTGATGCATAAAAAGTGATAATCATTACTCACTATGATTTTAATAATAAATAGGAATAACTACAGCTCTAACATTAAAATTAACTTGGAAAGTAAATTGAGTAATAAATTTTTAAAATTTTTATAATATTTTTATTTTTATTAGTGACTTAAAAAACTTAATTTTTTCATTTGCAATTTTTAGATTTTATTCCAAATTCATTAGTCTTTGCATTGGAATTTAGATGAAATGTCACTAAAATTTGTCACACGATATTTTGGAGAATATACACAAATCAAATTATATTTAAAATTTAATGATAAGTCGATGGATAGATGAATTTGAAATAAATTCAAAAAATTACAAATGAAAATATCGAAATTTTAGATTACATATGAGATCAAACTTTGCAAAAAAAAAAAAACTGCATAATGATTCGAAGGAAGATGAAAATTTAGAGATTTGGCTTGTACTTTTTTTTATAGAGTTAGTTTCAACAATAAAATCTAATAAAAAAAAAAAGAAAAAAGGAAGATGAAAATTGAAGATTGAACAAACAATTATATGTTTAAGTGTCATTTTCAAGTCAACTGACAAACGTTGCAGCCATGTTAGTGCCATATGCACGTCATTCCCTTTGGATGTTTTTGTTTATTGGATATTCCAAATCTTTGGCCCCCTCTCCCACCCCATTTCTCTATATAATAATGAAATTTCCAATTTTGTTTTCATTCTTTTTATTTTTCCTTTGCTCGTGGTATACATATTCCTAGTCAACGTTAATATAATATATTAATAAAATGTTAAAATTTTAATTTTAATGATCATAATTTTATTAATTTTTAAGTATTTCTAATATTAAAGAAAAGTAAACATTTTTTAATTAAAAAACCTAAGTCCAAATCAATTCTTTGAGTAAAAGGATACGTACAAATGTTGTTGATGTCATAATGATTTGTCCCAAAATTTTATCTTTAAATAATTTTAAAAATTATTGAGATTTGTATTCACAAAACGTTTGTTTTAATTCAAAAGTTTTACAATTTTATCCAATAAAAATATTTTATAAGTATGAATTTAAATTTTTACATATATATAATAATAGATCTTTACAATCTTTCACTATGAGATTGGAGTGTTTAAACTCTTTGTTAAAACTTGACATTTTCGTCAAGTCTAATATAAAATGGATACAGACACATAGAATTAGAATCGCATTAAACATTAAACATCAAACTCAATATAAAATATACATAAAAACTTGAAAACACATAACCAGAGTCACACTACAGGTTAGAATACAAGAGGTGACTCATAGAGTATAGCACTTAACTCTTCTGTGATTCTATATATAACTACTACAGTGTAACATTTATGTCCTATTAGACTTATGACCTCTCTAATACAATTTGTAAAGATTTATACTAATTTACGAAATATTATTCGTTTTAATCCAAAAATTTTATAATTTTGTTCCATAAAAAATATCTAATAAGTATTTATATTTTTACATATATATCCTAATAGATTTTTACAATTTTTTGATGTCAGATTGAAATATCACAAAAATAAAAGAAATTATCATCAATTTCTTTTTACTAAATATGATTGATCCAAAATATAATATCCGAATAAAATTAAAAATCGAGTAAATTGGCCTGTTTCCAACAAAATTAAGTATTTTGAGCAAAATGTTTAGATGCTACCTATGGTTTGGTGATATACTAGAAAGAATTAATGTGCCTTTTTTAATCATGAAGGATGTGAAGCAAACCAATCAAATTGAAAATTCAAGAGATCCAAGTAGGTAAGCAGGTTGCTTTGATATGAAAACAAGGAAGAAGATAGTTTTTATTGTGCAAATTAACCTCATCAAATCCTTAGTAAAAAAATGAAAGAGTAAAAGAATCTAATTAACTCAATAACAATGAGTGTAATAATAATTCTGACAAAAAGATTGTAAAATTAGAATATACTTGTTAGCCTATAAATGTTTTTTATTTTTCTATATAGGATTTACCCATCCACAATGAAATTATAAATTCTTTGCGTATTAATTAATTTTATTTAAAATTTAGTTCAATTAATTGATACAATTATTATTAAAAATATTCATCAAAAAATTTAATATTTAAATCTTAATTAATACTTACAATATCTTTTCTTATTTTTATGTTACAAAATTTTTTGTATAAAAAAATAATTATCAGTCTTTTTTTGCAAATTCATCTGACAAAAATTCTAGTTACCCAATTCATCAAAACAAATGATCATTTTCAGTATATTCCCAATATATTTGGTTCTAACCTACTCAACAAGACAAGGAAATTTTCAAAAATACTTAGAAAATGAAAATAATTGAATTTTACACTTTCCCCACTTGAAACTAAAGAAAAAAAAAAAAAAAGTTATTATCATACAGATAAGAGTAGTATTATTTTGGGGTGTGGAGAAGAAGAATGAAATGAAGAAAATGGAACATGAACTGTCAAGCAAAGATGCCACGTGGCTGACGTTCTTTTCCTCTCATGTTTTGCTTATACGACATGTCAACCTTCTTCCTTAAATTGCTTAAGATGCTGTCTACCTGCTTACGTTCTTTAAAGAAAATTGCTCCTCACTGCAACTTATTTCAATTTTACCTTCAAATATCCAAAGATCAAATAAATTTATTTTTTCAAAAAAAAAATTATAAGTGTTAAAATTTAAAATTTAAATTTATTAGATATTTCATTTAAAAAATGATTGCATAAATCTTTAAATCGGTCAAATTAATTTATTAATTTATAATTTATATTTATATATACTTTAATAAATCTTCAAGTCCTATAAAATTGAAAGAAAAGCCAAAAGAGTAATGGATTCGAACTTCATCTATAAGATTTAAGAATAGCACCACAAAATGTGCAAACTATAGCCCTCCAAGATTTCCAATACAATGGAACATAACAAAATCGGGTGATCGTCTTCATGTCGCCGACGCTTGCTCCTCCGCCACACCGCGAACACATCCCGGCGGCTGGCTTCGTGTTCGTCAGCTTCCGCCTTTGATCCACCAGGAAACAAAAGCAGACCATATTCAAGCTAGAAACAAAAAAGAAGCACAAAGTTTGTTCAAACTTCAGAGGATATGGGAATTATATATTAGACCAAAGATTATGTTGAAGGTCGAACTATTTGTAATAGTATCGACCGTTGGATATGCGACACGTGTAGTTCGAGTTTGTTCATCTTATTTCAAAAACAAAATTATGTAACCTAGATTGTATTACTAAAATCTTTTTTTTTTTTAATTGGGGTGCCAAATGAAGAAATCAAGAGTACAAAAGAATAAAAATCAAAATAAAGCAGCCATCAATAATCAAATTAAATTTTCAAAAACCTTGAATTATAATTCTTGAACTTGATTCTGTAAAATCAAATTATAAATCAAGATTTTATGATAATTTTTATAAAATTAAATCCGTAAAATCAAAATGGAGCAAGATTAGGGTTCATATGATAATATAGAATAGGAGTCCAAATTAAAATTACAAAAGGAAAAAAGGACATTTCTAATTAGGGAGATATTGAAGTTGAATAATTAATTTAAATGTTTAATTTACTTAATAAAACCTCTCTTCAAAATCCGAAAATGAAATTTTGACCAATTTTTTCCCTGCCAAAAGGAATATATGGACATCCAAAATAATGGGTTGCTTTTATTCTTTGTTTGCACCAAATTGCAAATGAGACCTTTTTGATATAAATTCAGATCGTGTATTCAATATGATCTCAACAAAAACTCGTTGATAGAACTCGAATTTAAATTTTTTTTATAAAAAAAAAATTTTAATCAATTGAACTAATCATTTATTGATGAAGCTATATTTACTATTATTTCTTTTAGATATTTATCGATGACTTATATTTATTTTTATTTATATATATAGCCGTATATCATCAAGCTAAGTGGTAAAACTTAAAAATTTATATGTTATTGGTCAAATAATCATGATTAAAAATAAATTTTAGCTCTTTGAACGAAAAATATTATGCATCAATCATTGAATTTAAACATTTGAATGTATATCGTGCAATGCTATGATTTCATATGAAAACTTGATTTTCATAATTTACATGAAGATATAAATCAAACAAGAGAAATTACAATAATTTTTTGACTTTATTTAATAGAAAAAATAGAAAAGAGTTATCAAATTTATTAATCTAATAATTAAATTATAAAATAAAAAAATTGTCATAAATGTTAACTATTAAATCAATAAAATTTTCATTCTCTTCTTTTCTTTTTTATTTTTTCTACGGAGCAAAACTTTTATTTTTTGCTCAAGTGACTAGGAAAACACGTTTTTTCTTGCTTGGCCCATAACGTTTCAAGACCATCACCATCTTCCTTTTTGAAGCCTGGAGTTACCAGGCTGAAAATCGTAGGTCAAAAAAACAATTTACTGGGGCTTGATAACATTGGCTACATAGCCTGTAACGCCAACAAAGCTTTCAATCCATAATCCGTACTGTAAACTTCCAATGATTTTAAACTAGAAAAATATTGGAATTTTTTTTGGATGAACTCCAAATTTCTTTAGAATATTAAAGCTTTTAAAGCATGTTTTGATAATTATACATATAAATAAATTTAAATTAAATTTAAAATTTAATTCAATTGATTTATATAACCACTATTACATTATAGTATTTTGTATACTAAAATTACCAAAGAATTTAGGGCTCAATTGAAACAATGATTAGCTTCAGTGTGGCGTGATTAGTACCTTTAATCGTGCCATGCATATGTTTGGCTAATAATGATAGCATAGCGAAGAGGATTTTAAACGTCAGGACCTCCAATGATCAATTGAAACCTCATGAGTTTAGTTGGTAAATACACCATTCTTTTTTCTTTTTTTTTACCTTTTTATCTTTATAATTGTATTATAAAAATAAAACTAACCTCACATTTCAACCTTTTTTTTATTAAAAATTTTTAAAATAATTTTGTTAATATTTATATCAAGATATAATTTTATTAATTTAATATAATAAAAAGATTATCTAATATATTACTGTTTTTATTAATTTTAATTATTTAATAATAAATTATTATCTAACATAAAATAATTTAATTTTTTTAATAATTTATTAATTTTATAAACATTACATAATTTAAAATTTTTATTATATATAATTTTTTATTTAATATCTTTAATGATTATTTCTCTTCTTATTACAATACATCTCACATCTATCATTGCATTGACATCTAAATATATATTTATATCATTGATTTTAATCTCATTGTTATAATAATTAATCTCATTTTTATCGTAATTTTCAATTTCACCGAAATCTAAAAATAATCTTATCACCCATTCAAATAAATCCTTAAATCTCAATACTGATAACTTCTTTTTTTCCCTCAAAGCTGTTTAAACTAAAACTGCCAAAGCCAGAGCCGTTGCTATCTTTGCACTAAGACAGTGGTCAACAGCAACAACGAATATAGTTAAGCTTCTTTGCCGAAATCCCGAGCTGTAGTTGAAAATTATTACTTAGTGTTCATTCCATGAAACACTCGAAGCTCAAGTTGGGGGCCATCAATGGAAACACTAAAATCAAACAAAATTACCACTGATGACGAGGTTGAGCACAGCAAACCAACAAAGATGCCTAATCCTGTGGGAATTCTAGGTTACTGTTGAATTTAAATGTCTTCACTCCTATTTGCAAATTTTGATTTTTAATCAATGCATTTTACAGTCGTTTTTTTCAGGTTCTCTTCATTTATATTTAGCAAATAATTGGGAATTTTTAACTTCTTGTTGAATTTTTCGGATTGCTTGTGAAATCCTATAATCGAAAATTTTAAGTTAAAATCTTACTCTATCTAGTAATAACACCAAATCAAAGGCTTCAAATCTTAATGTTTAATTTCTCAAAGCTTGTGAATGGATAGAATGAATTCTTTTGGCACAAGTCCATTACAAATTATTCTGAATTGGCCATTTTCTTAACATTTGATTTAATGATTAGTGTATAAATTATCGAATTATCTATTTAAAGATTGAATTTGAAGTTTTTTTGCGAAAATATAAAAAATTATCTTTTTTCATATAAGATTAACAAAAAAATCATTACAAATTCCGGGTTAAGGTCTCCTAAGATATGGACCTAGGCTATTGGATTGAGCATGATCAGTTATCTTCGAAAATTAATCTTTAAATTAAAGGAAAATAATAAAAATGCAATCATTATTTTTGAAAAATTAATCATAAATAGTTATTATTAAAATTATAAATAATGTCTTATATTCATATCATATTTATATTCTATCATTATATTATATTTTAAATTATCAAATTTAATTCAAATTTATTGAAAAAGAGAATATTTTAACAAAACTTGAAAACCCTTATTATGATATACACAAGTCAATGTTAGGTTTGATTCTTGAATTCATTATCTGTAGGTTGGGTAAGTCAATAGTCTTAGGGACCACATCACATGTTTTTCCAGATTTATTTAAGGCTTTTGACATGTGATAAATATTCTTACTGACTATTGGCCTTGTCATCCTTCTAGTCTACTGGGCTAGGCAAAATGGGAGGAAAAAAAAAATTCAAATTAAGATCTCTTCAAAGTTCAATCCAAGTGCTAGAATTTGTTCCCCCTTCACTTGGAAATTATTTAGCCCATAGATTGCTGTATTTCTTAAATTTTTGTTGATATTAAAATTTTTTAATGATTAAAATTTAAAAATTCTACTAATGATATATCAAAAAATATTTCAATTTACGTAAGAAGACATTACGATTAGGTTTTATATCATATTTTTACTACTTAATTGTGTATTTAATTGGTTCTTAATGCTGTTTTTATTTTTTATTAAATGGACACGAAAAAAGTATTATGTAAATTTAGATAGCTATAAAAGTTTGTCTAATATTCTTAATCTTTTTTTTTGGTACATATAATCCTTAATCTTTCAAAATTAAAAAATAAAGGCATAATAATATGATTTTTTAATGTTACTTCCATATCTTTTTTAATAATATCCAGAGCTTCAAGCTGGCATGAAATTAAATATTATAATAAAAATACATTATACAAACCTGTCCAGATCAATGCATAAATAAATAAATAAATAATCTTAGATTTGAGAACTATATATGTCTGCCGACAGTTTCCCATGTTCAATGCGACCTTTCTTCCAATTTTGACATCAACATCATTGGCAGTCTGTCTTTAAGAAGGGAGGATAACATAACAGTTTCTTATCCATCTATAAAAATAAAAAATAAAAAAAGTATGAAACTATTATTTCACATTAGTATATATTTTTTATTTAAATTATTTTGTAAAATCATATTATAAAAAATAGTTTATATTGATCATTTAATTATATTTGATGTTTAATTAATAATTAATTTTTAAAAAATTTTTATTACATTCGATTGGAAAAATATTATTGACGTAAAATAATAGTGTCATATAATTTTTTTTATTTAATAATATATATATATATATATATATATTAATGGCTTTCTCTGAAACTTTAATGAAAATTTGGTGAGTGGTGGTTTTCATTTTTCTATTGCTTTGATATTTTTTTTTCTTTCTTTTTAGTATCTTTGTTATGATAGATGACGTGAAGTATTTTCCAAGCGAAAGCGACCCCATGCAAGTTAATTGATGTAATGGAAAAATAATTGAAAAGCCAAGAGTTAATAGAGTTGGCCTATGGGGCTTTGTATAAATGTTGAAATTGTGGAATTGAGGTCCAATCTAGGTCTTCTAACTAATTAACTAGGGGAGGAAGATTAATTATTTCAATAAATCAGCTGCAATAAGGTGTACCTAAAGTTTAAGTTTATTCATCAAAAATCAACTGGACAAATGTTCTAATATAACTCTATATGAGGTAATCAATAACCGGAACATGAATTTCACTCACATTGATTAAGTTTGTTTATCATATTCGATTTTTGTGGAAATATTTTTAAAAAAATATTTAAATGTATCGAATCAATGTAAGAGATATAATTTTAAAATCAATAAAAAATAAGATTAGGTTCATACAGAATATGAAAATACCCTGGTAAAATTAAAAAAATAGCTTCCTCTCTTTCTTTCTTAGCACAAACAAGAACCAACACCTTGATAAAAATCATAAAATGAAATATTATGGTTTAACATGTAAATTTAGACTTGATGATTTATATACTTATGTTATGTAAAATATTAATAATTTTATTTGTACCGTATTTTACATGAAAGTTACGTGTTATGATTTATATCGATACAAAAATATGAAATATACGTTTTTAGTTTTATTAAACTTATATATGATTTTTGCTAAAATTTTAAATCATATCATTTTCATATCTTTTATTCATATTATTTTCATATTGTGTTACTATATTATGTTTTAGATTATCAGGTCTACATGCCATCTTCGTATTATTGAATGTGGTCATTGATTGTGAACAATATACGTGTATCCTTTTTTTTTTTTAATTTTGCTGAAATAAAAGGAAAATAATTAGCTGAATATAATTTGGTCTTCGTGCTAGCTAGGCCATCTAATTAAGATGATTATTGCAAAACCATTACTTAAGTAGGGTATATCTATCCTCTACAATCAGAATATTACAACATTCCTTCATGAATGCATGCCATTGATTCATTATTACTTCATTATTGTGGTCATACACAAATACAAGTATGATATATAATTAATTAAGGGTTTATATTTGATGTATTGTTAGTATCTTAATTTTATACATTGTCATTATGTCGGATGATAACCTAATTAATGAGATAAGTCAAATGATATCCCCTTATTAATAAGTAAATTTTTAAAAGAATATTAATTTTTTATTTTAAATGTTGATATTTACACATTAATGAAATAATATCATTTGATAGTACATCAAATATAAATTTAATTAATTATTACATTTGCAATATATTATATAGTAGGCTAATATCTCCATGTAAACATGTCAATGGGTTAAAGCTTAAGACTTTATCTTGAAGGTTTTGAATTTGAATCCTAATACTAAAATAAGTTGGGTGGAATTATGAAATCAAAGAAGATTCTTTTTTTTTTTGTGCAAAAGAGGTCACAATTTGAAAGTAGAGAAGGGGATTGTAAGAATTGATATTTGAATTTTAAAATTATAAAATATCACCTTTTAAGAATAATTATATGAACCAATTAATTGAGTATTTGAAAATTAATTTTTGTTGTAGAGTCCAATATCACACACACATATAATGTCTAATTACCCTAGTTCTTTAATCAAGGGCAATTCTCAATTTTATTAAATTGAAGTGGCCCCTAAAGATCACATTTATAACCAAAAATTAGAAGAAATTCTTAATCACAAAACAATATTTGGTAATGATAAAATTAACTTGTGATTGAGGGTCATGGGTCATTTTCTTTTTCAGTTATATTTTTCTCCATATGGATCATGAGGTTACATCAATGGCTCTAGCACTTCAAGAAAATGACTCCATATTTCAAAGTCAAGTAAACAAAGGAAAAAATTATCAACCAAAACCATCGTATTCACATTTATTAGTACAAGATCCCCACACATATAACATAAATCAAACGTATTAATATTTTGCATTATGCAAAAAACATAACATTATTTATATTACATGAAATATCAATATTTGACACTTATCAATTAGTGTTCAATCCTTGTAAAAATTACTTTAAAAGTAAATTTTTGAAATTATCAAATTGATGTGAGAAAATGCGTCCATTATACAAAAAATATATTTGCATTATATAAAAAAAATCAATAAATACGAAGTTGAATCCAAAGTTTGAATCAGTTAATTTTTATATTTATTTTTAAGATGACATTCGATAAATTTAAAATTTTAATTTTAATATATTTTTTTTATTTTTAAACTGTATTTTTTTAATAAAAAATAAGTACGGAGTTGAGTTTGATATTTTGGCCTTTTATAAAGGAAAAAAAGCTTCTTCATAGCCAATTGGAGTGCTTAATCAGTCAAAATTTACATTTAATAGGATGAAGAAAAAAAAATCAAGTGAATATAAAAACAAGATGTACATTTTTTTGGTGATAAATACGACCAATTCAACCAAGCCAATCCATGGAATTAAGAATTTAGAAGTAGATATAGGCTTATTTTTAGACCTATATGTACTTTGGTTTAGGCTTTTGAAAGTAAGTTGAAGACTTTTGAACAAGTCGGTGGTGCTTTGCTTTGCTTGTTTCATGCATGCACCGACGCAGAAGCTGTTTGCAAATCGGCAAAAATGGTCAAAAGAAAAAAAAAATCAAACTTGGCGCCTTCCTTCATGTCCTCAACTCTTCATTTTTCTTCTGTCATTACCGCATTCTTCTCCTTTGCTTTCTCAATGGGATTGGAGTTGGGCCCACTCTATTTAATCTTCTTGGAGTTTTATTCATTTATTTTGGTTGTTAGAAACAACATTAAAATTCCCCCTTTGCCTTTTACTATAGTGGTTTTACATTTTTGGCCTTCACCAAAAAACCCATTTTCTGAACTCAAGTTAATCTATATAATCATCAGAGTATAATTTAATAGGTTTGAAATTTAAATTTTAGTATTTGTGATTTTTTTTAGAGTTAATAATACGAATAATCATTAAGTTATAATAAAATATTTAGTTTTATACTTAAAATTTCAAAATATCTAATATAATATCTAAATTATAAATTTATTAATTAATATAGTATTCAATTATAACATAACAAGCATTAACTAATGACACATAACACAAAAATAATAATGTAAATATCATATTAATTAACGAACTTATAATTTAAGTATCAAAATTTTTAAAATTTAAATATAATATTATATATTTCAATATAATTAAGTACCATTTGTAACATTGATTTTTTTATTTACAAATTATAAACTATTTTGAGTAATACAAAAAAATTATATGGAAATATTCTACTTTAATAAATCTAAAGCTCAAGATCCTCCAATGAAAAATATAAAAAACAAAATCCATCCAACTTCTTCAACTTTACAATAAGGGTATGCTTGTCTTTTGGTGTACAAGAGTATGACAAAAGCGAGCATCTAAACAAGCTTTTTTTTTTTATGAGCATTATTAATCGAACACAAGAGTAATTTAGTAATTTTAGAAGATTATGACACCTTTTGAGGGCAAATTAGGATACATAATTAAGAAAGTTAATGGATGGAAATGTTGAATTTATGGCCTTACATCATGGGGGACAGTTCAATTTCAACCGTTTGAGTAGTGACCGGTGAAGTGGATTGCATTGGTAAAAAATCTCAAAAAAAGATTTGAATTCACATCAATCCCAAAAAAGTCCTTGTTGTACGTTCGAGAACGTACCACTCCATGATTTGCGGGGTCTAATTAATAGACAATGGGTAATTTCATTTTTGTCTTTCCAATTGAAATTCGATTTCAATATTTTTAATTTTGAAATTAATTTTAATTTTATTAAATTAATAATTTTTTTTATTTTGAGTTAGAATTTTATAATTGTAATTATTGTATGTTAAGAATTCATGATTTTTTTAATAAAATTGAGTTCATAAAATTAAAATTCAAAAGTATAGAGCCTCGCCCATTCAAACTTCTTGTAATACTATAAATTTGACTTGTTGTATGATGCATATTTTTTTAAGGTCAAAACGTTTTTTTTAATACAAATTAAAAAAATAAAAAATTTATAATTATTGAAATTTAAATTTTAAATTTATTAAATATTATATTTTAAAAATAATCATATAAATCAATTAAATTATATTTTGAGTTTAAAAGACATTTTTAGGTTCATATTTTATGATGCTTAGATAATTAAATTTGATTTTGAATTACCCTAATTAAGAAGATTTTTATGTGAGGAAACAATTAAATTTCTAAAGAAAAGCGACTCTAACCTGTGGTTTAAAATTAAAAAAAAAAATCTAAGAGTTAGTAGTTGATACATTATTGGTATAAATTTTTATTTTTAAAAAAATATTAAAAAATTAACATATGATTTGTTTTTATTTTTAAATATACTTTTAAGAGGTATGTATTATCATTTTTAAATAGCATATAAAATCTCAAAATTTTATTTTTATTGTTAATATATTTGATAATTTCTTATAATTTAAAACGCAATTTAAATTAATTCTATAGTTAAAAAATATCAAAGAAAAAATCTCATTCTTTGCACTGTTTAACAATGATGGTATTTTTTTTACATGTGAAAAAAGAAACATTTTATCATATCAATGCAAGACAATAAGCGAAGTTATTGTATTTCATTTCATTCAACATCAAACCTTTTCATTTTCTCCATCTTTGACTTCATGTGTAAATTGCTACTTCTATTTTTTAAAAGTCTAAGATTCTCTCACCATAAGTGTAAAACATGTACATTTTAAAACAAAAGATAAAATTAAAATAGATCTTCATCAATCAAATGGTTTCTGAAATTTAAAACACTTTACTTTTGATATGAATGATAATAATCATTAAATTAAATTAAATTAATTCTTTAATTAAAATATTAGACATAGAATAATTGATTAAGCTATTAGTGTATGTTTTTAATTTAAAAAAAAAATTCGGAGCCTCTCTTTTAAAAAAAAAAATTTACGAATTTCAAACTCTTTGGCTTAACATTGAAAAGAAAAAAAGTTATATTTCAAGATTAATAAAATCTTTTAATTCGTTAACTTTAAATAATTAAAATTTAATTATTAATCTCAAATATCAAAAAAATTTCCGATTCTATCATATTTTGTTAAATTCTCATTTTACCCCTTATTATTATAAAAAAAAATTATTCATAACATAATCCCACGCTGAGGCACTGACCAATGAGTTTATCATTTTCCTTCTTCTTTCTCTAAATAATCCGTGAATTTTCCACTCACTAAGAAAATTTTCCACTAGATTTTTAAATTCAAAATCCATTTAAATTTTCTATTTTTTTCTCCTCTGCCTGTAAAATTCAAATCTACCCCAAAAACAGAAGGCCTCCAAAGCGCGTGAAAAAAAAATTTGTTAGTTGCCAGTGAGAGCATTCTCATTATCCTCGAGTGCCGGCACTACTGACAATTTTGCAGATTGTTATTAAAACTATAAATCATGATCCAGTTGTCCTCTTTTTTGTCTCTTTTTTTGTTCTATTTGGATGTTATGATATGACCTTTTCTTCTCCTCTGATCTTCCTTTTTTCTAGAGCATTTCTGCCAGTTGTTTTCTGTGCTTTTCACTGATAATTTCTTGGATAACGGAAAAGATTTTTCTTCAAAACATGGTCTGATTTGATTGATCAAGTAATTTGACAAAAACCCATCAACGAAAAACAAGAAAAAGAGTGAAAGATTGTTTCTTTTTCTCAGTTTTTGCAGAGATCAAGAGAAAAAGTAGAAATAGGACCATGGGGAAAAGCAATAGTAGCAGAGACTGGACTCAGATCTATGGCATCTATGGCATGGATCAGTGGCAAACCCTTGCTTTCCTCTTATGCCACGCGGTTTTTTTCTCATTACTCTCAATTCTATTGCTTTTCTACTTCGACTCCATCTTCCACTTCTTCCAAACTTTTCTTTCCACTCCTGGAGCAGCCCGTTTTGCAGCCGGTTTCAGCGGCGCCGTCACGGCGATTTCCGCTGTTTGCTTGTTCTTCGCGGCGGCCAACTTTTTTTACTCTGCTGGGCCGTTGCGTTATGACATGGCACAGCGAATGGTGGGGTCGGTTAATGATTGGTCGACGGTGAAGCTGGCGCTTGATGTTGGGTGTGGCAGAGGGATTCTGCTCAATGCGGTCGCGACGCAGCTGAAAAAGACTGGTAGTTCGGGTCGGGTTGTGGGGTTGGATCGGTCCAAACGAATTACTTTATCCACGCTGCGAACTGCCAACATGGAAGGTTTGTAACTGTTTTTTTTTTTTTTTTTAATTCCTCATTAAATTTTAGTTTTTTTTTTTTTTTTGGTTTTCACCAACTTTTGGTAAATAATAAATTCATAATAATTAATACAATTTGAATAAATTTTGAAAATTTAGGTGTTATAAAATAAAATACAATGATGTGATGCAATTTATAACCCATTTTATGTAATAAATTTCAATTCTTTTCAATAATTAAATTCGATGTAATGATATGCTATTAGTTAAATTTTTTAATTTCATAAATCAATTAAAAAATTAATATATGTTTTTTTAATTAAATTTTTTATTTGTTGATCCATTTGTAAAATTAAAAAATTATAAAAAATTATACATAGACGAAATAATTTCTTTAATATTTATTATTATTTCATATTTTGTTTTTTTAAAGGAAGCTGAGTAAACTTATTTAGCTTTTGCACAAAATTTCAAATTTATTTTATTACTAATCAATTTCTTCAAAAATTTGTAGGTATGAAATTTCTGATTTGTAATTTTTTTTATAAATATTTTTAACAAGGTGATTTGAAAAATTGAAGCAGGTGTGGGGGAGTATGTCACATGCAGAGAAGGTGATGTAAGGAGTCTCCCATTTGGGGATAACTATTTTGATGTGGTAGTATCAGCTGTGTTTGTGCACACAGTAGGAAAAGAATACGGCCATCGCACGGTGGAGGCAGCGGCGGAGAGGATGAGGGTGCTCGGAGAAATGGTAAGGGTCTTGAAGCCCGGCGGAATCGGGGTCGTGTGGGACCTCCTCCACGTGCCGGAATACGTCCAGCGGTTGCAAGAATTAAAGATGGAGGATGTTAGGGTTTCTGAACGTGTGACTGCCTTCATGGTTAGCAGCCACATGGTATCGTTTCGGAAGCCATGTCAGCACATTTTGGGCCTCGGTGAGATCCGGTTGGACTGGAGATGCTGACGTGGAAATATTAATTTTGATTCATAATCAAAGAAGAAAAAAGGGAGTGAAATTATAGGTAAAAATATAATTATTATCTATTAGAAATGAAAATCATATACAAAATTAAGATTTAGGTTTTTTTTTTTTTTTTTTAATTCTGGGGAGACGAAGCCAAACCAGATGTTTTTGTTGAAAATATAAGTAGTCATGTAATATCTATAATATGGTTATCAATTAAAGAATTGATAACTATACTTATGTAGTTTGAAGCAAAAATTTTGTGAATAATAAATAAGCTTTGCTAGATCTTTCCTTCTCATGGTTCACATAGCAATCTTCAATATTCCCTTGTGATTGTGAATTTTGGTGATGATTTTTTTTAAAAATTATATCAACAAATTGATTTTTAAAAAATAATAAATGCAAACAAACATTTGATTTAGTAATTAATCACTGTAAATTTTTTATTCAAAAAGTAAATTTATTAATAATCATATAATTTATTAATAATGTATTAAAATTTTAATTTCAGTAAATTAAATTCAATCAATGTAAAAACTAAAAAATTAAAAGAGTTAATTTGGATTCTAAAGCATGGTCATTGGTAATGATTGTGGTTATTATTTTTGCAACTACATTGATTGCTCCCATGTGAGCTTTATGAAGCAATGGAGGTAAAATCGGAGAAGATAGAGATGCTTGTTGGTGGGATAGGACTTTATGGAGGTTGTGAGCTGATGGGATTTGTGTAGGGTTGGGGGTTGTCAAATCTATGTCTTTCAAATCCTTGATAATGAAACATTTTCTACTTAATACAATTTAGTTAGGTTATGGATCAAAATATTTCTTTTCTTAATTTCAAAATTTTTGGTTTTAATTTTAATTTTTACACACATTAATCATAAGAAAAAGATGACATTATTTAATCTAATTATATTCATAATATTATCTTATCTTATCATAATTTTATGCATCAAATATAACCGTAATGAATTTTTTTAATAAGAAAGATTGTGAAGGACAATGAATATTCTCATTATAAAATCTTACACATGTATACACACTAATGTGTTTTTTACAGCACAAAATGGTTGAATTTGATTAATTACTAATGTGTTCTTCCTCAAACTGTTGAACTTGGACATTAATATGTAGCAAAAATTTAGTGTAAATTGCACCATTAGTTCATGATTTTTTTGAGATGTTTCATTTTCATTCTTAACTTAAAATTTTGATTTTTTTTTCTTTTGAATTTATTTCAAATCCATATATAATTATCAATATATCCTTAGAAGACAGACGTAATTGTTACATATGCATCATGCGTTCGGTCCATATTTGAATTTTATTTTTGTCAAAAATTCAATTATAAAATGATATGATGGTACGGTAAAAGGGACTCTCGTTGCGTTGCCAAAGAGACTCTTAATCAATATTCTTTTTTAGTAATTAGATCTTACAATTCTTGACACCAAATTAAGTAAAAAAAAAAAAAATCATAAATTAAAAAGTAGTGATCCGAGCTCAATGATACACAAAACTTTATTTTAGAACAATGTAGGATTAGATTTATTTTAGCTTAACCATGCTGTTTGTTTAAGTTTAAGCATCAATCTAAAAAAATATTAGTGGATTCAGAATTTTTTTCTTTTTTTAGATATCAATTTCTAATATATAAAAAATTATTGATAGATTCATCAATTTTATCGATATAAAGGATATCCATAATTTTTTTTTTGTTTTCCAATCTTGAAGGTATCTAGGGCAAAATTTTCCTTTGAATTTTGTAATTTTTTAATTTTTAGAGGATGCCCATAAATACCTTTTTCGAAAGGGTGAATCCCCATCTCACATTAAAGTTCATTTGTCCTGTTCTCAAACATTTAATTGGCCCATGTGTCAAAGTGTCTTCTTAATATTCTCCACCAAGTCACATTTGCACCCGTATTTGTTTAGATAATTCTTAGATAAATTAATAAATTAATAAAATTTAATGTAAAATTAATAATATATAAAAATATATTAAACATATTATTTATACTTAAAATTTAATCGGTACTTATTCAATTATAAAAAATTTTATCAAAATTTTTATTAAAAATGACTAATTAAAAAATATATAAAAAATTATTAAAATTTTTTCAAAATTTATATACTTAATTTATGTAATAAAATTTTTTAATTTATCATTTTTAATTTTTAATTTTTGTTTAATCAAATTTAATAAAAAATCTTAAATATATCAAGTCATTGTAAGAAATGCATCATTAAAATCATCTTAAAAAAATTAAACTCCCATAAAATTTAAAGGTATCCTATTGGGGTAAAAAAAATTCATATTATTGTATCCAGATTAAATTATTTTAAAATTTTAACAAATTTAAAATTCGAATCTCACTTAAATCTTACGGTCTCCTATGTAATTAGGAAAAAAAATTGGAATTAAAGTTAACTCTCAGCTACGAGAAGAAGATATGAATCTGAAAGTTGAAGAATATCGTAAGGAATAATCATAGTGTGAATTGACAGTCTATATTTCTCCAGTGAATGCCCCATAATGCATCATTTCTTTCCATTATATGCTTCAAAAGTTGGACTGATTTCTCAGCCATCTGATCATACTGACATGCTGAACTGTACTTTGTCTGAACAGATAAGAAATTGTTGAAAGCAGCCATGGCAAAATCCAAATCAAGCACATTGAGGCTCCAGAAGTGGAAATCCAAATAGGCTAATTGCCATGAATGGCAAAAGATGGAGGTATTCAAGAGAATCCTCCCATCTCTTCCAACCCTTTTGAGAGTTTTGCTGACTGCTTTTGCACCTTTTTGCTGTATGATCAGTTGTACCGTAAATCAATTTAAAATATAATCCGATGAAATTATATGAATTGAATAATAAAAAATATTAAAAAAATATAATTTAAAATTTAATAATAATTATATGAGTTTAATAAAATAAAAAAATTTTTTATATTTTCATAATTTTAATGTAAAACATGATATAAATATACAAATTTTAATATTTTAATAATATAAATACATAAATCACTAAAACTAAACTGCAGGATTGTGTAGAAAATATAAAACCATAAATACACAGTCAATAAATCTTTGGAAGAATCCAATCGAGCTATATGTGCATTATAAGGCAAGTTGAATCCTTCCAAATGGAAGAAGTGGTTTCAAAGCAACCTAAATTCGAATAGCTCAAATCTGAAATTATCTGAACCTAACTCATTTGATAGTTAATCACTTTTTTTTTTTTTAAATTCTCCAGTTATAATTTTTTTAATAAAAAATTAAAAAATAGTAATCAATCAAATTTTGGAAACAAATTTGATTAAATAATTTTTGTATGATTTCTTGTTTAAAAACATGATTAGTATGCTTTGGATAAATGACGTTTAACTCAATCGCTTTTACTAAAAAACATAAATTTGCGGCAAAATATTTAACTCAATAATTAATACATGATCTCGCGAGATTGTTGTTCAAAAAGTAAACTTCCCCTTCTTCAAATAACCAAAAAAAAAAAAAAAAAAAGAGCACAAACCTAGGAAATAATCCAACCAAAATAGTTGCAAGTAAGAGGTGTCAAGGGCACATGCCCAAGAAATGATCCAATCTTTCTAAAACTAGTTTCTTCTAAGCAATTTTTAAACGATTTGGATCAAGCAAAGTCAATTAAATTTATATATATATAAAAAAGACCATGATGAGAATATGAACTCAAAGATGGAATTGAATCACATTGTTATGCATACTGTATGTTGTACAAAAATACACACTTCTTCTGTACATGAGCCAAGACATTAGACAACTGAAACTGAAAGCACTGAAGGAACTACCTATTCTAATCTAAATTGATTAAGTTTTCTTGATTTGTTTCCAACAATGCAAGGGGAAAAATATTGAAAATTTACAAATATCAAGCAAAATCAAAATTGGATGCCTTGAGTTTATCTCTTACCGAAAAATTTTCATTGAACAGATTACGCTTTATCAAGAGTGGAAAAATATGACCAGGGATGACTGGTATGAGGAGAATCCAAGACGATCACGCTGGAATGCAGAAGGATGAACTAAGAGCAGGAGGCAAGACGCAAACAAGGTGAGGTCCAGCAGGATTGCAGCTTATGTTCGCCTCATCAATATCTGGTAGCCCGAGGTAAGGGGGGTGGACGTAACCAGCAACAAGTGGCATGCATAATATGGAAATAACTATCCTTGAACCTGTATTGGAAAAAATGGCAATTATATGCAACAGCAATGAAATATGAATGCTTTCTGCTTAGCTACAAAGCCAGGAATTATTATTAAAAAGTGAATAGGGAAGCAGTTCGTAAACCTTGTTTTGTGTCGAGCGAAATATGCCCTCTTTTCCTCCCAGCAATCATCCAATTCTCAGAATTTGCATTGACTTCATACAAGATCTCATCCTGTCAAATGTAATAAACATAATTTATAGTAGCTGAATTGGTAGAAAAGCAAGAGAGTTGCAAAGTATTCACTAAATGCTTCTCTACAGATTATGAGAAATATAAAATATCCCGATGCTTTCCTCATTCCGGCCTAAGTAATGGTGCAAGAAAATTGATTACAATACAAATAAAGGTCTTACATTGCTTTGAGGAACACTCTTCTCCTCAATGTCTTTCAACCTTTCAACCCTCCATTTCATGGTAACAAGTTGCCCAACTCGAAGACCATCAGAAGGAAGAAGTAGAAACCCAACAGCCAGGCATGGGTCAAGAACAGGCCGCTGCAAAACTAGAGCACTCCTGAAGATTAAATCCAGACTAGTATCCTGAGTTTCATTTGATTTCACGGCCACAGGTCGGTGTGCCCCAATGGTCCTATCACCAGCGATTCCATATCTGATGTTTAATATGCTATCTGGTTGTGCCTTATTTTCATCTGTAAAGCAAGAGGTTGATTAATTGTCATAAGGCAATGTGAGAGGGTATACTACTTTTCCGAGAGGTCATCACATATTGGGCTTCGCTAATGCTAAGATTATAAGAATAATGCACAACCTTAGTGTTCAACATTTTAATGTGAATAAACAATTCAAGAACCAAAGAAGCAGATGCCTAAATTCCTATACCCTCATAGTATCCCAAAAAAAAAAAAAAAAAGAAAGAAAGAAGTCCATACCTTCGGCAATTTTCTTCCCCAAGCATACACTGAATAGGAGTCCAGCTTTTGAAGTTGGAGATACGACAAGTGGAAAAAAGCTAGAAATTGGTCTTCCCTTACCTTGTCTAGCATGAACAAATCCATCTTGGAGATCAAGCCAAGCGTCATAAACAGTCAATTTGGCCTTTACTTGGGAGTGCAATGTTACCTGGAAGTAACATGAACCAACATGAGAAATGTAGTTTTAAATGACTTGAAGCATTTAATGATAAAATGAAGCCAGGTTTGGGCATGATAAAATTAATGATAAATGTGAAGTGCTATCATTCCTGGCTTGATAAAATTATCACATCTTTAAATGTTCTTTTAACATATGCTAAATCCCTTGAGATTTAGATAAATCTCATTGCACAACGGTTCATCATATCCATATCAGTACATGACAGAAACTAATGAAGAAAAAAGAAACACAAAGATAATAGCATAAGTCATAATGGACAGTGTTGCAAGGATCAGAGTGTCAGATCAGGTTAAATCAAAGAATACTCAAACCGTACACAGATCATGGTGGTATCCATGGACCGATAGAATTTCATCACATGAAGTGGAGTTGGTGCCTGGTTTGGGTAATTCTATATTCAACATAGTAGCATAATCTAGTTACAAGAAATATTCGCAAGAGTCTGGAGTTTTGAGTTAAGCTACATTCTTGATAGAGTCCATGAATCTTGTTACTAAGCTTGCATCATTCATTTTCATATTCTGCAGGCTGTAGACAATGTCAACCATTAAAGCAAGTTGGCTCATACTAGTAGGTAATCTAAGGACTTCATTAATTTCAATTTAAAGTTGAAAACCTGAGTTTGAGGTATGCCTGGCACAAGCTGGCATAACAATGAACCTAGTTAAAAGGACAGTTGGATGGATTTCTTGCTAGCCCATTTCTATCTGTGGGAAAACATTTAGTTACAACTGGTTGTAATCTGTATATATTTGTATCCCTAAAATTGAGAATTTATATCTCTAGAATTAAGGACAGAATATTAGGATAGATAATCCGTTAATTATAGGGATTAGTTTTTAGAAAGAATTAGTTTCCTAGTTTAACCTCTAATTAGTTGTATATAAACCTAAGGGGCTTGTATAATTTTTAATGAGTAGTTTTTCAATATTCATTTAGTTTCCACACAATTTTATTTCTTAGTTTTTCTACATGGCATCAAAGCTTTAGGCTATTCTTGGGAAGCAAAATTTTCAGCCTTCATTGCTGACTTCTATTTTAGGCCTTCATTGCCGAACCTTGTTAAGACCTTCATAGCCATTTTATTTTCCCTTCTTTAGCCTTCATTGCTAAGAGTTACTTCTGGTTATATTTTAAGATTTATTTCAGTTCAAAGAAAGATATCACTACCACCCAATTTGAGAAAGTGTCAACTGTAAAAATCACCGGAGTATTACAGATGTCTCGAAAACAAGGAGATTTGGATAGAGAAGAGATTGAGAAGCTGAGAAGCCTATTGCAAACCCTTGAAAAGCTTACTGGGGTATGTTCCTTGGGTAAGGTCTCTAGTTCAGATAAAACTTTTGGTTCTCATGGATTAAATGTCTCGGTTAAACCTATTACGAGTTCTTGGGTCATTGACTCATGGGCCACAGACCATATGACACATTCCTCATAAAAGTTTAATACATATACCTTGTGTCCTAGTAATAAGAAAATTGTTGTTGCAGATGGTTAACTTACTACAGTAATAGGATTAG
Source organism: Durio zibethinus (assembly GCF_002303985.1). The sequence goes on from NW_019168270.1 coordinate 13,072,835, forward strand.
AAGATGTTCAAATTAATCCCTTGTTTGTTCTTAAACATGTTCTTCATGTTCTTGGATTGTCTACTAATCTGATATCTATACAAAAACTTACCAAAGACATGAATTGCAAAGTGACATTTTATCTTTTTTATTATGAATTTTAGGACCAGAGTTCGGGGAAGAGGATTGGACTAGCTAAGGAGAAGAATGGACTATACTATCTTGACACATCAAACAACACAAGTAATATCAAGAATAGTTTACCTTTGTCATTTCTTTCTGAAAAATCTCCCAACAAAGACAAAATCTGGCTTTATCATTTTCGTCTTGGACATCCTTCTTTTGGAATTTTGAAAAACATGTTTCCCTCTTTATTCAAAGGATTAAATGCCGAAAATTTTCATTATGATGTTTATGAACTTGCAAAGCATAGATGTGTGTCTTTTCCAGTTAGCGATAAAAGAAGTTCTACTCCTTTTTACTTGATTCATGGTGACATATGGGGTCTCTCTACAATTCCTAATATTTCGGGTGTAAGGTGGTTTGTTTCTTTCATAGATGATTGTACCAGGGTCTCTTAGATATTTTTACTTAAATCCAAATCAGATGTGAATAGTATTTTTAAGCTTCAAAAACATGATCCAGAATTAATTTGGAGTGAAAATCAAGAGATTTAGGTCTAATAATGTAAGAGACTATTTCAACTAGAGTTTATCTACTTATTTCCAAAAAGAAGGGATTATCCATGAGTCATCTTGTGCTAATACTCCATAGCAGAATGGAGTGGCGAAGAGGAAAAACAATTATTTACTAGCCACAACTTGAGCTTTACTTTTTCAAGCAAACGTACCCAAATCCTACTGAAGGAAACTGTTCTCACTACCACACATATTATAAATAGGTTACCTTCAAGGGTTTTGGGATTCAAAACTCCTATGAAACTATTCTCACAATTCTATCCCAACTTTAATACCACAAACAACCTCACACCTAGGATATTTGGTTGTACATCATTTGTTTATGTTCATAGTCACAATAGGGGGAAGCTGGATCCTAGAGCAATTAAGTGCATTTTTGTGGGATATTCATCAACTTAAAAAGGGTATAAGTGTCATCATCCTCCAACCAAAAAATTCTGTGTCTACAGATGTCACTTTTGAAGAAAGTAAACCATTTTTTATTCAACCTTATCTTCAGGGGGAAACTTCATTCATGGAAGATAAGGATAAATATTTCTTTTTGCTTGATTTGTCCTTTTCTTCAACATTTTCACTCATTAATTCTTTGAGTCGAAACCTTTTTCTATTGAGCCCAAGTCAAACATTGAATTTGAGTCTGAACCCATTCCAAACACAGAAGATGTGACAAAGGATAATATTGTTCTTGATTCTATGAAAGAATTATAAGTGTACTCAAGAAGGAAAGTTTCAGATCCTGAAACAGTGCCAGTCCAAGATCCTGATATTAACTCTGGAAATTAGGTAATTACAATCTCTAACTCTATTTCTCAAAATGAGCATGAATCTCCAAAAATTAGTGATTATGATCTGCCTATTGCCATTAGGAAAGGAACTGGAGAATGTACTAAACATCCACTATACTTAATCTCTAATTTTGTGTCATTTGAGAATTTCTCACCATCCCACAAAAATTTTCTTGTGAGCCTAAACACTATTTCTATTTTAACTATGTTATCTGAGGCATTGTCCAATGAGAAATGGAGGCAAGTCATGAAAATAGAAATGGAGGCCTTAAAGAAAAATAAGAAATGAGAACTAGTAGAGTTGCCTACAGGAAAAAATCCAGTTGAGTGTAAATGGGTTTTCACTGTAAAATACAAGGCAAATGGTACTGTTGAAAGGTATAAGGCTAGGCTGGTGGCTAAAGGCTACACTTAAATTTACGGAGTGGATTATCAGGAAACTTTTGCTTTAGTTGCCAAGATGAATACAGTTAGGATTTTGTTATCCTTGGCTGCAAATTGCAATTGGTAGCTTCAACAATTTGATGTAAAGAATGCCTTTTTACATGGTGATTTGGAAGAAGAAACATATATGAAAGTTCCACCAGCATTTGGAGGTCATCTAGAAGCAAACAAAGTATGCAAGCTGAAAAAGGCTTTATATGACCTTAAACAGTCTCCTAGGGCCTGATTCGGGAGATTTGCCAAGGTGATGCTAGCAATGGGATATAAACGGAGTCAAGGGGATCACACAATTTTATCAAACACTCAGATTCAGGAAAAGTCACAGTTCTGTTAGTATATGTTGATATAATTGTAATCGGAGATGATAAAAAAGAGAACTCTAAAATAGTGTTTGGCTAGATAATTTGAGATAGAAGAGCTAGGGAGATTGAAGTACTTCCTAGGAATTGAAGTAGCTCACTCATGGCATGGTATTTTCATCTCACAACAGAAATATATGATGGATCTTTTGAAGGAAACTGGGAAGCTCACATGTAAACTTGCAAGTACCCCTACAGATCCTAATTATAAACTTGGAGAAGCTAATGAAAATGCTACTGTAGATAAGGAGATGTATTAGAGATTAGTTGGAAGACTTATTTATCTCTCACATACTAGACTTGACATAACACATGCTGTGAGTGTGATAAGTCAATTTATGTATAGTCTTAAAGAAGTGCACCTACAGGCTATCTACCATGTGCTACACTATTTGAAGGCTAATGCTGGGAGAAGTATCTTGTTCAAAAGAAATTTGGAGTTGTTACTAGAGGCATATACAGATTTTGATTATGTAAGTTCAGTAACTGATAGAAGATATACCTCAAGCTACTACACTTTTCTAGGTGGTAATCTACTAACTTGGAGGAGTAAAAAACAAAATGTAGTAGCAAGATCAAATGTTGAAGTAGAGTTTAGAGCAATGACTCAAGGAATTTGTGAACTACTATGGTTAACGATTATCCTAGAAGACTTGAAGATCAAATGGGATGGACCAATGACACTGTACTGTGATAACAAGTCTGCAATAAGCATTGCATACAATCCTATTCAACATGATAGAACAAAACACATTGAAGTAGACCGGCACTTCAAAAAGGAGAAACTAGATGGTGGGTTGATTTGCACGCCATATGTATCAACCAAGGGTTAACTTGTAGATGTGTTGACTAAAGGTCTCAGCAGTGCAACATTTCAAGAAATTATTTCCAAGCTGGGAATGGAAAACACATATTCACCAGCTTGAGTGAGAGTGTGGGAAAACATTTAGTTACAATTGGTTGTAATCTGTGTAGCTTATTGTAATTTGTATATATTTGTATCCCTAAAATTGAGAATTTATATCTCTAGAATTAAGGATAGAATATCAGGATAGACAATCCCTTAATTATAAGGATCGGTTTTTAGGAAGATTTAGTTTCCTAGTTTAACCCTTAGTTAGTTGTATATAAACTTAAGGTGCTTGTATAATTCTTAATGAGCAGTTTTTCAATATACATTCAGTTTTCACACAGTTTTATTTCTTAGTTTTTCCACACTATCTCCAATATATAAGAAAATTGAAAGACAAGAAGCTGAAGTCCTTTTATTTATACACGATGGTCAATTCATCAAAATGTACCACAAAAGCATACATACATGAATGTGGCTGAAAACTAAGGACATACTACCTGCAAAAGCAAAGTACCATCATTGCATTGATCCGCTACACGTGTGCTTACATGGAAAGGATCAGTGAAATGCAAAGCTATGGTTCTGCATATTAGAGTAGATCATGTAATAAAGTTCAGAATTCAAATACAAAAACAGTAAATATCTATAAAAAAACCAGAGAAACATACTATGAGAGGCAATGTTGGCTACAAAGGTGCAGACGGGTGTGTTGTGTGTCAGAGGAGAGAGAGAGAATTCATATTCAAAACTAAAAGAATTAAAAATAAAAATATGAGGAAAGGCACTACCTGTCATAAATCTGGTTGTTTGATATTCCAAACTCAAGTTTCAGAGCTATTGTCCTCATTCCGTCCACAATACTTTGTCTCTGGGGGGCCCCTGCCAGAGCATGCAAGATAACATAAATGATCTAGCCATCAGGTGCAGCAAACATGTGGACAAACATAAATTTTTGCACACAAACAAACATGTAGTGAAAATTAAAACCACCAGAGTTTTCTAGTCTTATTTCCTTACCTGAAGATGACCCTCTTGCAAGCTTATCATCAATAGCACAAATAGGAATCCATAGAATAGAGGTCACATCACTGGCCCAATCTGGAAACTCTATTTTACCATTAAGGAGGGTTAGCTGCTCAAAGTCTTTATTAGCAGCCAGAGAACAATCATTTGCAACCACAGAACTATCTTTCCTAGCATCACCAGAGTTTGCCATAACAGTGGAACTCTGAATGGCATTTCCATATCTCTCCATCTCAATGGAATGCGACTCTTCAATCTTCAGACCAGGACCAGTATCAATATGCAAGACAGCACCTTTTAAGGAGTAGTTTATAGGTTGTGCTATAATTCCAATCCACTGAGCTTCATTAATCAGTAAGGCAGATGATATAGCTGCAGACAGATCAACTAGAGGTCTTGGTTTGAAAACCTAAGCAAAGAGAAGGTTTGATCAGAAGATTGAAGAAATAGAACAAAAGAATAAACAGGTTTCCCGATCTTATAGCTGTAAATTTCAACAAGGTATACTTCTAACATTTAAAAAGAGATTGCATTATTGAAATGATCATGAAGATCATTGTCCCTCTTAACTTTTTCACAATCCATATTAACATTAGAGACGGTACTTCAAATCCCAAGAGAGAGAGACAGACAGAGAGAGTACCTTCAAGATAGGCCGGGTTGGCTTCTCATAGCTCATGAAATCATCACTATCTGCCGGACCTCCCTTGGAAAAACTATGAGATCTAAAAGTCAAGTGTCCAATGCGTCCAGTAAGAACTCCCAAGACATAGGAACCAGGTTTCTGTGGTGGTAAAGGAAAGGTGATTGTATTCCTACCAGGCTTTAGTATGGTCGCACTAGAGCTCCTTAACTGAAATATGAATCAAATAACCAAGTCATATCATGCTATGACATAGCTTACAAACACACTAGCATCATCTTGTCTTAGAAACCATACCTTACCACCTTCATCAGCATTATATGTAGCCATCAAGGTGAGACTAAGAGAATCAAGAGTTATATCATCAGGAAAGCCACTCCAGACAGTTACAGATAAGGTACCAGGATCCCCATCACATAACTCCAAAGGAGGCCCAGAATTTCCAGAAAATGTAATTAATGATGATACATCAAGAGGAACAGGGTGCTTCATTTCACTATGTGCAAGACTAACAACTTCTGACTGAAAAGCTTGGCGTTCCTTCATTGAGAATAAACCTTTATCCAGTGAAAGCAATCGCACACAAGATGATAGGTAGCCAGCTTGGTCATTGAGTATCTTTTGACATTCAGCTAAATTGGGCAGGACTTCAGCCAATAAATCTTGCCATCCTTCACCAGCATAAAGAGCACAAACCTTCTCATATGACTTTGCAGCTAGGTCAAAATTCCCACGCTTAAAGCAGACAGCTGCAATTTCACCATCAAGGACAACTCCATGTCTTTTCCACCAAGAACGATGGAAATTGTCAGCAGCACCTTTAGTGAGCTCCATATATTTTTGCTGCCATGACCCATATACAAATTGATGAGACAAAAAGAGAAGATAGATTAAATATTGATTATCAGTACCCCAATCAGTAAAATAATTACTGGATTATAGAATGATTAAAGGTCTAAGGTCTAAACTCTTCAGGACGCCCAAGCGATAAGTCAAGGTAAATGTACTTTTGATATCAAGTTTTGTTCATTTTCTGAAGGACTCAAAATCATCTAAGTGGACATAGATATCATTCAGCAAATCTGATTCAACTAACAAAGACTGAAGAAGAGATTGTCCTCCCCCTCCCTCCCAACAGAAAAAGAAAAAAAAAAGGCTTTCAAAGGTGGAAACATTAACAGTACTCGCGTGTTTAGCCTCAATTTGATACCTCAAAGTCCTGTTTAGATGACAAAGTTTTCTGCAGATCAGGATTTGAAATTGTTTGCTTCAGAGCATGTTCAGCAGCAACAAAAATTTCAGCAAGTCTCATAGGTCGATCAGTCGAGCCCTCAAAATTTCCAGGAGATGAGTAAGTGCGTGACATCGAAATCGCTTGCACTTTATTTGATGCAGGTGTCTTTAATGATATGTCTGAAGCTGATCTGTCAGCACACATACATTTACTTGACATAAAAACTTTTAATTATAAAAACAAAATGGCAATATGAAAAGGGAAAAGCAAACAAAATGGCAATATGAAAAGGCAAAAGCAAACAAAAAGTCACACAATTTCTTCACATGAAAAACTTTCAATCGAATAGCAACTCATCTTCAAAATTTTTCTAAACCAGCATTTGCCTTGATTCTTAAGATTTCCTTACCCATCAGCAAAGCCCGGTCTGCCATCAAACATCTCTGATGTGCTTCCGGCAGAAAGGGAAGCCCTTCGCCGGTTTGCCTCACGTATAAGGACAGTAGGTTCCAGTGGCAAGGGTTTCCTCTGAATGCCAAAGTGCTCAACTCTAGGAGTTTCTTGCAGAATCATCTGAACCAAATAAGGAAATTATAGTTGATTAAAAGACTGCGTACAATAGATCCTTCTCTGGACCTGCACATAGCAGGAGCTTTATGCACCGGGCTGCTCCTTTTTTTTTTTAATAGTTAATTAAAAGAGATATAGACATTAATGGACTAAATAATCATGTAATGCATAAAGCCTATGACTATGAGAACATGCATTGGCAATGATGCTTTCTCAAAATCTAGAAAATTACTACTATTACAGTGGTAGGACCACATAGCACCTTAACTTTAGAAGCTATGAACTTGGAATCTGAACCATCATTGCCATTCAAGAACCTATGTTTTGATGAATTAACATTTTATTATGTACTTCCAAAAAAAGGCCACTTTCATCAAAGTTTTAACAATAAAAGGTAAGACCACCACAAAAGAATATTTTTACGTGGATCTGCAGCATGCAGACATTGAAAGACATTAATGCTGCTAACTTGATTTAGTTTCTTGTCTTAGAAAAGTTTCTACTTTGAAAAAGCCTAATGAATAAGGAGAGGCCATTATTGCGGTCACACCATTTTTTCTTTTTTAAATATCTATCTATTAAATTGTCCCATTATTGAACTTTTAATCAATAAATCCATTTCCTTATCAGCAACTTAAACACATTGAATTATAATGTTATGAATGTTGAAAACACTAGATGGGAAAAAACTTCTGCACTACTTGTTCAAAGGAGAGAAGACATAAATCTGTACTAAAATGGTGTAGTTTTTACCAAAAAAAAAAAAAAGAAAAGGATGTTTCCTTTTGTTGGTTTTACGAGTTTTACAAATGTTGAATAATAACTTGCCTTTTCTTTCTCAAGCACATCAGAGGAAGCATCATCTGGAACCGAAGGCCAAACTGCTGGCTTGGGCCAAGGCAGCATGCTCAGAGATGCACTGCTCAAAAGAAAGGAAGGACATAGTTAGATAGTGAAAAACTCAGCCTTGACCACATGAATAGCCTTTAATTTAAATTGCAAAACAAGAAATCAAACTCATGGAAAGTCAAAAGTGGATTTCATTTCCAAAAATTGAATGCATACCTGTTAACAGGACTCCTTTCTATCTCTGTTCCATATCCAATTAGATATGCAAGCCTCAAGAACTGCCACAATCATCAATATGTTTCAGTGGTTGTTCAACAATACGACAATTGCCATCCCTTTATTATTTAAAATAAGCAATAAAACTTTACCTTAATCCTACATAGTGAGTAAAGATCGCCTTGAAGGCGATAGAACTCCTTTTCTATCTCAGGGGCTACATTTCCATCATTATATTGAGAATTGGTCGCATTGACTAAAGCCAAGCATGCAGTGATTACCCAAACTTCACGCATACAGAAGGGTAATATACTCTACAAGAATCCAAGAGGAAAGAATAAAATGAACAAAAAAAAAAGGAAAAATGAGAACAGCGATAAAAAATGTTGCTGACAGAAACAAACTCTATCAAATACCTCATGCAATGCCAGGGCCTTTGAGAAACTAATTATAAATGAATAAGCCCTCGAAGCAACTTCAAAAGGACGATTCAGCTTGAACAAGAGCTGCAAGTTAACACTAATCAGTGAGACATGGTATAGGCACAAACACAGACATGCCAACTATGGGTTTAAAACTAATAAACCAATTACAATAAAGAAACATACATAGAACATTCCAAGAAGGGCTAAAATAAATCATTTGGAAATTGCCTTAACCAGTTAAATCAAATGGATGATGATATAGTTAACAGTTGTTGATCAATTATCCATAGAATCCCAATAACCCATTAAGAAGAGCATTTTGATAAAATTGTAAAAATTGCCAATAGCAAACACAAACTCATTTTAATGGCAATTACTCTCAAAGTCAGACAGTGTGATGTATAGGTATTAGAAGTCATAAAGAGTTAGTAGTGCCCACCTTTGATTGACAAGCAAAGAGATACTGTCTGAATTCAAATTCCCTGAATGAGTCATCTTGAACAATCTGAGTCAATGGTTTGTTTCCAGGGTTGAGCAGTGCTGCCTGATCATCACCGTGGTCTAGTCCTCCAAACTCCCTACGTTTCCCACCCATATTAACTGCAGTTATATATTATTAAATAAGATCAACAAGTGCTATGGCCAAAAGCAACTACCAAAATTCACAAGAAAAAGGAACATTTCAAGAAAAAACCTAAATAATTACCAATCATAAATTTGGCATTACAACTAATGCCCTCACATATCCGATCTACCCAGTCAACTGGAAAATAAAAACTCAGATATGCAGACAGAAAAAATTAAATTCGTGTAACCATTAATATCTTGGGGCCAAATTCCAAAGTAAGAAAATTATAGGCAAAAGTTAAACACTATGTAAAGAATGCAATTTGACTATAAGGACTGCTCATATTCACATTACAACAGGAAATTCTTATTTATAAGCTTGTATGCATTGAATGGTTACCTAATTTCCCACCCCATCTTTAATAGAAGCCAAAATATTAGATCAGTTCAACTTTATTATTTTCAAGTGTCAACCTTAAAAGAGAAACGCAGAAATAGGCTATTTGCCAAAATCATACTGCTGTTTGGAAACACAAATAGAACTAGAAAATGTAGAGTAGCAAAGTAAAAACAACAAAATAGATGCTTAAGACACTGGCATATGTAGTACTCACCTGTTTCCAAGTAGCACAATTCTAGTTCGTCATATTCACGTAAGGCATCCTCATGAAGATGAGCCATCTCAAACATAAAAGCCAAGCTTTCCTAAGGAAAAGAAAAAAGAAGCATTAAACAGTCAGAGACTTAAAAAATAAGCTTAAAATAATGTTTCTTTTTTTTTTTTGGGGTGGGGGGTGGGGGGGGATAACTAAAATAATCTAATAGTTAATTAGGACTATATCTACCATAGGACAAAATAGATTTTTAGGTTAGGGCCTCTTTAGGCAAGTTCACTGTTTCTTTTACAATCTCCAGAGATAGAAAACCAGAAAGGGATTATATATATGTATGATTTTAGATAAAACTAAAGCTGAGATAACCCAAAAGAATGGAAAATGATAAAGTTTATCCCTGGATCAATATCAGCCATAACCGTATTCTCTAACTTCCGAAAGAAGACCAAACCTTCAAAATGAAAAAATTACAGAAGTTCCAAATTGGCATGAATCGCTGTTCGCTAAGCTTGCGTATCTCATCCTCATAGAATTGTATACGTCTATCCAATGTATTTCTGATAGACTCCATAATCCTGGACTCTAAGTCTTCCCAAAAATTTGCTTCAGGACCATGTACGTCAAATTTGCAGCACCTAAGAGAAGCACAATTTTAGAATATCAGACAATGACAAAGGAAAAGTTAAAAAACCATTTTGCTAAGGGTGCTATTTTCAAAGTTTCACCAAAATTTTTTTCCAAAGATTTGCAACATGGTTGCAAAAAATCAATGCAAATTTATGATATATTCTCTAGCCATACTCTAGAATTATACCAAGACCTGACTCCTACCTATACAGCATTACTTCTATGCTAAAGTCATTGGCACCAGCACAAACAGTATTCATGCCATCAATTAGAAAATATATAAGCTGCAGAATGTTGCAAGCTTACCTTTCCCTCTTCTTGGAGCTGAAATCAACTTCAAGTTTGGCATATACTTTCTTTGCCATTTTAGTGGCCTGATCATTGTTTGGATGAGCTCTAGACACAAAAACAATAAACCATTCTCGCTCATCATTTTGGACAATTAATTTCAGGCGTGGTTTAAGAATGGTCTTGAACTCATCAAGATCCTGGGGAAAATGAATGTGAATAAAACAATAAGTACATATCTAAAAAAGGAAAATGACATGAATAAGAAGTTTAAGCCAAATGCTAATAAAAAATCAGAAGAAAAAAGAACTAGAAGCCACCAAGAAAAGTTAAAGTATAAATCATCAGGGGAAGAAAAGTTTGCACACACAACTAGGTGTTATTGTATATACTAAGGTAAAGAGTGAAGATCTGAGTTATGAAAAGAAAAAGAGTTAAATAACAGTCTTTTTCTCAAAGTGTAGTCATAGGTTTATGAATCTAAAAACCTGTTGGTCTTCAATACAGATCATGAGCAAGATTAATGTACCTCACATGTAACAAGAACCAGAGTTGCATATGGCTCTCGAAACCAAAATAAATACTGCTCCTGAGGAAATCTGCTACGTAGTCTTGCATCAGTGGTTAATATGAATTCAGCTGGCAAATTCTCCACAAACACAGGATTGCGGGTCTTGTTATTTAAGCAAGCTCTTTTGAATGGCAACCGCTCTTCAAAACTATTCTTGACGGTAGGCCACAAGTCACTGACATCTTCAACTGTAAACAGTTCATGGGCAATAGTTAGATAGAAATCTTTAGTAAGAAGAACATCATAACAAATTCCCTGCCAGCTGATGCTAACACATGGTTCACCAACTATTATCAACATACAAACATCATCAAGAGCAGCAAACTTGGAATTGATACATTAGCTATAGGTAGATCAAATCTCCAAAATTTTTTGTATCCCACACTTCTAATCAATCCATCAGTCAAATGGATCAAGTAAAAAGCTTAAAGCAACAATATTTACTGGAGGATCACGGACATTTATACAAAGTTTAACCAATCCCTCAGTCAAAAAACTGCAGAACCCACTTCATAAAATCAATTAAAAAGCTCAAAGCTACAAGATTTACCACATGATCACCATTTTTAAACCAATTCAAACTAATTCTTCACTTCAAGAACTCAACAACCCACTTCAGAAAATCAATTAAAAACCTCAAATCACCAATAGTTAACATCAACTTTCATAATTTTCACATTAAAAACCTAATCATAAAGTAAACACAACCACCGATCCCACCCAATCAACAACATAAAAATCCCCCTAAAAAACCCAAACCCAAAGCTAAAGAGTTTAATTCAAATAAAAAAGGATTTACCAGCAATGACGAGATGATCACAAGCGCTCTTGATTGTTTGAAACTGAGCTAAATAGTTCGCCATTCTCTTCTTTTTCGATCTATAAGAAACTAGTAAAATCCATAGATCAAATGAAGAAAGGGTTTATTTCAGTGAGATTTAGAGTGTTGGTTTCGCCTAGTCTCACAACACTCTCTCGATCTGGATGGATTCAACGATAATTTATACTTTGACTTTTCTTGGTAGCATAAAAATGGAAAACATTTTAAAAATGAATTTTTTTTGGAAAAACATTTATTTCTTTGAAGTGGAAAAGCCAAACACGTCCTTAAACGTCAGCTGGCAATGCCATTTCATAATCCAACAAGGCCGACAACCCTCCAATCAGCAGCTTCCACGTAATCACATTTCTAGATGAGGCGCGCCAAAACCTCTCACATCTTTCCCTTCTGCAACGACCATCCAACCTTTTTTCCTTTTCTTTTTCATTGCAATGGCGTTTCCTTTATCCTCTTCCGTCACTCTTTACTTCACCCCTTCAACTCCAAAACGCCATTTCTTCTATACCCATTTCGCTTTTCGATTCAGTCGACCACGAAGTCGAGAGAATGCGAGGCCACTTCAGCTCAAAGTTCAATGCAAGTCTTCTAAAGACTTTGTCAAGGTTGGTTTTACCTTGAATTCTTGTTGGGTTTACCTTTATATGTATAGTTTTTGGGATTTGATGTGTTATTTTGATTTTCAGTTGTGTTTAGTGACTGTTATTCTGATACCAAGTTGTAGCTTAGTACTTCTTAATGCCCTCTCAATTTAGATTAATAAAGATAGTGCGGTTGTTAAAGTGCCTTCCCTTGCAATCATGGTTCCTTTGTGAGAAACTTGTTTTGATAAAATTTGTGTCAACAGGCCAAGCAAAAAACAATTTTTTTTTTCTTTTGACAAACCCATATACAATTTTTGCTAAAATTTTAAATTATGTCGCTTTTTTTTTTTTTCATAGTCACCTTATGGAATTGTCAGTTTTACAAAATTGTTTCACTATGTTGTCAGATAGACCTTAATTTATCCCTTTGACTAGCCAGGCTACATGATCTACTTCTTGCATAACTTGAATATAGATTTGGCAATCTAAAAGATACAATACCGTACAAAAATGAACACAAATGTGACATGATTTAAAATTTTAGTAATAATTATATATGGATTTAATAAAATAAAAAAAAATTCATGTTTTTCTATTACTTGAATTATCACATATAATTTTCGTATAAAACGCAATACGAATACATGGATTTTAATATTTTATATGACAAGAATACATGCATTGCCAAGTTAACTTGAATAATGGGTTGAGACTTTGGAGTTAGGCTGAAGTATAAATTAAGAACCTGAATAATTTTTTTGCATACTAGATTGACAAAAAGTTACATCCGTTTCAGTGTCAATCAACAAATTGTTTATCAAATCTTATTATATTGTTGACAATGAAGTGGATCCCATATTATTGAACAAAAATTATCCCTGCAGTTTACTAATTATCAGTTATTCACCTTTTCTGTGTGATTCTTTTTCAATTTCATTCCTGTTTTCAAGGTTTTCCTACCTTCTAAGGGCTTTTAGTGATGCAGGATGAGTCACACTGTCGAAATATTCCTTCATGTTTGCACTTGTCAACTTTGATAAATGCAACGATGAAACTTGAGAATGTGATTGCTGTGATACTTATTTTAGCCCAAATTACATCTCCATTGCCTTTATCTGGCTGGGACTTCTGGTCTGTTTTGCCTGCAAATGCTGTGCTTTACTCTCCTGAAACAAAGATTCCAAGGACCGGGGAGCTTGCTTTAAGAAGGGCTATCCCAGCAAATACAAACATGAAGGCAATACAGGTTGTAAACTGATAATTGAATTTGCATATTTGGTTTGCGTAGATGCTAATCAGGCTTTTTTACCATCTTTTTGTTGTATATAGGCTTCTTTGGAAGACATTTCCTACCTGCTAAGGATTCCACAAAGAAAGCCTTATGGAACCATGGAGGGTAATGTCAAGAAAGCTCTAAAGGTACCTAGTATTTCCTTTTGCACAAAATTTAAAGAAGTTAAGGAACTCATACCGCTGGAGCTCACTCATATTTGTATTCATTTTTTATCTTCTTTTGTTCATTCTATGTTTCTCTCCCATGTCAAGATTATGGATGGTTATTTCATGCTAAGTATATGTATATGTCTATGTTTTCCCCTATTTTCTTTTGATTTTATATCTCTTTGCTTAATATCAGATAGCAGTAGATGGAAAGGATTCTATTTTGGCAAGTATACCTGCAAATCTAAGGGAGAAGGGTTCAACTCTTTACACATCTCTTATTGATGGGCAGGTATGGGAAGGTTCTGTGGAAGAAGAAATTTAACTTAAATGAGAGATCTTCTCTAACAATCATAGTTTTCTATCTTCTTTTGTTTCCATGAGATCATATTCCATAAAAAATAACCACAAAGTTACTTTTCTTCAGGAAGAAAAATAAGAATAGGATGAGAATCTTAAATACAGTGTTAAGCTATTAAAGTTGACCCCAACTCATTTGAATGGCTATACTCCACTGCTAAGTTTCTTTGACACAACATCATTTTTCTTTTTTTGAGCTAAAAGCTTCATTTGGCTATGACTGCAAGGTGATGTGGATGGATAAAACATGGAGTATTGCCATAAAACAGTTTTCTAATATCTGAAAATGGAAGTGCTTTTTCCTTAGGTTTCTTTTTATCATGCTGAAATGCACAAATGAAAATTTTAAATGAGTTAACTCTATGGTCCAGCATCTCAGTTATGTAAATTAAGCTTTGGTAGGGAGGAGTTTTCCCTGATGAATGGATTCATTCATTTGCAGAGACCTCATGGACTGATTGTGGTATTCCTTGGTTTACTAGGGTGGATTGCAAGATCTACTAAAATGTATCAAGGATCAGGATCCAGATAAAGTATCTGTTGGCCTTGCATCTTCACTAGATACCGTTGCTGAATTGGAGTTGTTACAGGCAAGTACTGATCCCCAGTTATACGCTGTTGGTGTTTCTGATGAATTATCTGCTATAAGATATTTGTGGAATCAACAGATGGACTGCCTTCCTTTCCTTATATTATAACTGCTGATTTCATATGCAGCCATTTTGCTGATTTTATGTGTGAAGTTTATGCTGCTAAAATAGTATGAGTATATTAACATATCAACTTGTTATTGTGGAACAGGCACCGGGGTTGTCATTTCTGTTACCTGAGCAATACTTGAAATATCCAAGGTGACTCTTCTCCAACAGCTGAAGTCATAATTTCAATATTTTAGTGGGGGTTGTTATATTCATATTTTATGAACTGAATGCTTAAAGCAATTTATTTTGTTTAATCTACTTTTGGATTACACATTTGAAGCATGCTGGATGTTTTCCCCATTTTCTTTAATGTAACACACTGCATAATTTGGAGTTGTTCTTTACATGTACTTTTACTAATATGAAGGGCCACTGATACTTGAAGCAAAGAACAAGCATATTGGCTTAATTGATTCTTTAAGAACTTCTTCATTAGTTGGGTCAACACAAACATTCTTACATGAACAACTCTATTATTTTGGTATCTAACTGCTTTTTCTACTATTTGACTGCTGTTTTTTTTACTATTCAGTTGCTCTATGGTAACAATTATTGATTTAGCTCTCATTTGAAAGGCATGACTACAAATGTGATAAATAGGCTTTAAAATGGTTTTGTCTCTACTTTTAGCTTGAAATAGTTTTCTTTATGGTCTCTAGGCTAACGGGGAGAGCAATTGTTGAGCTTACTATTGAGAAAGGAGATGGTTCATCATTTTCCCCAGAAGCTGGTGGTGAATCGAGAAAGACTGCCACAATTCAGGTACATTAAACCTGATATAGTTTTGCAGAATGTAGTCTTTACTTTCTTGATTATTATTAGTCATGTCTACAGGGTATGGGTGGAGATTAATTGTGCATTGATTAATTTTAGCCATTTTACATGATTCTGATATTGCTTTTATCACCTTAAAACTTTATCATACGTCAAGAGCAGCTGTCTAACTACATCTTTGGTTGTCACCTAACATGATAGTTGGAACTTGGAACAACATTTAGTACTGCTGAAGCAAAACAAACTGTGACAATTGCTCTAAATCTGCTAACTATACCATTTTTTTCTTTTTTGGGTGAAAACAGTTCTAGAGCTAGCTAATTGGATGTTGAATGACACTTTTATGAATTTAAAGTTTACTTATTATTAACTATTAATTCAGGTTGTTTTGGATGGATATTCAGCACCACTAACCACTGGAAATTTTGCGAAACTGGTAAGGTAGTTAAACTTCTTATTGCTGACAATGGTTTTAAATGCTTTATCATTTTACATCTTAATGTTACCCCCTATCAGTATTTTGGTAAAACTTTGAGTGACAACTAGAAGTGATTTATAAACAAAAGAAAAGATTCAACAAGGTCTATAGACGATAAGGTTGATCTCATGTAGTTAATGTCTCCACGTTCACTGTCCATTGATGGCATGATAACATGTTAATCGACCAAATAGTAATCAGTGGTATTTAATTTATTTCCAAAACTTGAATGTTTTGGCTATAAATCATAGGCAAGGGTTGAGGAGTGGACCCGAGCATGCAGCAAAGAGGCAGTAACTAGCGATACCCACACAAAAAGATCCAAATCTCATCTGATGCAAGACAAAAGTGTAATGGATGGATGAGAACATGACTATACCCTCATAAAAGCTAACACTTGATTAAACCTAATCAACCTGAGTAGTTGCAGCAAAGCTTTAATTTGTTGAGCTATTTGTTATTGATAAATGTAGCAAAGCTTAAATTTATAGTTGATGAATCTGTTTATTCTGTTCTTTGAGCTTTCTGATTGAAATCTTGCTGCAATATTTGTGAACAATAACAATTTAAAATGATTGAACTTCACATGCTTTCCTGAGATTTAGTTATAATTCTTCAGGTGACAGATGGGGCATATGATGGGATAATGCTCAGCTGTATTAATCAAGCTATAATATCAGAAAATGGTACAGAAAAGAGTGGTTACAGTGTTCCCTTAGAAATAATGCCATCCGGACAATTTGAGCCCTTGTACAAAACAACCTTAAATGTTCAGGTATGAGTCCATATGTATCCAGAAATTGCAGCAAATAAACATTTTCCAATTTAGTTTTTTAGTATCATTCTTTTATTTCCCCTGGAAAGGATGGCGAATTGCCGGTTCTTCCCCTATCTGTTTATGGAGCTGTTGCTATGGCACACAGTGAAGTCTCTGAAGAGTACTCATCACCATATCAATTTTTCTTCTATCTATATGATAAAAGAAATGTAAGTTTACTTCAAAGTTCTGTCTGATTCAATCTTACTATCCTTTTACTTCTCTTCTCCCCTTAATTGTGCCTGTCCAATACATCTTTTGTTTATCTGGTTAAAGCTGTATTCGATGATTTACTTGTTTTACAGGCTGGTTTGGGAGGCATATCCTTTGATGAAGGTCAATTTTCTGTTTTTGGGTAATGTCATCATATCTTTTGGGATTACATGCATGTGTATAAGTTAATCCTTAGACTTTTCATATGAATTTAATTTAATTTTCTAGATATACAACTGCTGGAAGAGAAATTCTACCACAGATAAGAACTGGGGATGTCATTCGATCTGCAAAGCTAATTGAAGGTCAAGATCGCCTTGTTTTGCCAAATGAGAGCTAATGAACTTCTTCTAATACGGCCATCCCCATATTTTTTGAAATCAATGTATAAGGCACAAAATTTAAGTTGCAGGGATATGCTATAAGCTTTAAAGATCATTTTAAGAGGAGTTCTGGCAGCGGTTTTTATTGAAGGAATCTACCTGTTTTACTGATTCTTGTTGTAAATTATTATAACCACTTTTACTTTTTAAATCAACTCATTGTTTACCTCGGCATCAAATACCACCAAATTTGCTCTTTGTCACCAACCAATTCTCTGGGCTGTGGCTTAAATGTATGAAAAGTGAGCTTTATTGCATGGGTGTTTCAAAGGATGAACTCGATATGATCATGGAAGAAACAGGATTCGAGCAAGGCAACCTCCCTATCAAGTACTTTGGTGTGCCATTGGTCTCTTGCAGTCTAACCATTAGGGACTATGCATCTTTGATTGAGAAAATTACGTTAGGAATTCAAGGCTGGACAACCAGGCACATCTCTTATACCGGTAGATTGTAATTAATTCAGTCTGTGATATTCAGCATATGCAACTACTGGTGCAAACATTTATTCCTGCCCAAGCAGGTAATCAAGAAGATCACGAACTATTCCTATGGTTCTTTTGGGAAGGTCAAACAAGCGTAACAAGGCAAGGAAGGGTCAGTTGGCTAGATATATGCAAGCCAAAGTCTGAGGGAGGACTTGGAGTTAAGGATCTAGAAGTCTGGAATCAAGCTAGTGTCATTAGACTATTCTGGTCAATCTACACACAAGCCGGATCACTGTGGATAGCATGGATACAGAGCTATGTGCTCAAGGGACGTCGTATATGGGAGATTCCTAGCGTAACAAGCCATAGTTGGGCCATGAAGAAACTGCTAAAATTGAGGAGCATTGCTTACAGATTCTTAATGCAGACAGAGGATGGAGTTGTACGGAACACTATAAGAGTAAGTTACTCCACAACTAGTGTTGGAGAAAAAGAAAGCAGAAGGTGGATTGACATAGGCTCATTTGGTGCAAACTCCATATTCCTAAACATGCTATGGTTGCTTGGATGGCTGCTTTTAACAAACTCCTTACAAAGGATTGGCTGCTATATCTGTGGATGAAGGCTGTGTGCTTTGTAAACGGGAAAGGGAGAGCAGGAATTTTATTTTCTTTAGTTGCACATATTCAAAGGAAATTTGGAAACAAATTGTACAGCTTTGTAGCTTGCAAAGGGAGGCGACAAGATGGGAGGAGGAGTTTCAGTGGACAATACGACGACTGAAAGGAAAAGCATTTGATTCATTACTACTGAGGCTGGCTTGGGGAGCCTACATATATATGATCTGGGCAGAAAGGAATAGGAGGCTTTACAATTCAGAGGAAATGGCAGGAGGGCTGATAGTGAAGCAGATAAGAGATGTAATAAAACTAAGATTAGTAGGAATAAGCAATATAGCTAATGATGGAATAAACTGAAGTTCAAGAGAACAATGGGAATTAAGCTGAGATATGGTCGTAGAAACAGTAAGAATAAGAAATTAAGTAGAGATATTATTGTATAAGTGAGACATTGTTGTGTTTTATGCTTGTAGCTATGATACTTTTTCTTGGATAATAAATACTTATCCAAAAAGAAAATTTTGATGTTGGCAGCAGCAATCCAACACTTGGGATCTGAGCATCACCTTCCAAACTATTACAGACAACACGACCTTTGTTAAGCAAAATTTTCATTTCTCGAGTTTGTTCATCAACCAATTTTCAACATCTTGTGCATCAATAATTATCTCCTTCACTCTTTTCAACCAAGTTTCAACTTCTCTCCTTGATATCTTTCCCTCCTGCGGAAGCTCTGCACTTAATTTTAGCTCAATGTCTTCCTTTTTGCTATAATAAAAATAAAAATCGTACATAAATTTGATTAAAAAAATTTATATGTTTTGCGATAAATATATAAATACGAATTATGATATAGTAATTTTTACATTTAACATCAAATAAATACACAAATTATTAAATTAATTTAAAATCCTAATAAAGACACTACATATACATAAGAATGTCCCTTTAAAAATGTTTCCAAATTTCAAGAATTTTTAGTATCCATGCAATTTTCAACAATCTAAAACTTGTCTCATATTTCATTAAAGAATATTCCAATGTCAGAAAATCTAGGTCCATTAAAATCCATTAACTCTTACTCTGTAATTCTTGTTCTCAAGCAAAGAACAATCCCAACCTCATATGGGGCAAAACCATAAATTTCTGTCATGTTTTGGCCACAAAATTCAGAGGAAAAACTTCAAAATCTAACCACATTGTCTTCCATGTACAAACAAAAATATCTGAATGAAATTGAATGAGGGCCTTTGAAATTTCGAATGGTTCGCAAAATTTGCTGCAGAGTTTGAGATGCTTGGTAATTATCCAGAATCACCAAGAAAGAAAAGAGATGCTTCAGACATGATGTAGCTATCCTCGTGTGAGGCTTGCATGGGCCCCACTGACATACATTGTAAATTTGCGTATGTGCTTGGGTTGTCAGCTTTGGATTATATGGGCCCACCCTATATTGATCAGTTGTTTCTGACCAATAGAAGGCTGCTGTGGAACATATATATAATTTTTATTAAATATTTTTTAATCGAATAAATTATTGAAATTAAAAATCTGTGGATAGATATCACCGATCACCATGATTTTTTTGGACCGTACACACAAAAGTTATCCCCTGTATAACACTGCACCATAGTAACATACGCTATCACAACAAAGACCATCATCACCGTACAAAGTAAAAGAAGAATGCTAAACCTCATAAATAACTCACAACACCATAATCAATAATTCAATAATTTGGATGCTGCAAAATCAATCCGAAACTTAATCCAAAAATTCATTTAAATTATTAATTGCGACAAGTTCATACTCAAATTAATAAAAACAAAGTCATGATTTAAAAATTATTTGAATATAAAATAACTTAAATCCATAACAATAAAAATTCAAAATTAATTATTTAAATATTTAATTTAAAATTAAATATTTAAATAATTATTCAATTCATGATTAAATTATTTATTTTATACAAATAAATATTAAATATTATCGATTTATAATAATTTAACATTTTTATAAACGAAAATAAATTTATGAAAGACACCCGCGTTAAATTACATAATTAAAAAATAATCAAATTTATTGTTGAGTTCGGAAAAAAAAGAGTCAAATTTGGTTGTTGAACTCATAAAAAACTTAAATTAAATGAAAAATTTTAACTTTCAACTTTTATTTTTTTCATTTCTCTTTGTCGGTTCTTCTTTCGTAAATTCTTTCTCATGCCTCTCTTTCTCTTATTTTTCAAATTTTCCATAGCCACCATTGTTACAATGAATAAATCACAATTTGATCTATAATCTTCTTAAATCCAAACACATCTTCAAAGACTAATTCTCCTTTTTTTCACCTAATAAAACCTTTTTCTTTTCCAAATCTCAAACCATCTACAAGGTCCCTGTTGCCCAAACCAACTTAATGTGGGTCATCATTTTGGCCCTTAGGTTGATATCCCAATTAACCTACGTCCAGATGTCTCCATGCTACTATTAATAACTTAGAGAATATCATGTTGCTCAGTAAACTCCCTATCTTTCCTCCATTTTTGTTAAGACTGCTCATGAAGTGAAGTTGCGAGTGCTAGGCTAGAAGAACAATTTACAATGCCACCAAAAAAGCATTCAAAATGCTAACTTGAGCCATTAATAAAAGAGAAAATGTCATTTTTTTTTTTAAATTATGAGAGAATTTTGGTTCATTTGATGTTTTTGGTTTACACTTGTCATATTTTTAATTACCCACTGTTGCTCTAAACTAAAAAGTATCTTATAATTCATATTATAAAACACAAGATATTCAAAAACACACAAATTTTTGTATTGTGAATAAAAAAGTTAGAAGTAAAGGAAAGTTATAGTTAGAGAAAGAAAATAGATATTAAAAGAGAGGAGTTGAATAGAGAAAAGAAGAAAAAATTCGAAAGAAAAAGAAAGAGGAGTTATTTTTTCTATCTATGAAATGATGGAAATGAGAGTTCCGTAATTAAAGGGATACTGTGTTGGGGGAAGAAAAATCTAAAATTAGAACAGAAAAAGAAAGAATATGAAAAAAAAAAAAAGTTTGTGTTTTCATGAAATTAACTTTTTTAATTATTATTTTGACTTTTTTCTTTTGTTTTAGGTGACATTAATGTAAGCAATTCAATCTGTTTCCAAGCGAATTTTAATTTGATTTTATAAGATTGATTTTTTTTTTTAAATTGAGTTTCGGATCGGATTGAATCAAGTAAACATTAAAAAAAAAATCGAATTCGGATTTTAGACAAATTCGACCTGACCTGATATTATATAAAAAATAATTTTTAAAATAATTTTTAATTTATATATTTAAATATTTAAATTTTAAAAATAATATTTTATATTTAAAAAATAATATTTTATTAATTTCGAATCAAAATTTAAAAAATATAAAATCAAATCGAATTCAGAATAAACAAAAATCCAATCCGATCTATTACCATCTCTAGATGACATATTAATATAAAAATGTTAGGTCTGCTTAAATTTATTTTTTATACATTTTTAAGGTGTCTGTCTTTCATAATCACGTTTCTATCAATAAAAATTTTATATTATTACAAATTTTTAATAATTAATTTTTATTTGTATAAATTAAAATATTTAATTTTGAATTCAGGAATCATATAAATTAAAATATTTAGTTTTGAATTGGATAATCATGTAAATGTTTAATCATAAATTAAATATTTAACCAAATTAATTTAATCAAAATCATAAAAACACGAATTCAACCTGAATTTTAGATAATTTGATTAAAAAAAAAAACTCTGATTCAAAAGACCAATTTCAAAATCACTCAAACTCAACATGCTTATTTGTCACCTTTACTTATCCTTATCATCATCACCGTTGATAAGAAAAACCAACCAGAATCAAATGCACAAAAACCATAAGCCTTACCCCATGGAATCACCCCACACAAAGTAACTCTCATAAGAAACGGCTCTTTCGGACGCTACAACGTTGGCGAAGCTAGAACAACCCATAACAAGTGGCGGTTAAGTCTTGTTAGCGCCAAGTCATCATATCTTGGTCGACTCAACTTAGTTCCTCTTAGAAACTCAGCCATGGCGTCTCTTCACACGACGATATCTCCTCAAAGCCTCCTTTCTTTATCAAAACCTCGAAAACCCATTTCAAGACAGGCCTCTGCTTCATCATTAACCAGCTCAAAACCCCCCGAGGGTTTTACTTTCTCGAGAGATACACAAAAGAAGAAGAACAACAAAAGGGTCAACTCGGTGGTGGTGAACTCATTAGCTGAGGAGCTTGACGTGATACCAGTACAAAGTGAGGATGTTACTGACATGCAAGAAGGAGTTACGGTGAGTCAGGTGGAGAGAGAAGCAGCAGGAGGAGGCGAGTTAGTGAGTCAAGTAGGTGGGTTTGGTAAGGAAGGAAGGTTATCTTTCGAAGGATTTTCTTCTTCCGCTTCAGCTTCAGCTTCAAGGAGTGGGTTTGGAGATGAAGAAGGAGGTCAGGAGGAAATGGACAGGCTTATAGATAAAACTATTAATGCTACTATTGTTCTTGCTGTTGGTACTTTTGCCATCACCAAGTTGCTTACGATTGATCATGATTATTGGCAGGCAAGCTTTTGTTTATTTTTAAAATGCAATTTTCTTTTGAATGCTTGTGTTTTGTGGTAAAATTGCAAGATTTGGTTTGGGAAAGCCATGGTTGGATGCAAAATTATATGAATAGGTATTGATTATAACGTACGGTTATCAGATTGTTGTGGCTGCCTAAGAATCCAAGACTGTCTGAAGGATTATCAGATTATTTATTTAACAAATAATGACTTAAACATTTTAGCATAAAAAAATCTTCATCTGTTTGATATGCTTATGTACTGCATGCATAGCATTGGTAAGTCGTAATCAATTTGATTTGCAACCTATGGGAACTCATTTTTTGGCTTTCTTTTAGGGGTGGACTCTTTATGAGATACTAAGATATGCACCTCAACACAACTGGGGTGCTTACGAGGAAGTTTTGAAGACAAATCCTGTTTCAGCAAAAATGGTTATCAGTGGAGTTGTCTATTCTCTAGGAGATTGGATTGCACAGGTAAGCTTATGTTGTGAAAAACATAGATTGAATCTTTTTTTTTTTGGTCATAAATTTTATCATAAACTTTTTTGTGTCTGTATTCTTTAACTTTCAGTGCTTTGAAGGGAAACCTCTCCTCGAGTTTGATCGTACGCGAATGTTCAGATCTGGCCTTGTTGGCTTTACTCTACATGGTTCCATGTCTCATTATTATTACCAATTCTGTGAGGTGATCATTCTGCACTATATTTCCAGCACATGAGAGATTTTTATGTGATCTATTGAAACAACATGCTCTTTTCACAGGATATTTTTCCTTTCCAAGACTTGTGGGTGGTTCCTGCAAAAGTAGTATTTGACCAAACTGCATGGGCAGCAGTTTGGAATAGCATTTACTTTGCAGTTTTGGGGTTCCTGCGTCTTGAATCTCCAGTCAGTATTTTTAATGAATTGAAGGCAACATTCTGGCCCATGCTGACTGTAAGAGAACCTCCTCTCTTTGCCTTTCATTCTCCTTGTACTTGAACAATGTGGTGTTTGTTCATTTTTCAGTGAGGAACCATAGAGACAAGATCTAACAGTGTTCTTGTACACTGTTGTCATGTAGGCTGGATGGAAGCTGTGGCCATTTGCTCATCTTATCACTTATGGTGTTATCCCAGTAGAACAAAGACTTTTTTGGGTGGACTGTGTTGAACTTATTTGGGTGACGATTCTCTCAACGTAAGTATCGAAAACATTGAACTGTCAGATGTTAGTCAATAACATTGAGAAACACTCTTTCTACCAAAAAGCTAGCTAATGGAGAAAAATCATAGCTGATTTGCTGCATTTTTTAATATGATTCTGAGAAAAGTTCAAGCTGCATCAATGCATTTATGCAAGCAGTCTCCAGTTTATGTCACATAGTTCGCATTTTAACTGGTGTCCAATTTTTGGTTTTGATGGTCTATTTTTTCAACCTCGCTAGTTATTCGAATGAAAAATCGGAAGCAAGGATATTCGAGGCAGTGCCAGCAGAAGCAAATTCAAGTTTGCCACCAGCTGGTCCATCTGAGGTATGATAACTGATTGATTCATGTGTCATGTATGAACAAGCAAGAGTTGCCTAGAATATAAGGTCCCTTGGTTTTCTGTTTCCTTTATAATTTCCCTTGTGCCTTTGCAGGAATAAGTAAATAACAAGATAAGCTAAGATGGAAAAAAAGGAGGGTATCTGGGATTGACACATTAGAGTTGAACTCCATTCTGAGGTGCATAATCACTTGCCAAAAGCAATGGTGAAACGAGACTTGAGAGGCTGATCATCGTATGTATTGCTCAAACCGAAAATTACATATGTATGCTACGTGAAACCAGCTTCTTTTGATTGTATGTACAAAACATCGTATACCTTTCAAGACATCCTGACCACTAACTGTGGAAATATCATGGTATAGTGCTAGAAACTTTCTATTACAATTGCTTTCCACTGATAAATCTTAATAGGTTTCCGTCACAAGCAATTCTGAATGGTCTCTAGGGAAACAAATGACATTAGCCACCACATATAAATAGTGGTCAGTTTTGCTTGCCAGTGATTTTTTCCAGTTTTTGTTGTTGGACTCACTCTGTTACAGCAATTTTCCTATCATTTGACCGAGAATCTATAATTGAAGGAACTGTCATCCTCAGGATCTGTATCAGAAGCATTCGCAATAGCAGTCAGAATGTAGTTTGGAGCCCTTACCCCTGGTAAACAAGCCTTGCCAATGGAATTCCAATGCATCCATTCACCATATAAGAACAGGAATGGGCTGATGGAGGGAAATGACTCCTGGAAAACAAATTTGAAGTTGATATTTCAGTTTCGTCAAGCTTTATATTAGAAAGAAAATTCTCATATTAAGGCAAATGTTGTGAACAAAAGTCCCTTTTAGCATGAACATGTGCAAAGTGAACTATAGACAAACTTTGTCAAGGTTAATATAAAGACACAAGAAAGTGTAGATATCAATAGATCTTACAATTAGTGTATTTGTATTATATTCATCTATTGTCAAACACGTGTAAAATATAAAAAATTTCATGTCAAATTCATATTGATACATCAAATATAGATCATATTTTTTATATTTTTGCTAAACTCATACAATTTTTATTAAAATTTTAAATTATTACTTTCACATTTTTTTTGTATCGATTTTATATCGTATCATCGTGTATCATCGTATGATCATATCGCATTTAAAATTCCCAAATCTAGATATCAAGGGCAGTTCTTTTGTTTTATCTTCAAATCTCTTTTTTTTTTTTTCTTTTCAACTTTATCAAGGGAAATTCATTTCAACATGGTTCAATAGGATCAAAACTATGCTAAAAGGTATGATTCTTTTGTATCTGTTATTAGTGTAAATGGTTTGATGAGAAACATTATAAGTTTTAATCAATAGACTTTGATCTTGCTATACCAATTAGTAAAAGCTATGATCATCATGAGATAGCCTCAAGTTGATCATCTAATTAGCATTGTCATGTTTAAAGCATGCCATTTCTTTAACAGAAAAGAAAAGAAATGGGAATGGAAACATTATGATGAAGCACAAGCTTTAAGTTCTTTCATCTCTCAAAATTATTGCTTTAGCCTTCTAAACTATGAAAAAGTTTAACTTCCATCCTTTACAAAATCCTGATATCGGCCATCTGACCACCATAGGAATCAGTTTCCGACCATACCGGCAAAAGTCAAAAACAAGAGAAGAGGGAGGCTGGGGAAAAAATCATAATCATCCCATTTCTAGCTTCAAACATAACAAACCTCAAAATATCTCATCATTTTAGTACTCAAACCTACTTCAAATAAAAACAATTGTCAAAATATACTTCATGCTTCTGCAGTCCAATAAACCCAATTGATTCTATGTTTTCCTGCAACTAAACTTAGGAAATAAACAAAGAAAAAAAATTATAAGTAGGCAGTAGCAGAAAGAGTAATAATAACTACTGAATTTTACAATATGCAAAGAAGTTCAGAATCTTTTGTCTGCCAACAAGCATCACAGGCTTGGGACTTGGGACCTGGGAAATGATTAACAAAATCTCTAAGCATGTGATTGCATCATTAGCAGATGTGTTGAGCAACAATAAATATGTTGCAAAAGCCATCTGGCTTATATTCTTATTCTCAGATCAATATCAGTAATTTGTTTCATAGAGTTCACACTGAAAGAGTAAAGCTAACACTCAATGAAATGCTTTAGTTGCTCAACTTAAAAAACTTTGGGATCATCAATTCTTGAACCTAACCACAAATGCAAATGTTTGGTAGGGCTACAAAATTTCTTCCAAGACACAATCCTGCCGGGTTAAGATGGTTTCAGCACTGAATATAGACTACAGAGCACTGAATATAGACTACAGAACAATACATGTACAGGCAGGAATGCTAGAAGGAAATTTAGCAAAAGGTTGAGATTCAATGTTTAAATGTATAATATAGTGAACAAAATAGAGCATTGTTCAAATAATAGCTAAATATACTTGCCTTTTTTAGGCTGTCATCTTTCTCCCATACTTATGCATAGCTTATAAAATCTTCACCATCACTTGAATCACCAGTTGCTTCATCTTCAGCATCAGACAAATCACCAGCTGCTCCCTCAATTGAATTACTTGCATTATTTGCATCATTCTCACCTCTAGCATCTATTACATGGTCGAGTAATACTAGGCTCTCCATGTAACTAAAAACACAAGCATACATTCCCCAAATTCCAAAACCATTTATTTCACCGCTCTCCGGTTCAGTTGAAACCACCTGCAGTTCATTTGAAACCACCTGCAGATCGTTATAACCCATCAAGATCAAGTCCCCATTTTTCTTAAACCCTAAAATTCTTGGCATCGGTCCATTTCCTATTATTCTAAAACTGAACATGTTAGTCCATGTCTCTACCATGCCATACTCTTTCATCACCCATATATTGCACTTCTCATATAACGCCAATTCAATCACTGCAATTGATGACAATTCACCATATGGCATGACATACATCTCTGACCGTTCATGTAAATTACTCAAACTATCAGGCAGCATAACTTCTTTAAAAACCTCATAGCCCAAATCAAACCCCAAAAGCAAAAACTTAAACCTACTACGCCCATGATTATTCACTCTCTCACAAGCAATCCAATGAACAACTCCATTGACAAAAACCATGAAATCATCTGAATAAAGATCATATTTAGGCGGAGCTAATATTTCCCAAGAATTTCTTTTGAGGGAGTAAAGCTCAACCTCAACATTCTCCTCCAGCACATCTTTTTTGCTAATTTTCAAAAGCTTATAATCATTCCTTATTGAATCAAATCCAAACCCAATAGAAACTTTATATGGCAAATTCCGAAAACATGGTTTTGGCAGTCTAATATACTTTCTTATAGTTGGATTGCATAAAATGAATTTGCTATGAAAACTAAACTGAAAGTCCACTAAACAAACTAACCCATTGCAGGAACCAACTATATAATGATGGGTATCAAATGGGATGTCTTGTAACTGAGTGTACTTACTGAAGTATTGGTCATCAAAGTGCAAAGAGTATTCCAATTTGGTTTCTCTTCCATGGAAGCTAGTCATGACAAGGAAAAGCTTCTTGTTGTTGTTGTCGTTTGTGTTGTTTGTTGACAGGATGTTGACATGGGCGGAAACAAAAGAAGGGCTTTTGATGAGAAAGTTCCAGGCTTTAGAAACACACATGCACTCCCCCAGGGACTTGATGGGCAGTTTATGGAAGATTTCCATTAAGATTTCATCAGGGAAATTGTATGGAATCATTGCTTGCTTTGACATCTTTTGTGGGCCAAATTCATATGAAAAGAAGGGAAAGTGAAAAGTGGTAGCTCTGTTTTTCTTTGGGAAAAATATGTGAAAAACCGGATTTGGTGGATGATTGCTTCACGTTTCTCCTGAATAACACTTACAAATGAAGTTTTTCTTTCCCTTTTCAAATTATAATATCTTTTTGGTTACAAAATTCGAATGATCTTCAACAACTAAGGAGTCTTAGTTCTAGTTCACTATTACTACTATAGCAATTTTTTAATTTGATGATTTATGAATCTTTTAAAAGGATAAATAGATTTTTAAAAAACTATTTAAATTTAATAATTTAAAATACAATATAATATGAAAATAATATAAATAAAAATTGAAGATGATATATTTTAAAATTTTTAAAAAATCATAAATAAATTTAATAAAATAAATATATATATTTTATATTTTCATGTCTATATAAATTATAATATGTAATTTTTTAAATAAAATAAAATATAAATATATAAATTATTAATAATTTTATATGAGATGAATATATAAATAGCCAAAAGATAATAAATTTGAATGTTAAATTTATTAGAAATTACTTTTAAGTGATAGTATGAATAATTTCCATAAGTCTTGAGTTTAAGGGTATAATTTAAAAAAAAAGATTATATATAATCCTTAATCTAAATTAAAAAATAAATGAAGAATAGAACATAGTTAATCAAGATATGTGGTAGTATATATTATAAAAAAAAAAAAAAAATTTGAAAATTATTAAGGTGAACTTTTGTAAATACACAAGCTTTTAAGAAAGAAAAAACTATAACTCATAAGATTAGAATAAAAAGTTTATTTTTTAAATTAAAATAGATATCTCTTTTAATGAAAAATTATAATTTTATAAGCAATTAAACTTATTCACAAGGATTATATTTTGAAGACAAATAAGCAAGGGTGATTTAGAGAGAATGTTTTTAAAATTATTGAAAAAAAGAGATTTAAATAAAACTTAAAATCATTATTAGGAATATTAAAAAAATAAATTGTTGAAAATTTTAAATTAAAAAGTAAAAAAAATACTATATATTTATATTATTAAACTATTAATCACACACACATATATTATATATATAATATTACAACATATATGGGCATTTGATCAAGTTTGTCACATAAAC
This sequence comes from Durio zibethinus, assembly GCF_002303985.1. Next base: position 13,102,270 of record NW_019168270.1, read on the forward strand.
GTGAATAATTTTTTTATTTTTTTAAAAAAGTAAGATAACTTTTTTTAGTTACAAATTGGATAATTCTAAATTTATTCAAATATCAAAATTATTAAAATTATAATTAAAAATCTAATCAATTTAGAAAAATATTTTTTAAAATTAAAAGTTTAAATTATGAATTTTATCCTCATAATAAATAATTTTAATTGTTTACAAAATAATTAAAGTTGTTTATGGGTAAAGTCAAGTGTACACCTCGTATTAATAGTTTATATGTTTGTTCAAACTTTACTCGATCCAATATTTTAAGACTTAAAACTTTTTTTTAAAAAATAAATCTTAAACTTATTTATGTAACAAAAGAAATCTTTTTTTTAAAAAATAAAATATAAAAATAAAAATTTATGTATATATTTTTATAATTATAACATTTTAATTATATATATTTTATTTAAATCGGGTTTGGACATTAATTTTTTTGTCCAAGGCTAGAGTTGAAATTTAAATGACTCTAAAGATTGTGTCTAAACTCATTAACAAGTTTTAATTTTTTATTTAAACCCTCTTAAAACTTGGACGAATCTTCGAATCTAGACTAGCAATGCGACTGTTAAAACAAGTTTATAAATAACTTTATTTAAGAAATTATTTAATTATCAAAATCTTTTAATATATTTAAAAATTAGAAAGATTAAGTTTATTCAAATGTTTTAACAATTATTTTTATCTTGATTTAAATCAATAAAAAATTATCATTTTAAAATTTTATTTAAGACATTGAAAATTCAAATAATTTTTCATATTAAATCTTTAAATAATAAGACTATCAAAGAGATTATATTTGTTTCAACTCTAACTATCAAATGTATATCTCAAATATATGAAAAAAATTTTGATTATCACTTTTTATATCCTTTTTAAATTAAAAAAAATTAATTTGTAAATAATTTATTCAATGTTAATTGCCACTTAAAAGTTCTTTTAAAAATTCAAGACTATAGATATAATGTATTATATCAGTATTTTATTTTTTTCAATTTGTAACTTTTTTCAAAATATATTTGATTACTATTGCAATTTTATTTTTTGGTTTACAACTTTTTTACATGATATATTTAATTATTATTATGACAATTTTCTTCTTATGAAAAATAATATTTTTTAATTATTTTTTTTTTTAACATATCTCTTAATATTTTTCATATTTTGTACAAACCATTTGATTAAAATTACAAAAATGAAAGTATGCTAATACTTTTTTATTTTTAATTCATTACTAAATAATATATATGCTTTAGTTTTTTAAGAAAGAAATAATTTATTTTTATTTGATATAATCCTGCATGTATATAAATATTATTGTATATAAAAATGGTCTAAAAGGAATATATCATATTTTTTCTTACTTTTTTTCAAAAAGTTTGAAAGTATAAATTTTTTTTTTAAAAAAGATGATATTCTTTCTATCCCTTTTTTTTTGTCCATTTTTTTGAAATATCCCAAAATTATATTTTTTTTTTACATATAAAACTTTTCCTTTTTTAATATTTTAATATTATTTTTTATAATTTTTTTTTAACTTTTTGACATTAAAAGTAGTGAAACTTTAATTTTATAAAAAAAATTTAATTTTAATATTAAATATATTAAAATCAAAGCTTTTTTTCTTTCTCTTCAACTCTATGAAAGTCAAATACCACCCAAACAATTTGGAACGAAGGGAATATACAATTCTTAAGATAAATTAAAAAATAATGAAAAATAAAACATAATTAATCAAGATATGTGGTGGTATCTATTATAGAAAATAAAAAAAAAATGAAAATCATTAAGGTGGACTTTAATAAATAAACAAGCTTTTTATTATAACTATAACTCAAAAGATTAGAATAAAATGTTTATTTTTTAAACTAAACTAAATATAATTTTTAATGGAAAAATTATTATTTTATAAGCAATTGAACTTATTCACAACGATTAATTTGATCTTGAATACAAATATGTAAGAGTGATTTGAAGAATACGTTAATGATTTGAAAAAAACATAGTATATATATATATATATATTTTTTTTAAAAAAGTTGAAAAAATACTATATATTTATATTATTAAGCTATTAATTTTTTTAATAATTTTTTAATTTGTTGATAAAATTTAAAAATTCCTTGATATTAAATAATAAGTCAAAATGATTGGTAGCGGGTTTTAAAAATTAAATTTAGATACATATTGTATTTTAATCCTATAAATCCAAATAGTAGCCATAATATGCTTCTATTACACTGTAATCTTTGAAGGAAGAAAATCAAACATGTAGCATCTGAATTCAAATATTATATAAGTCATTAATCCGATCCTTTGTAAAAGTTACTCGTAATAACGAACTTGTAAAATAAATCTATTTATCGGAAAAAGATTGATTGTTCTTGACTTTGTTTTTTCTCTATTGTTATTTGAACAAGTCAAAATTATATTTTGGTATGAATGGGAATAACATTTCTCTTTTGTATATCCATAGAGTTTTAAAAAATCTAAATATCTTAGAGAGAAATAAAGAGGAATTTATCGAATAAATCGTACTCTTTTCTTATGATCTCATTTAATTTATTTTTTATTTAAATTTTACTTTCGAATTATTGTGTTATAACAAATAAAAATATAATCGATTGAATTCGAGTCGATCTAATATCGAATTTGAGCTTGATTCAAAATTCAACTCAAATTCAAATCGAATTTTATTTTTTTAACTCAAGCTCGATTCGAGATAAAAATCGAGTTATTTGAGCTTGCTCGATTAACATATAAAAATAAATTCGATTATTATATTCGACAAAAGACTCGATTATTTGTATTCAAAATTGAGTTTGAATTCGATATATTTTATTAATTAAAATAATAAAAATATATTTAAATATAAAAATTCGATTAGATTCACAAGTTACTCGGATATAAAAATATTTAAATTTGACTCCATTGATGAGTTAAACTATTTAAATTTGAACTCGACTCAATAATAATCAAATCAAATTTAAATTTTTATTCAAATCAAATTCAAATAACTTATAAATATTATTGTATTATTTATATTTCTAGTAACAAACAAAGGCACGGGTGATATATTGATATTTATACTAGGTTCAAGAATACGTTTTCTTTTTATAAAGGTTAAAATCATTTATTTTGAATTTTTGACCTTGTATTGTAAAGTGGATCTTAAAAGATATGAAACATCACCCTTTAAAGAGTACATTAGGTTTTTTTTTTTTTTTTGGTTACAGGAGGATTTTTTTTTTGTTAATATAAGTAAGAAAAAGAGAAAAAATTTAATTTAAAATCAGATTTTTAATATTTTTTAAAACATCTTTAATCACTAAATTAAAGGTTTAAAAACGTACATATGATATTTATATTTTTACAAAATTTTATATATATGTATATACATGAGATCAACTGTAAAATATGCGAATAAACTTAAATTGAAATGTCCAAATTACACATAAAAATCAACGAATATAAATATATTATTAAACTATTTATTTTTATAGTAATTCTCTAATTCCTTGATAAAATTTAAAAATTCCTTGTATATTAAATAATTTTAAACTTTAAACCTTTTTTATATAGCTTTGCTTTCGATAAAGCACAAAACCATTGTCTCCTTCCCAATACCATTTCGCCACTCACCTGCTCCGCCAGTATCAGCACTGCTGCAAAATGTCATCGATGGAGTCCCTTATCCTCCAACTCCACGAAATCTCCGCCGTCAAATTTGGCAACTTCAAGCTAAAATCCGGCATCTTTTCCCCTATCTACATAGACCTCCGCCTGATCGTCTCATACCCTTCCCTACTCCGCCAGATCTCCCACTCCCTCCTCTCCACCCTCCCTCCCCAAACACCCTTTAACCTCATCTGTGGCGTCCCTTACACGGCCCTCCCTATGGCCACCTCTATTTCTCTCGACACCTCCATCCCCATGCTCATGCGCCGCAAAGAAGTGAAAGAGTACGGCACTGCCAAGTCCATCGAAGGCGTTTACGAAAAGGGTCAATTTTGTTTGGTAGTGGAAGACCTTGTAACATCGGGAGCATCGGTTCTTGAAACCGCAACGCCGCTACGGGCGTTGGGTATAAAGGTAACTGACGCTGTCGTGGTTATAGATAGAGAACAAGGCGGGAGGGAGACGTTGGAAGAGAATGGGATTAAGCTTCACGCCCTGTTTACTTTAACGGAGATGGTGAAGGTCTTGCGAGCCAAAGGGAAGCTGGAGGAAGAGATGGAAGGTTTGGTTATAAGGTTTTTGGAGGAGAACAAGAAAGTGCCTGTGCCTAAGGTTGAGAAACTGAGGATTAAGAGTTTGGGGTTTGAAGAAAGGGCTAAGTTAGCTAAGAATCCAACTGGGAAAAAGCTGTTTGAGGTTATGGTTAAGAAAGAGAGTAATCTCTGTTTAGCTGCTGATGTTGGGACTGCTGCTGAGTTGCTTGATATTGCTGAGAAGGTAAGTTGGGATGAGTTTGATCGTTGGTTGATTTCGGTTTGTCAAGAAAGCTAGGAATTTTTCTAGGACACTGACGAAAATTTGGTTTTCTGGTTGGGTTGGTTTGTTTTCTTGGTAAAGTTGGAATTTTTCTAGGGAGAGTGATGGGAGATGGGTTTTCTCTTTATGATTTTTTTTCCTGGGAAAGTGGAAAATTTCCTAGGAAACTGATGGAAAATAGGTTTTCTTTTCATTGGATATCATATGATACATGTTTAGTGTGATCTTTTACTATTTTCTTTTTTCCCTGGAAAAGTAGCGGTGATAGAATTTTCACTGATCTTAGGGAATTATATATATATATATTTGTTTGGATGGATATTAACAATTGGGACATAACATTACAGGACACAGTTTAAAGCTGTTAAAAAGTAGTTGAACAAGGGCTTCAATAAGGGTGGAAATTTGTGTTGGATCTTTCTTTCGGAGTCTTACTGTCTTAGGATACTTTGATATCATCCAGGATGATTATTATTGTACTTATGCTTGGAAACTTAGGCATAGTTATTGCATTTGACGATCATGTATGTTCTCATCCTTACTAGACAAGTCTGACTTGTATTTAGCTATGCCAATGGATCTTTTGGGGTTGGCTGGATGTGTTTTGAATCCCATTTTATTACTTAAACCTTTTATTATCATGGAACTTGAGTTGTGATTAAGCTTAATATCATGGGGTTGGAAACAAGGTTAGATTTGATGTTAATGTTTACATTTAGACCTGAATTTTAAAAGGATGTCGGTTAAGAGGAAAGGCTGTTTTGGTTCTTTATCTTTTATTGAATGTTTGTAATATAATAAAACTTTCTGGGTGGCTGATTTTTGTTTCTCTTGCTCAATATATTTGAACTTTTATATAGGTTGGACCAGAAATCTGTCTATTGAAGACCCATGTTGACATATTTCCTGATTTCACTCCAGATTTTGGTTCTAAACTTCGTGCGGTATATCTCAAATGCTTATGCTAAATGCCTGATGCCCTCATTTCCTAAGCTATGGTCATTCTTGAGAAATCTTTTTGATTTTCAATGGTGATACAACTATGTTACAATTCTTTGGGGATGGTACCCTTGCTTTCCATTTTCAGCGTTAGTAGTTAAACTCGGTGATGGATATATTTATCCAATTGAATATGGTTTTGCTTTTGTAAAATGGAGTTATTGACCTCCGTTCAATTATGTGGGGTCTTGTGAACTGGTGGGTGATAGAGACATTATTTCTAGGTTGAACTAATATTGCCTTATTCCACATTTCAACTTAAGATTGCAGAAAGACATAACTTTTTGATCTTTGAGGACCGTAAGTTTGCAGACATTGGTAACACAGTGACAATGCAGTATGAAGGGTAATATTCAGTTTCTCCAACCCAAGTTTTCTTTCTTTGTTGGGTGCCTTTGCTTTTACCTAAGTGCTTCTGCATGTTCTTTTGCAGAGGTATCTTCCAAATATTGGATTGGGCTGATATTGTTAATGCACACATAATCTCTGGTCCTGGAATTGTGGATGGTCTGAAATTGAAGGTTTGTTATAATTACCCAATATAACTTTTAGCTAGATTTAAAATAAGGAGTTAAAAGTAATCTTTCTCATAATTTTATATTTTGGGGAACTGTTTTAGGGTTTGCCTCGTGGTAGGGGTCTGTTGCTACTTGCTGAAATGAGCTCTGCTGGTAACCTTGCTAAGGGAGACTACACAGCCGCTGCAGTAAAAATTGCTGAAGAGCATTCTGATTTTGTCATTGGTTTCATATCAGTCAATCCAGCATCATGGCCTGGGGCACCAGTAAATCCAGCATTCATTCAGGCAACTCCTGGAGTTCAAATGGTAAAGGGTGGTGATGCCCTTGGCCAGCAGTATAACACTCCATATTCTGTAAGGGGTTTATCCCATCATCACTAGTTCTAAAATTTGGCTCATCTGTAAAGCTATAATGTGTATAGGAACGTTCCTTTAAATTTGTTTGGCTGAAAACATGAACTTTTTTCCCTTAAAATGCATTATATATAGCCCTTACTATCAGTGTTAAAATCATTAACCAAATAAGCCAGTTGTAGGCTGTGGATTTGGCATGCAAGAGATGTTTTTCTTTTCCTGTGGCATTTTCCTTTCAACTTTAATAACTGAGATAAATTATATTCCAGGTCATCTTCGATAGGGGTAGTGACATAATAATTGTGGGTCGTGGAATCATTAAGGCAGCCAACCCTGCAGAGGCAGCTCGTGAATACCGCCTTCAAGGATGGGAGGCATATATGGCTAAATGCACTTAGAGGATCATGTATGTTTCATCTGCTGCCTTAAAGTAAAGAACTACTCTAATAACATAAAGTAAAGAACTTTTCTAATAATATACGAGCCAAATTTTGTTTAATCAATGATTTTGCATGTTTGGCACGTTATATTTGTAATACATGTTGAGCCAGAGCTTTTAGGCTCGGCATACTTTGTAATCCTTGTGTGCTGAGTTTATGCATTTTCGTTTTGTTTGCCTCCTGTAATTGTGTGCCTGAGATAGGCCTTCATCTTGCACTTCGTTCCCTTAGCTGTTTCCTTTTGCAAGATCACAGGTTTGTAAGAAATGTTTTTCCTGAAGACTTTTAAGTGATGTTTTCTGTAATTGTTGCTGTTGCCAAAACAATTTTTGCTCAAAAACAAATTGACCAAGACAATTGGTACGCTGTTTCTTTATTGACCAAGAGGTCCAAGACATCTTTTTTCTCAAAAACAAATTGACCAAAGGAAATTGACGTTCCAGGGCATATTTGATCAGGGTCATGACAATCAGGGACTGGAATTATGACTGCAGGAAACCCTGCAGAGGGAGCTCCTTGAATGCTGTCTTCAACGATGGGATGGTTTCTAAACTTCAGCTTGTCTTTAATATACAATATATATATATATATATATATCTAATATTTCTTAATGAATGAAGGTGAAAAGTAATCGACCATATTGATTGGACTAACTCAAAATGTTGAAAATTTGTCTTTTTTTTTTCCATTAAAATTTATCTGTCTTGACAAGGGAAAAAACCTCAAGTAACGAAGAACGCTGTTTTTCCTTCGAAAATTCTATTTTATCTGTTTATAAGTATTGTTTGGTCTGCCCTTTTCTATTTTCTCCCTCAAACTCACTACATTGATTTAATTTTGCAAATTGTGGACCAAAAGACAATATATTGACAAACTCATATGAAGATTGAAGCTAAGGCTGCCTTTTATCTTGTAACACTTTCAATTTTATATTTAAAAAATGTGTGAATAAAAAATAATATATAAGTTGAAATTTAAATTTAAATTTGAAAGGTATTGTGGGATAAAATCATAATTTTCGAATTCAAGCAGATAATATCTCATAAGTTGGTATGAATTGTGACATTTAGACTAATTTAAAACGCAGAAGAGTCAATCCTTGTGTCTTAGAGTCGTGTGAGCTTGAAGTTTGAGTTTTAAGCTTATGACAAGTAGTATCAGAGTTAACTCTAAGATACTAGTGATGTATGCTTTTTGTGGGATAAAATTGTGAGACTTTCAAGTTAAAGCAGATAATATCTCTTAAGTTGAGTACGAATTTTTACAAATAGTATCGAATAGTTATCAGTCAATGAAAATTAAGTGCTACACGGTGGGATACAGGTCTCCACAAATGTTATTAGAGTGGTTATCAGTTGATGTAAATTACGTGCTACACGATGAGATCGTAGGAGTTACTAAATACTACATGGTGAGAAGTCATTTTTAAAATCTTGATGTCTATTGTGATTTTAAAGTGGTTACTACGATGAGAAGCCATTTTTAAAATTTTAATGTCTAGTGTGATCTCAAAGTGATTACCAATTGATCGAAACTAAGTGCTACATAGTAAGATTATGAGAGTCATTAAGTGTTACATGATGAAGAGTCATGTATAAAATCTTAATATTTGATGTGATCTTAATCTTGTAGTTAAACTCGATTTGACAAAGACATTAAGCTTTAAATGTAAGAAAATTATAAGTTTTCAATCTTATATTAAAAAATTATATAAATAAAAAATAATATATAAGTTGAGACTTAAATTCAAATTTAAAAAATTTTATTTATGAAATAAAATCATAAGATTTTTGAATAAAAATAAATAATAAATTACAAATTAGATGTAAATTTTTACATAACTTACATGAAAATAACTTTTTACATCAAAATCTTTAAGAATAAGGATTCAAATAGGCAATTTATACAACCGTCTTAAAAAGTGACGGATGATATTCGATTTAAAGTTTCACAGTTGCAATCTTCTTTCACAAAATGTCTTAATCCAAATCTCCCTGGCAATTTTATTTTGTTCAATCTTTTGATTTTCTTAAGTGACAACTTTTAATTAAAGAACTTTGGGTCCAAAAAGAACTGAAGAGCGTGAACTCAATGAATCATGTGTCTAAAGTGATGCACCGCCCACACCGCCCACACCGCCCTTTTTTCAAAAGCTACTTTGGCACCTTTGGATTTTTGGTCAATTAATATAATGTGATCAATGATTGATCATCAAGAAATTTGGTTTCGTAATGGTTTTTCTCCTGATTTCAAGGTAAATCTTATCTTATCTCATGAAGAAGAGTGAAAGTTTTAGATCAGCACAAAAAATAAATTCTTAAAATATTATGGTTTCATGTGAGTTATGAAGCAACTATTGGGCTGTTTGAAGAGAAAAGTAGGCGTTTAGCCACTTCTTGTCTTCTTCTTCCCTTCCCCTTTCACTTCCCCAGATACATACTTACATCAAAAAGGAACTGAGGAAAAAGAAGATGTCTGACTATTTGCCAGTTGAAGTCATCCTGGAAATCCTGAAAAGACTCCCTGTGAAGTCCCTGGTGAAATTCCGGTCAGTTTGCAAAACCTGGAACAGCCTCATCTGCAACCCTTCTTTCATTTCAACCCATTTACAAACTGCACTTTCCAAACCCAACACTCACCTCCTCCTTCTCAGGTGCTTTAAAAATTACAAAGAAAACTACTTCTTACATCTTGACAATGATGACTTTGATGAGTTCAAGCAGCTTCACTTCCCTGTCATAGGTTGTTTGCGTTGTTTCATAGAGATTGGTTCTTGTAATGGGTTAGTTTGTCTTCGCCAAGATGTTTTGAACTTCATTTTTTGGAATCCTTCCATTCAAAAGTACATTACATTGCCAAAGCCAAGCATCAGCTGTTTGGATGATAATGCATATTCAATATTTGGATTTGGGTTTGATTCTAGAACCAATGATTACAAGCTGCTTATAGTTGCCGTTGAAAAAGCTGAAACTTTGCGTGAAGCATATTTGTTTTCACTTAATGAAAATTCTTGGAAGAGGGTTGCTGCCATTTCTCCCTACTATGCTATAGAAGGAGAAATTTCATCAACCTTTGCTAATGGGGCTGTCCATTGGCTGGCATATCAGAGAAGAAATGATGGCGGATTCAGGAATATGATTTTGGGGTTTGATATAAGTAGTGACGAATTTCTTGTGATAAGGTTGCCAGAGAGTTTGATTGATTTGTGTCCTATGGATTTGTCAATTATGAAATATGAGGAATCTTCCATTGCAGTGCTTAAGAGAGATTGGGAAGATGGTGAGCAGCTTGAAATGTGGATCATGAAGGAGTATGGTGTAGTTGAGTCATGGACTAAGGCATTACATTTGACTGACCAAAGTGGAAGGTTACCAAGGGTGTTGGGGTTTAGGAAGAATGGGGAAGTTTTATTGGAAGTGGATAGTGGAGAGATGGCTTCACTGGATTTGAACTGCCACCAAATGGAACATCTTGGAATTGAAGCAGAGTCAGGGTTTTTATTTGTTGATAGTTATGTGGAGAGCCTGGTATTACTTGACAAAGGGGTAGATGCCGGCAGTGTGAGTGGTGCAAGTCATTCTAAAGATTCAAGCGATTCTGATGCATCATAGCGAGCGAGAAAGTGAAATGACATAGGACGGTAACTGCATTCACCCGATATTTTCACAGCTGTCTGATTTATAGTGTGTATGGACTTGATATTTACTTAGGTTTGTCTCTCTATAAATGTCAAATTCAAGCTTGCATAAAAGATTTTTGCGTGACTCCCCTTATGTTAGCTTATTTGACTAAATACTTTGTATAAGCGATTACTTTTTAATTGCTACATAAGGGCGATTGTTAACGGTATTGGCCTTGGATATAGAAAAAACTTTGTGATATTTTCATGTGAATCCTATTGAGCAGACGAGATATTTTTATGTTCGTTGAAGCATCTCTGCTTGATATTTACCTTGTATTACATATATTAAAGTCTGTCAATCCATTTGATGATGTATTTTTTTACTTTCTGGTCATCATTAGTTTTTTAAAGAATGGTGAAATGCTTTCTCAAATAAAATTTCTTTTTCCTCTGTGTTAAATATCCCTGGGTTTGGCTGGTATTAGATCATCCATTACAAAGTAGGATGTCTTCATGCTGCCTTGGATTTTCAGTAGTTATAATCTATATCACACTCTTAAAGATCAAAACTACACTTTGATAAGTTTGCCTTTGTCAACTAAAGTAGTGATGCTTCTCTCTCACACATGCACACACGCGCACACATGTAAGCATGCTCATATTTACAAATTATGGCATGTCTTTTGTTTGAAGATCAAAATTAGAATACCCTTGTTTGTTTCATGTAGTAAGGGGCTATTTTACATTTAAAGATCAAAATTAGAATATCCTTGTTTTTTTCATGTAGTGAGGGGCTGTTTTACTTATTTTTTCATGTGAGTCTCAAACCAAGACATTATGTTTGTTTCCAATTGCCGATTCCTGCAATTCTATTTTCTCTTCATTATTTCAATGATATTTTTCTGAATTCTTGCTTGCCACAAGGAGCCATGTGGATATTTGGGCTATTGAAGCATAGACATGTCTTTCTTATGAAGGTGCAGACCTTCCATATGGTATTTTTTCTTTGTCTGCACTGCATTTCTTAGTTGTACTGAATCGCCCTTAGGCACTTTTTGTACTGACATCCATTTGAAATGCAAAATTGGCCTTTCTAATCTGGAACAGTCTCATTAAAGTACTTTTAGCATTCTTTGCATTTGAATTCAAGAAGAAATTCGATATGTGGTTGGTTATGTTTTAATTGAATGCTAGGAAAACATGTCGTATCCAAAGGTGTCGCCTAAATTCGGCTATATGCTGGCAGATTGTGATTTCAATTTTAGACAGGCTTGAAAATGCAAGCAGGTCTCCATAATCAGTAGTGATGAAAGTCATACCATGATGCTGTTTCACTGTGGTTGTTATGTTTAAGATCAATCCTGAATCAAGATAATGCACCATGATTGTGCTTACTTTGTGACTGAAAAAAATCATTCAAAGAAAGTAATGCATCAGAAGCATAAAAAACTGAAAATTGGATTCGAGGTTCGAAGTCAGAACCAAGAGCTGAGTTTCTTTGATTTTGGGATCTGATTTTATCAGCATATTTACATGAAGCTTATGAGCAGACCAGATTTTGAATTTGGGATTTGATTTTATTAGCAGATTTCAAAGTTTCCAAAGAGAAATGTACAAATCATATGAAGTTTCAAATAGCTGGATCATTTAGGAATAGGTACATAGCTAAATCATGAACATGTAATTAACCATCCAAAAGACTAACAAAAATGTTGAAAATTCCATTCTAAACATACAAAATCAACCAAAGTTTAACCACCCAATCAAATCATTTACATATACTTCGTATATTCTTCAATTGATCAGAATTTTGCTGCTGTCAAAACTGGTAAAAAAAAAAAAGGGCTGAACCTTAAGCCATAGACATGTTAGAAAGCCGGCTTGGTGTTGGCCTGAAGTTCCACCACCGAAGTGTCATCTTCCTATTTGGTGGTGTTAATGCCCTCATCAATATCTCTTTGTTAGCACTATATCTCCTCATGTTCTTCTCCCCGGGTATCATGTAACCATGTCTGCTACATGGTGCTGAACCTGGATGGTTTGAACATGTACACCTCGGACGCTGTCTAGGAGCTGATGATGATGATGATGATGCCATGAAAATTTTTCTACGACCCTGATTCTCGTCCGCCGTGTCTCCTGCCGTGGGCAGCTTTTCCGGAAATTCTAAACCTTCTGTAGTTTGTTTCCCAGGGATGGTCAATTCACTCAATTGCATATTGTGGAGTAGGTGGTGATTTCAGTATGTAATTGGTATGTTGATGAATTGATTATGCCTAGTTCATTTTGATTTGCTAAGCTTATATAGATGGCATTTTTTTTTTCTTTTTGACTTGGTATTTCTTGGGAGGCTGCTTTTTCTATTCTTACCAATAGGGTTGGGAGACTTGGACCAAATTTTAGAGTTGGTAATTAATTTTGAGACTTGGTGGAGGTATTAGATGAAATTATTCAGATAAAATTTGTGAAGATTTTTTGTTAAAAATAATTTAATTAAAATTAAAAATTCAAATAAATAAATTTAGGGATATCAACTTATATTCAATAAAAAACTTGATTTTTTACTGAATGAGGATAGAGATGGGTATTATATTATGATTGTGAGGATGAAAATGTGTATGATTTTAAATTTTTATTGAATACAGAGATAAGAATGAATAATATAGCAATCGTTCTTTATCCGTACTTTAAATATATACTTATATATATTTATTTATTTTTATAGATTTTTTATTAAATAATATAAATTATTATTTTAGATTAATTAAAATTAATATATTTTTATTGAAAAAAAATTAATATAAATATTTATAAAAAATTACTTAAATTTTTAATTTTTTTAAAAAATTATGGGTATGGGGATTAAATAATATATTTTTATTAAATAATATAAATTATTATTTTAGATTAATTAAAATTAATATATTTTATTGAAAAAAATATTAATATAAATATTTATAAAAAATTACCTAAATTTTTAATTTTTTAAAAAATTTATGGGTATGAGATTATCCATAGCTATTAAATACTCGTGAGGATGAGAATATGAATAAATTTAAAATATCCATTGAATATGAATGTAGAAATAAATATAATATAAAAATTTAAGGATGAGGATGAAGAATGTTCTATTTTATCCATATTTTATCCATTGACATTTCTAAATAAATTAAGAGATCTTTTTATATAAATCAACTATACAAAATAAAGTGATATTTTATCTATTAATCTTAAATTTTTGCCATAGCTTTTCTTTTATTGACACTCGGAAGGATTTTTACATGTGTTTTTTTAGCCACAAATGCATATTTGGCAGGGAAACAATCAAATTCATTCAACAGTAAAATGATAAAACTGTTTGATTAAATTTCAGAAATCCTCTAGGAAAGTTTATACACCCTTTGCCTTTTTTTTTTCCCTTCTTTCAATGAGGTGGACCATTAAACCAACCCCACTGTTGAATTTTGACTTCCAAACCAAACTTTTAATATAATTTTAGCCTTGTAAAGGTTTTATTTACTATATTTCCTTGTTAAATTGTTTTCTTTTTGGTATGTAAGAGTTTTAAGTTATACAATAAAAAGTAATTAATCTTTTATTTAATAAATTCATTTCATTAATTTTGATTTCGAATTTCAAAATAGGGTCTCAACTTTCAGATTTCATTTTTTTATTTAATAAAAAAATGCTCTCAATCCTTGTAATTAACTGATTTCTTTCTTATACTTTCAGATTTTTACCGATATCAACAGATTCAATTATAAAATGACACAATGACGAAAATCTCTTCCATAAAGCTGCCAAATGCCCTTAAATTTGTTCAAGCATCTTCGCCTAAGGGTCAAAATTTTTTATCTTCACTTTTCTAGGATTTTTTTTCACAAGAAAATGACTAAAGTCATAATCATTAAGCATTTGCACTTAGGCCAATTCGTTACTTCAGAAAGAAGAAACATATTAAATGCTGATAATCTCTCTTTAGGAACACAAATCTATCAAATTCTATGGTGTTAATGGTGAGTACTTTTGAGTTTATCTCATTTTTCATCAATGAAGACAGCAAAGATCCATTCCTCATCTTAACCTGTCTGCCACAAATCCATCCAAACCACATAAGAAAAACCCATTGCCAGCTTGTAGCAGCTGTGCAAATCCTAACCTTCTTTCCTTTTTCTTTAATATCCAATTCCAACTGTTGATTCTATCATCTTTTTTTCTTTTTAGTATCTGATTTCCAGATCCTGAAATTCTCTAGAATTTCCTTGTCTTTTTAAGCACAAGTATATCATCAAGGCAAATTGATTTGTTTAATCGGAAATAATTGACTTAATTAATTGACAGCCAACTGAGTATTAATTCAGAGATGACATGCATGTTAGATAAATTTTTAGAGATTATGGATTAGAGAATTTAAACGCGTAATGTTTTTCAAATGAATTAAATAGATAGGATTGAGATGTTAAGGGTAAATTACAAATTAAAAAAAAAAAAAACTTTAGTAATTGGAATCGGTGCCAGGAAAAAAGGGCCATGAGCAGCATAGGCATTGAATTATAATACACAGTCTCCATGGTCCAAGGATGCATTTTGTTCCTGGAAAAGCTCAGAATCAAGTGTCAATTTGTGGGTCAGGGCCTAATTAGGCTGTAAATGCTACTTGACTGCTTTTCAAGTTCAATAATGAATTATGGGCTTAAGATTTGTAAAGAATTTTAGTTGGCTACATACCGTCTCATCAATGAAAACCCAATCATTTTGGTAGGTTCATCGATGAAAGAAAATGAAAACCTCCCTATTTCTCACTTTTTTTGTTTTTTTTTTTTTATTAAGGTTCTATTTGGATGGATGATAAAATTAATTATGATAAGATTAAAATTAATTATAAAAATTACTATAATTGTGATTAAAAATTTGTTTAATAAAATATTTATGTTGATTTAATCTCATTGAAATTGATATTTGAATTCAACTAAAGATGTGGTAGAATCCAAATAGGAATCAAGTATTTTTCACTCTTTCTTGTTAAAAAAAATTATTTTTTGTTTAGATGGAGATCATGGGTAATGTTTCTTCATAAAAACTGTCCCCTCATTAACATTCATGATTCAACAACCATATCTCTTTCTTTTGCACTGACAACATCTAATTATGTATAAAATCTCAATTTAGCAAATGAATTCATAAGACACGGATAATACTTTGATATAAAATCTAATCTATAATATAAATTTACACATTTTGTATAATTAAATTCATTTTTTTATAAAAGAGATTGCAAGTACTAAAATTAAATTTCAAATTTATTAAATATTATATCTTAAAAATGATTACATAAATCAACTGAATTAAATATCTAATTTTAAGTTAGTCTCTTTTATTATCAAATATTAGGTCAAATTCATGTAGATTCATACGTGTACGTAAACATATGCACATGTTATACGTATTCGTATATACATTGTATCTATTCATATATATATATATGTATGTTTTATGTAAATGGACAAGAATGTGAAAAGAGATTATTATGGTAGAAAAATCTCATATTTGTGGAGATTTCTAGGCTTTAATTGTGTGATAGCATTGTCCACAAATTAAGATGATAACACATTTCATTGATTTTCAATTTTTATTCCAAAATTAATCACTAATTGATATGAAATTTTATAAAGTTGTTTTGTACATTTTCCTTGTAAAGGAATGTAATTAAAGAGCTTTTAATTTGAGTGGTTTTGAGATAATGATTCCTTTTGATGATAACCAAATGGTCCCATAGTCTCAAAGAGAAAAAGGCCAAATTAATTTGGGAGGTAGCCTATTGTTGTCAATTTGTGTGACCTCTAGGCCATGGAATATACTTAGCTATGCCCTATCAATCCAATGAAAGAAAATGACACCCACACTCATTATTTTATTTTATTTTTAGATAAAACAAAGAAAAAGAAAAAAAGTTTTGGGTTAAAGCAAGAATTATTTTTTTATAGATAAGTAAAAGAAAATTCAACTTTCGAAATTTCAAATTTAAACAGACTATGAGTGAGTTTTATTAAGTAAATTTCAATATGCACATTTTTACTTTGCTCGAATTAATTACGTTTTTAAATATTTATATTTAAATTATTTTTTATTTTATTAAACATTTATTAATTATGCATGAACATATATATATATATATGATAATTATATTTAATAATTTATATAAAATATAAAAATTATAATATTATAAATTATATCGATACATTAAATACAAAATATATATTTTTTATTGTTACTAAATTCATATATAATATTTATTAAAATTTTAAAGTTTTTAATTTTTGTAATATTATATTATGATATTATATTTAAAATTATCAAATTTAAAAGCAACCGACGATAATGAGATATTGTTAAAAACTGTTCAAGGGAGAGATGTATCTCTTAGCAATTGGTTAATGGTTTGAAAATTTCACTTTCATGTTACTCACAGCCTTACCTAGCGTTCAAAACTTAAGGCCTAAGTTATGATCTCTCCAACCCAATTTTCACATTGTTTGAAAAAGGCAAAAAAACAAAACAGAGAATCATTTTCTTTCTTTATTCAAACGTTTTAAATTGTTAGCTTTCGTTTTCGAGGAGATCAGCCATCTTTATCAAGTGAAAAGAAGAAAGTGAAGGAAAAGAATCACAGCTTCAAAACTGAAAAGAGATAATTATAGCTTTCAAAGCCCAACAATTGACAGGAAAGCTTGAAAACTGTGGCTGATTTGTGTAGCAATTTTTTATATAAAACAATTAATTCATATAATATAATATAATACAATATAATATTTCTTGCCACAAACAAATTAATATTTTTAAAATTTAAATTAGTTGATTGATATGTATTTCACAATGATGGAAATAATAATAAAAATTATAAATAGTAATATTTTTTTTAAAAAAATCTAGACTAAATAAGTTACTAAATCTTTAGGTGAGTGTAAGATTTACCGTACTTGACAACTTAATATATCACTTATAGGTTGTACATTTGAGATAATCACAATAACCGATCATTGATAAAATTCGAACTCAAGAACTTTTCATTAAAAATAACGAATCTTAACTAATTAAACCAACCACTTATTGATTATAAATAGTAATATTTCTTCATATGCTTTAGCTCTTAATTATCAACCAATTATTGGGAATTCAAATCTATATATTAATCTTAGTGAAGTATGTTCTATTATTATTAACCAATAATATTATTTTCGTTGAGATTCAATAAAGAAATTGAATGAGAAAATAATTGTACAATTTAATAAGATATATATAGATATTAATAATTTATCCTCTTTTAAGATGTGGGAAAGCTTTGAATTGAGATTCATTTGTCCTCCCTCAATATATATATATATATATATATATATTTATAATCACATTGATTATTCAAAAACCTGGCTAGCTGGAAAAATGATTGAAAAAAAAAAAAGAAAAAAGAATTTAAAGGCTTTTTTTTTACCTTCTAGGGTTCATGGAGTGATCCCAATAGATGAAACAGATACTTTGATTTAGACAAACCATAACCAATACATTCTCAAAATGTGCACCATCATCAACAATAAAGTTCTACAACAACTAGGATTTCAATATTGTATATTTCCTAGAGCAAAATATTTTATAATCATCATTCCATTAGTTTTATTTTTTTTTTCTACAGCAAGTTTCCACCTTCCTCATTTCCCCCTTTTCTTTTTTTCTTCTTTGCATCTATACATAATAAACAACAAACTATATACATATATATATATATATGTATTTATATATATATAACTATATATTATAAAATTTACCTATGTCTATGGCCTCAAGAGATAAAATTTTGGCAGCTACCTATAACACTCAAAGAAACATTGAGGCCTGGCTCATCTAGTGAAGTACTGTTTTCTAACATCTTCCCTAACATTCAAAATCTCGAAATTTATCCCAATCCAAATGCTTCATCACTATTGGTGACTGTATCAACAAGTATGTCACATGACACTGATAGCTTCCAAGCTACTTGAAAATTTTGATTTTGAACTTTTTCTTTAAGGCATAGATGGTATATCTATGGAATACCCACTACTTGGAATTGAATTACGAGTACCAGTTCAACCCTGGAAGTTGGTATAGAGGCCGAAAAATCCCATCTCCAATTGATCCCAGCACTGTCTGTTGCTGCAATGGAGGGGTTTGTGGCAGCTGGCTAAGCAGAGTGGCAATTGAACCATTCCCATCTGTTTTCTCCATGCTTCCATCATTGATATCCCCATGAAATCTCTTGCTTGTAGAAGGACCCGCTGTGTCCTCATCCGTCCAGTAAAGTGATGGGAGAGTCCTTTTGACAGGATTAACCATAGACAGGACTGGCCTTGAGCTTGAACATCCCAGCTGACACATAGAACCATTGTTAATCCCATCACTGCCCATCGTGCCTTCAAACAGGCTATGCTCTTGATTTTCAAGCAATGTGCCAAAACTTTCGCCCTTTGTTGGGAATTGAAATTTTGCATTATGTTGGCTACCAATTGATATTGAAGGTGGTACTGGCCCAACTATGTCATCCATGGAGTCATCTTTATCATGATCCAGAGGTCTATGTGTGTTGTTTTTCTTATAGATTCGACATAGCACCCAATCATCAAGCTATAAACCAAAAGCAAAAAAACAAAAGCACTTCTCATCAGTAAACCAATCAGTTTTCAAACAATCAATTCTTGATATAACCATAAACTGAGTAAACCTGACAAAAGTGATTACCCTTAGTGAGTTTTTCTTGTAGCCCAAGTCAAATCCAGGGGGTTTGTTGTTAGTTTTATTATCAGCAAGCCTATATTCATGCATGATCCAACTGGTTTTGATCCCTTTAGGGGGCTTCCCACCGTAGAACACCAGTGCCTTCTTCACACCAACCTTTTGACTCCCTCCTGAGGTCAATACCGGCTTATCGGTTCCGGTAGCCTTCCAGTAACCTGAAGTAGCCGCCCTGTTAGGCCTCGCTCCATTCGGATACTTCCTGTCTCTGGGACTAAAAAAGTACCATTCTTGCTCACCAAACGTGGCCTTAGCTGAAACCCCAAACAAATTCAAAGATTATTCATCATAGTCATATGTAAATATGTGACACTCAAATGATCAATCTATATGCACTTTTCACTTTCTTTTTCTCTTTTCCTGTATGCTTCCTTTTACCTGGTAATTCCCATGGATCAAACTTATACAAATCAACTTCTGCAATGATTGCAACAGGCAGAGGAGCTGAGGTAGCCTTTTTCTTGAGATAGTGTACAACTAGTTCTTCATCCGTGGGATGGAACCTGAATCCTGGTGGGAGATTAGGCTGCTGGGAGCCTGTCGACGAGTCAGTGCTCTCCATTTCTGCACCTTTATAATGTTAATTCAGTGATGAATTTGAGAAATTTTTTACTTTGAATTCTGCAGATTTACCAGAGAAGAAGAATATCATGGGCTGCTGAAAAATATTGCATAGAGTTGGCATCACCATTCTTTTAAATGGGCATAGAACAAAAGACTACGAAAGGTGGGGCCATGGTTTAATTCTGTTACTATATAATCCACCTAATCCCGACATGCCACGTGACGGTTCAAGGGTAGTATAGTCATTTCATATGTTGATAAACCATGCTTTGATCAGCTGAATCTAGCTTAAGCATTAGTCAGCTTCATTAAAAAAAAAAAAACCAAAAATGGAAATTTAATTAAATCATGGTCAGTTTTTTTGGATTTAGCGGCTTTTTTGTTTGAGTGATTAATTTAGGGGGTGTAATCTTGGTTTAGGGTTTTAAAAATTATGAACGAATTGATTAAAAAAATAAAAAATTAAATAAACTTTTATAAATAAATTGATCTATTTTTTAAAAAATTGATTCATTTTACAAATAAATGAATTGTTTTTTAAATAAATTGACCTATTTTATAAATTATTTTTGTATCTATTTAAAATTAAAAAATTTAAAAAAAATCAATTAATTTATTTTGTTTTGATTTTTTTAATTTTTATTTTTTTAATCAATTGATTCAATTTCTTTTAAAATTAATTTATAATCGAATTAATTGACTGACTAAAATCGGATTAATCGAAATGGATCGATTACTCGCCTCTAATTGAATCCAAGAACAGCAGGTTGACAAAAGACATGCAGTGGTTGGTAGGTAGCGGGGGTGATAATGATATGACGTGAACTGAGGAGGCTCGACCCTTTAATGGATCGACACGTGGGACAGGAGTGGGGGTGGGGACCACTCCCCACGCAAGGCAACAAAAAGAGTAATAGGGAGGGACGAATGTGGGGTGGGACATTTAACAATCTTTACGCTTTAGATGTCATGCTTTTGCTATGCAAATCCCACCACCAAAAATTCATTTTTCAGTTCCAATATAAAAAAATAATAAAATCATGAATTAGTTAAAAAATTTAAATAAATTAATTGAATTAAATTTTAAATTTAATAATTATGTATGTTAAAATTATTTAATTATAAATAAAAATAGATGCATATGTAAATTAAAGGCACTAATATTTCCCTAAACATTGTTCCATGGCCTTAATGTTAACGAAACAAGATCATTTCTTACTTCATTCCTTTATGGGAGAATTGGAGGGGAGCGAAAAAAAATAAAAATATAATTTAAAATTTTATTGAAAATTAAATATGAATTTTATAAAAATAAAATATATATTTCATATTTAATATATTAATATAAATTATAATAAAATAATTTTATATTTTATATGTATTTAATGTAAGAGAAATATAATAAATTAACATCACATATCTAATTAACAGGTATTTCACTGTTTTTTTCAATGGCTAAAAGCTTGATCTTTCTCCCCCACTTACAAGGGGGAGGTTGGGAACTATGGCTAGGTGGGGTCAAAATGCTGGTTTCATGAAGTATCCATCAAGTGTCACTTCTTGTAGACCATTTCTTTTTCATCAGCAGTTAAAACCCACATTAATCACCACAATCACAATCTCAAATCTCCATTTCCTACAGCTCATCTCACATTATACAGTTATTTAGAAACGATAGGGAGAGAATGGGAAAATCATTCTAATGGCATCTATGGCTTTACTCACCTAATCTTTTTAATTTTCTACCACATCTTTAATTAGAGAATTAACGTAAAGAATGATTTTTAAATTATAATAAAATTTTTAATATAATATTTAAATTTAAAATTTTTTTAATATGATATATGAATTATAAATTTATTAATTAATATGATATTTATTTTTAATGTAATTAATTTAAACGTATGATATGTGATATGAACAATCAATCCTTAAAATATCATATTAATTAATAAATTTATAGTTTAGGTATTATATTATAAATTTTTTAAATTTAAATATCATATTATATATTTTACTATAATTTAAAAATTATTCATGATATTGACTCTTAATTATTCACAACAACAATATTAAACATTGATTTGAAATATCTTAATAAAAAATGGATCCCCTTCCTTTTATTTTTTTTTCCTTTTTCCTTTTTAAAAAAGGAAAGGGATTTAAAGAAAAGAGGATGGTACAATAAGATTTTAAGACCATGACTATGCTCCATTAAGTTCATGTCTTAGCAATTTCTCACAAGAATCATTGTTTTAAAAAATTATTTATATACCAAAAAAATTGTTTTAAATGTTTAATTTAATGTTTTGCTTACAAAGATTCAAAGCTTTTTTAATCATTTTATTTTCTTAACATGTTTAATCATTTTCATCAAAAACTGTGGTAGGGGATGTGACTCAAATATTAATATTTTTGACTCGAAATAAAATATTTCTTTTAACCTAAGTTAATTTTCGAGACACTATTTTGAATTGATTTTTTATGTATTGTCGATCGAATTTTCAACCTCCACAATTGATATTAAATATTATCTTTATCTCACCATATTATTTATTTATTTATTATGAGAAAGTACTCTAAGGGAGAAAATAGATTCAATTTTTTTTTATCTTAATCCTTTTAAGGAAAGATAACAATCCATTGATAAGGTTTGAGTTGTTTTATCTTACCATCTACTTCAATTAAGCACAAATGGAATAATATATATATATATATATATATATAGATATATGTGAATAATTATTATTTGAAACTACTTGATCTTGAAACAACATGACTTATGAAATGAAGGAACACGAATTTAAAGCTCAATTTAATTAATTCATGTAATTATATTTAAAAAATGGTATTCAATAAATATAAAGTTCAAAATCTAACACTTATAATTTTTTTTTTATTTTTAAATTTGAATCTATTAGGATAATATTCACAAAACGTTGCTAAAATTTACCTTTTTATATTAAAGACCAATAATTAAGTGTCCATAATTAAAAGAAACTAATAAAAAAAAACTACTCCAAGAGTGTAACCAATCAACTAAGTATGTTAAAGCCTTGCAACATGAAAAAAAAGGCATGGTGTTAGCAAAGGTATATAACTGCAAATGGTCCAAAAAATTGTCTTATGTTAAAGTATGGGTTGCCATAATTGGAATTTCTTTGTAGCAGCCAGATTTGCTCTCCAAAATTTCCCAAAATCACTACTGAAAATTCAAAAAAGCATGTGAGGGACGAACATTGATCCTTAAAAATTCCTACAAGTGATATATATAAGATCTCAATGCAACCCCACAAATAAATTTATTTTCTAATATTTTGTCTGATTTTGTGGATCTCACTATTACTCCACATTTTGAATGATTTTCACATCACAATAGCTCTGAGAATCTGTTTGATCCTAATCCAATCAGAAGAAATTGATTTTTTCCACTGTGTCTTGGCCTCATAATTATATAATGGAAGTTAGGGATGAGAAAAAAATTGAAAAAATTGAAAATCGATTCGAAATTTTTAGTTTAGTTTGAATTGATTTTTTTTATTTAGTTTTGATTAAATTTGGATATTAAATGTATAATTAAGTTCGGATCGGATTTTAGATCGATATGTGAAAAATAAAAAAAAAAGAACCGAACCAAGTTATATATATTTTTTATTAATTTATATATATTTTAAATTTTTATAAACTAAAAATAATTATTTTATATATAAATTTTAAATATATTAAAAATGTTATTAAAATAATATATAAAATATAAAAATATAAAATATAAAAATTGATAAATCAAATCGAACCAAACCGATAAAATTCAATTTGGATCGGATCGGTTTCACAACAAGGTTGATTTTGATCGGATTGAATTTTAAAAATTCATAATACTATATATTATCCAAAAAATCAAACTAAATTCAATCTTATCTAAGCCGTTATCATTTTTAATGGAGGTGTTGTGAATTTTGATTAACTTGGAGTAATTTGATTTCTAGTTACATAATATATAAAAAATATTAAAAAAATAATTTTTAATTTAATTTTGGGTAAATTATATGAGAAAATCCAAATGAATAATGTGATTCAACTTTCGAATGTTAATTCTCTTTAGAAATGATAATGAGAGTTAAATAAGTCTATGTTGTTAAAAAAATGAAAGAAAAAAAAAAGATAGCGAGAAATGTATAATTGCTATTCTTATCTTCTTTCACCTTCAATTGAATTTGTGGGTAAACATTAATTATTATGCTCAATAAAAGTAAATGAAATTGCATGCTTTTTTTTCCTTACCTTCAATTGAATTTGTGGGTCTTATTAAACATTAATTATTATGCTCAATAAAAGTAAATGAAATTGAATGCTTTTTTTCCTTACTACTAAAATGGATAAAGAGGACAGTTAGTCTATGAAATCTATTTAGATAGTGATCAAATTTATTTTAATGCAATTAAGGGTTTCGTTTTTTATAATAAAAGAGGTCATAATTTGATAATAACAGAAGAGATTGTAGGTGGTTAGATTTTTATTTCAAATTGTTTAATGCCATTTTTTAAACATGAATGGATAAACTAAATTAAATTTTGAATTCATAATTAGGGCTTCATTTTGTTTTGCTTCTTCTAAAGTTACTATTAAAAAGTAATGATATAGTGAAAAATAAAGTCATATTAAACTTACAAAAAAAAAGGGCCATATTCAAGAAAATGGTTGTAATTAATTATTTAATGTAGTACACTTTAAAAAATCATGATTTTCTATAAAGTAAAATATTGATAATCAATATTTTTAACTTTGAATTCTCCAAGAAATTTTCATTTGTATTCAAGCATAATTTTTTTTTTCCAAAAATAAACAAAAACAAAGTAAACAGCAAAAGGAATGGTATAATGAAATGAAGACAAACAGGACCGAATTTGCTTTCTATGAAATTGCCTATATCAAACTTTAAATCTAAAAAATTTCTCAAAAATGTCAATTTCGTTGAACAAAATGCATATATATATATTTTTTACAAAAGAGAACATAACATAAAGATGAAAAAGGAGCTGTAGGTATTAAAATTTAAATCTCAAATAATAAAATGAATTTTTTCTACAATAATTGAAAAATTTTCTTTTTCAGAACATGGGTGATCAATGTTCTTGCTATAGTCTTCCATGTGAGTTGCATAAGCCTTAAGTTAATGGCCAAGAGATGATATGTTACCAAATCATGTTACTAGTTATCTTCTCTCTCTTTCTGTTGTCAACCCAACATCCCCTTGATTTTTTCTATGTGGAAAAAAGGTAAATCTCCATGTGCTTATGTACTTGTTTCACAAACTCCCCACGATCACCTTCTACACCATATGTAGTTTTACAATATTTTGGATGGTTCTTTACAAATTAAAAAGTGTATTGAAAGTTTTAATCGAAGTAACCGGCCAGCCTTAACCCTCTTCCTAGATCATCTAAACAAGCCGTGCATATGTCCTGTTTTTCAAACATTTATGCTGCTTATATTGAGTCAAAGTGATTAAGCAAGAAACATGCATGATATAGTACAAACTCATGCGTCTTAAACTCAATTCCTTATCTCATAAGCTAAATTCAAATGATATATACATACATGAACCTGGTTTAATTAATTTAACTTGTTTAAATATTTCTTGTAATCCAAAAAAGCATGGTGTAACTAATGAAGTAATTTCTAGTAAGATAGATTTTACGCTTTACTAATTACGTATAAGTATGATATATGCGTTCGATTCTATTTGTCTCGATTCAAAATTTTGGTGAAGCAAATTAAATTTATCCCCATCTATGTAAATTAAGCACAAAAGGGATCATCTTGTGAAATTTGGCAATTTTTTCAATTTTCCATATTCTTGGATGTAGTTATCATGCCTTACTTTTCATGATAGCTCCCTTTGCTTTAGAACCAAACAACATCTTTGAAAAAAGTCCTCCTTTTTAGGTATTTTAACACATTATCTTTCTCATTTTCTATAAAAATTTTCGTTCAATGTTTTTGGCATATATTTTTTTAATTTTCCCTTCCATCATCCTTTCCTATGGGGGATTTGATGCCAAACAAGTTCATACCGACACCATCACCGAGCATTACGCCACAAGAAAGGCATTATTTCCTCCTCCTTCCAACAGATTTCAACAATGTCACAATTGCATGACCTTATCACATGTGATGGGTTCTACAAACTGTTAGTTGGCATAGATATTATTATCATCCATAAGCTATCGAAAAATTAATTTAATTATATATATAATCATGAATTTGGTACAGTAAACGAATTTCATGTGTCAACTCTAGTTTGAAACCGCGAGAGGAAAACGTTGACTTCAAATTTAATTTCTTAATATCATATGTATGTACTATTGGTAGAGAATAACTTTAATATCCATCGATCGCTATCGAGAAAATATTAAAGTGAAAGAAGGCATGAGAGCTTGCGTTTCTAAGATGAAAACTGGGAGAAATATGGCTAGGGTTGTTTCAATTTCTATATGATATACCATGAATCTGATCAATAATAGCAATACACTAAGTCTTGGATGACTTGAAATGACCAAATTTCAACACCCTTTTACAAAATTTAAATGATGATTTGAATGAAAATGTCATAGAGCAATTTCTTTTTTTTTTTCTTTTTTGTTTCAAACGTGGCAATATGTGACTCGCCTGGATTTCATCTTCCTTGATTGCTTGTCACACACATGCAAGCTAGCTATATCTATGTTTATAGTGCATAAATTTGCTTACAATGAAAGATAAAAAGGGTCAAAGATATAGATGAGTAGGGTTTAGATTGAAAAAATAAAAAATTGATTTAAAACTATAATATTTGGTTTAATTTGGATAATTTTTTTATTCGATTTACATTAAATTCAAAAATTAAATGTATATATTAGTTTTAGATTGAATTTCATATTGAAAAATTAAAAATTAAAAAAAATTGAATCAAACTGAATTATATATTTTTGTTAGTTATATTTTTTAAATTTTTGTAAAAAAAAAATCAATAATTTTATATCAAAATCTATTTAAATATATTAAAAATTCATATTAAAATAATATATAAAAACAAAAAAAATTTAAAAAAATCGATAAACTAAACTGAACCAAATTGAATAAAAAAATTCGGTTCGATTTAGATTGGGTCATATAAAAAGTTAGTTTGGATTCGGATCAAATTTTAAAAATTTATAATATTATATAATATCTAAAAAAATTAAATCAAATTCAATTCGATTTGAATCATTATCATTTTTGTGGACAATATAATTAGTGATTGCATATATGAACTTTGGATGAAGATTCTAATATCAAAAAATATTGGCGGAGTTCAAATTTCCCCATGTTGTTCTTGAGGCTTAAAGCCGAAATTTGATGCTTACACGCTAGATTAGATGTCAAAACAATCCAAATATGTTGGATAATGTTCTGTTGCATGATCTAGGTTTGATTTGGATGATTGAATCTTAAACACGACAAATCATGGCGTGAAATCGATCTTATCAATCGTTAATTAGATGTTTAATTTAAATTGTTGAAGTGTCAAATGAACTTTGTTAATTTTGTTCCATTACTGCACAAGCTAAATATTTGCAAACTCTTACTAAATTGGCAAGGATAGCGTATTAGGGCTTTAGTTCAAATCTCAATTTCATGCAAATCCAAGTCTATATTGAGCATTGACTGTACAAAATGAAACTGACTGAAAACCTAAAGAAAATGGAAAGAAAAGTTTGTACTTGTTCCTTTGAGTGAATTAAAACAAAATCTTTGAGTTGTTAGTGTATTAAGGTTATTTAGATATAGCCTGACAGGTAGCATTAGTTCTAAAATCAATATCAAATCACTACTAGAAAATGGGGTTTTATGAACTCTTAAAGTCGTTGCAAAATATCAATTTTTTGTGCGAATAAAAAAGTCAGAACTTTTTTTTTCCTTTTAGTGTGCTAGGGACATGGAATTAGATAAATACAATGGAATTAATCAACTAATAATTAATTTGTATGTGTAAAAGAAAATTGAGGAACAATCATTTGCAAAGGAAATAATTGCCTATTTTTTTGGTTTCTTATTATAATTTCAAATCGGGGCACGAAAAATGAACTTAATTTGCAAAGAAATTAGGTGCATTTATAAGCAAAGGAACATATATAACAGTTTCTTGCTTCCTTTTCTTGTCTGAATTATGTTTATGGCTGCCAATTCCAGCAGATGTAGTTTAACTTTAACAAGGTCTACCTTGCATTAATTTCTAGATTATTATCTTTACATTTTTATAGCAAAGTTGGAAGTAAAATGAATTCTCCTCCTATAGAACCTATCTTAATTTAATATGAATTCTAACATAACACACTACATTAACTTGAAGAAAAGACAGGCTTTGTTCTGATTCAAATGATCTAACTGCGTGTTCATATCAATCTCTACTGAAACAATTTTCAGATTCAATTCAGTGTTTCGAGAGGGTCTAAGGAGGAGCCATTTCATTCAACCTTTCAATTCATAAAATTGGATTTCATTTTCATATTGGAAAGCTACAGATGAACATAATATAGGGTGTGACTTAACATCTAGAGCTCAAAGAAAGGCAAACAAGGCAGCATTAGGGGCTAGGTTTTGCACTACCTGATGAAGAATTTTGCACAGTGCAATTTAGTTGTTGCTTTCTCTTGTGCTTGGATTCAAGCTCACTTTGGCAATCAATTGGCAAATACAATCACTTTCCATTTTTGAAAATCAAGACAATTTCTTTTGTCTTTGTCATAGACCAAGCTATTTGGCAAAGATAATTTATTAAAAGCATCATAAAATTGAAAGCTTCCATTCAAGCAACTAGAAGATAGCCACCACAAATAAATCTCAAGTAATGTCTATATATCTGTCAGCCACAAATCCAATATCTTCTCTTTTTCATCTATCCCCATAATTACTTTTTTTTTTTTTTTGAAAGTTCTTAATCTACCCTTAAAATCTCCCATACCCTATTATTTATATAACTGAAGAGGTAATTACATGTATAAACTTTTATAATTGGTAATATTCAAATGCCAACTTAAATGACATGCGAACCAATCCAAGGA
This sequence comes from Durio zibethinus, assembly GCF_002303985.1. The sequence goes on from NW_019168270.1 coordinate 13,131,190, forward strand.
ATAATGGCTCCTCATAACTACTATATATTATTCATGAATGTGGTTTTAATGGTGTAAGATGAAATGATGGCTTATTGGGTGTAAAGTTATCGCATAAAACATTACAAGAGAACGGGATATTTTTGACTACTGGAAAAAATTTGCACTAAAAATTTTAGTACCCTGTGTCCTGAAATTCTTAAGGCGAAATTTCAGATTAATAGTTTTTCCGAAAAGAAAATTAATTTTTGATATTAATACAAATATGTGTGTGTATATATATTTATATATATATAAAATAAAATTAATTTCCACAAAAATAAAATAGGAGGATATTAATACAAATATATATGTGTATCTATTTATATATATATATAATAAAATTAATTTCCACAAAAATAAAATAGGAGGATCTTTAATTCTCTATCAATATGCAAAGTTGCTATTCTTTTCCATCTAGAAAGAAGAATATTCCATTTATTTGTGCTTGAAAAGACATACACAGATAAAATTCCATCAAAATACACAAATCTGAGATAAAATAAAATTCCATACAAACCCTGTCACATTCTCCTTATATGTCTTGTACTTGTGGCTAAAATAATATGGGACAAAAAAAAAAAAAGTTAAGAGAAAACCTATCTCTCATGCCTGCCCGGGTGCATCTGATATAGCCACAATCATGACAGAGTAACATGGCATTTTCCATGTTTAGCTATGACATTGGCCACGTTCGTCCACCAGGAGGCCAACAATTGGGGAATAGCGAATAAGAGATTCAAGTTTTGTGGTTGTCATGAGAAAGGAGTTTCGATCTCGTAGGGAATTATGCATCATCCACTTGAGTGAAATATTGTTTGAGTGCGAATTTCTTTAACTCATTTTTTTTTTAAATTTTGGAAAGTCGGATTCGAACTCTACTCTTTGAATCGAGAATCATGCAACAACCATTTGAGTGAAATGCTCGAATGCGAATTTCTTTAACTTGATAAATCATTGGAATGATACAAAATTCTCTCTCTTTTCTCATCCATGTGTAGTATACAAGCCACCAACATGAAAAAGAAAAATGAAAGACAATGACATTTCTAATTTAATTCATGCATGTTTCCCTCTTGGTTTTACGCATAATGGAAAAGGTTTAGCTATTTCTCTAACTTTTTGGTCACCCCAATTCTCATGAGGGCCAAATAAGCAATCAGCCGGTATACTACAAGCATTATGGCCAAGGCAACAGCAGATAGGACTTGCCCATCAAGGCCAACAGTTTTTATAGATGGAAAATCTCCAACCAAGCAAACCTTTCCAGGATCATTACCACAAGGGTAAGTTTCATTTGGCTTGTATTGAGACCCCAAGAAGAGTTTGTATGTGTAATGGCTAACGGAAATGTATTTGATCCATGAAATGAAAGCAGGAACATGTTGAATATAGAACCCGCCGGCGAGTAAGAAAGTAAGCATGATCACTGATCCAAGAACGGTTGCTGATTTTTGGTCCATGACCATGGCACCAAGGGCTAGCCCTAGGCCTTGAGAGACTAGGACACAGAAAAGAAGAGCAAATAAGGTGTGCAGGAAATTTCCTGCTGTGGGTTTAAGTCCTGCCATCCAATATGTTATTGTAACAAAAGCAGTGGGAAGGATGAGCTCCATGGGGAGATCAGCAATGGTTCTTGACATGAAGTATGAGGATAGCCTGTACATTCCTGAACACCGTTCCTTTTCAAGCATCATTCGTTCCTGGGGGAAGGTGAAAATTGCTCGGAATAGGGGGAAAAAGCCCCAAAATCCTGAAGAAAAGAAGAGGAGTCCAATCTGCATGTTTCCAAATTAAAAGGAGTACTTCATCCTGTTAATATATACTCATCCAAAGGTTGTATGCAGATAGGACATGGTTATAAAATACAAAAACGATAAAAAAAATGTGTTTTATGTTTAACATGTAAATACGAATTATGATACGGTAATTTTCATGTTTTACACATATTTGATATAAAATAATCAGAAACACAGATACACGAATTGCTAATTTTACTTAGTATGTCAATCAATAAAAGGCTAATTATTATTAATTTATTTATAGAAACAACTTTCTGATTTCAATGTGGATTATATAGTTTGTGCATCCGTTCAAAGGAAATCAAGCTGAATTTTAATGGATCCAAAGTGATTGGGAGATATTAATTACCTGGTCCTGCAAGTGAGCAATATCAGATTGCCACCATAACAAACCTGAAAGGACAGCTACCACCAGGACCTCAGCAATGTTTAAGCCAGAGAATGATTCATGCTTTCTTTCCTTTACTCCCCTTTGAAGCAATATAATGAACTGTTGCCACCAAGTTGTAGCCCACCTTGGAAACTTCTTGTTTTCCAATTCATCAGGAGGGTGATTGCTGATTTCCTGAAGCTCATCCTTTAATTTCTCAGCAATTTTGCTCTTGTAGGCAGAAATTAGTGTTTTCTTCACCAGGGTTTGCTCCTTTAGTGAATCATTTGATGAAACACCTACATTTGTGAATTTTTTTTTAAATAATGATAATAAATTGCAAAAGCAACATAAGAGGACTCAATCTGCTGATATTTACTTAAAGTAATAAGCTTAATCATAAGAGTAGTAGTCAGTAAAGTAGTTTATTCTTTAAAATTGAGTGCTTATGTATATTTGAGTAAGAATTTAAATAAAAATGCATTTTGTGGAGATCCATACCCCACTTACTAAAAATTATTCACTTTGATTTGAAGGTTTTAAAAATAATTCATAAGTATGATTTCAAATCTCTACATATATATTTATAAGATCCTCACAATTTCTCAATATGAGATTGGATGTTACAATATCTCCCTATTAAAATTTTTTGCTCCTGTCTATTTCTACATATAATTAGGATTAGACCAAGCATTAAAATTTTAGAAGTGACTTTGTGTAGCGCCTAACTTTCACTTATTAGTATTTTGAAAGTGGCTCACATACTTTCGGTTGGTAATCTAATACTAATTGCGGTGATTTGCATCCATAAAATATTGTTTATTTTAATTAAAAAATTTCATAATTTTTTTCATAAAAAATACTTCATAAATATAAATCCAAGTGTATATATATATAATCTCACAATTTCCAAATGGATTGAGGGTGTTACACATTTTTTTAGATATTCTACAAATTTAACTCATTATTATTCGAGATTTTTTTTTCTATGTAGCATCAATCCCCCATTTCATATTTATGAGGATTTACTCAGTATTAATAGATATAGTAGTTAGCAAAGAGTTACTATCTTGCTTGGATCGAAGCAACTTAGAAGAGAGTGAATATTAAAGCTGATAGGGAACTAAAATAAGCAGGCACTAAAATTAGATAAGAAAAGCTATGTTACTGATATATCAAAGTGTCAGAGTCAATAATGAAAGACAGAGTTGAAAAAACCATGCAAGGAAACTTGAAACAGGAAAATAATTTGAAATTGAATGGTCAAACCTGTAGAGAAGAACAATTTATCGAGTCTGTTGTATTAAATGTACAAATCTGTGACATTTTAAAAGAATAAAAGTAGACCTGTTATACTTAATGTTCTGAACAAATATAGGCTTGAGGTGTTAGACAGTTAGAGAAAGTTTGTCGAATTAGGAATCAGACAGTTCGGCTTCCTTTTTCTTCTGCTAGAGATTGGAATCATTTCCAATGCATGTCCGATTTCCCAGGCATTACAGGATTGTTTTTCCTCAGACATTAATAAACTTGTACGTTGGAAGCTATGTTTGAATGTTTCCAATTAAAAAATCTACCCGGACCAAGTACCAACCCAATTTATCAAGGGTTTGTCAAATTAATTTTGGTGAGATAAAAATTAATGACAGTGGAAAGATTAATTATTATAATAATAAAATTAGATATTGTAATGATAATATTAAAAATCAATTATATAGATATATATAAAAGAATCCTAACATGATAAAGAAGTTAAGTATGATAGTTGACTGTTCCATTAAAGATAATGAATTATCATAGTTGAAAAATATTATTACTTTTTAATTTTACACTAAGATAGGTGATTGTCATACTAAACTCTTTTCCCCTAAGGTAGAGGGACAATGCAATTGAAACCCTCAATTGCATAGTGAGGTGTCTGGTATGATGGAATCTAAATGAGCTCTAAACGGATGAATGGACTCAATCAACACGGAATTTAGTACTAAATCCAAATTAAATTTCAATGCTATCGGAAGGAATTAACAAAGATGAATGCAAAACTTGTCCTACACAAAAATCAGTTTAAGCACTTGTTAATATAAGTGAGATGAATGTGCAAATAAGATTAAACACATACCATTTGCGAGATCCAATAAGAAATCTGAAGGGTTCATGGCAACTGATGGGGCATAACCGATGCTGGAAAAATAATCCATAGCAGCTGATCCTTGTCCAAAATACAAAGGGTTACCTTCTGACAGCAGCAAAACCTTATGAAACATATAAAATAGCCTACTCGATGGCTGGTGTATCGTCAGCACAACTGTTCTTCCACCTTGAGCAAGATCCAACAACGTTGACACAATCCTTTGAGCTGTAGTTGAATCCAGACCCGATGTAGGCTCATCCAAGAACAACAAGCTCGGATTTATAAGCATTTCTTGACCTATACTAACCCTTTTTCGCTCCCCTCCTGAAATGCCTCTCAAAAATGGATCTCCAATGATGCTGTTTTTGCATTGAATTAGTCCAAGTTGAGTGATTACAGCTTCAGCATTCATGATCTTCTCTTGTTTAGTAAAACTATTCGGTAATCGAAGAAGGGCAGTGAATACAAGTGTTTCAGTCACTGTCAAGTGAGTGTATAGAACATCATCTTGAGTCACAAACCCTGTATTTCGTTTCATCGAATTGGAGAAACGCTTGCTATTGTATGTTATAGTTCCATTGAGCCGCCCACCTAGGCGGCCTCCTAATGCAGTTAACAGGGTTGTTTTGCCACTGCCTGATGGACCAAGCATAGCTAACATTTCACCAGGTTGAACCATTCCAGTGATCCCATTTAAGATCACTTTCTCTTGATCCGAACTCGAATTTTTTCGAAACCAATTACCTACTTTCCGAAGCTTGATTTTATAGACAACATCAACAAACTGTAAAATAATCCCTAGCTCATTACAATGCCTATTAATTCCCAGTAAACATAGAGATGTTATTTTAATTATAAAATTGTACAGAAAATTTATTTTTTCTCCATCAAAGCTAAATTTTCCAATATTTTATTCAATGAAACACTTCTAAAACAATATGCATACCTTTAAAATGACAGGCTGATTTGTATTCTTAAAGATGGCAGTGGCTTCCATTTGATCTTCAGCCTTGGTTTCAGCTTCAATGTCCAAATCTTCATCCATTGTTATCAATCCAATTAACAGAAACAAAACCTGTTACTCAATAAAAGAAAACAAAAAAAAGAATAAAAATTATAATACAAATACAAAGGAGATTCAATATTTGCATGTTGATGAAAAAAAGAAAGCTATACTAAAAGAAAGAGAATCTGATTCAATGCTCAATGCAAAAAAAAAAAAAGAAGATGAACATGATTAGTGTTTGGTGTGATCATGACTGCTTCAGTTTTGGGGTTACCTTCAAAATTCTTTGTTTCCTCTCTCTTTCCGCAACTTGCACAGCTAGTTTTTCTATTTTCTGTTATGCTTCTGCCGTTATTTATAAGTGTTTGAGACGGGTAAAATTGAAATTCAGGTTTAATTATATCAGCATTTCCAAAAATTAAACCTGTTTTAATTAAATTAAAATTATTAATTTATAGGATTAATTTATATATTAGAAGATATTTATTAATTTCAAAAATTGTATTAAAGTTTAGTTTTTAAACTTCACAAACGTAATATTAAATATTATCATATATATATATTTTTAAAATTATATTTATTTTTTAAATTTATTAAAATTTGGCTGGAAAATATAAAACCCCATTGGTGTATGAGTTAATTTTTAAATTACATTATAGATGATATTTTTAAGAAGTTTGATCCCTCTGTTTTCCTTGCGCTAATTATTAACAAATCACATGCAAATTGAATTGAAGAAATTATTTCTCATCTCTTTCCTTTATTAGTTAATTTTGATTATTTTAAAACATCCCCTCAAACTCCCTTTAAATATCCCCTATATACCTATCCACTACATCTATATGTAATAGCTGCAACACCCTCCCTTCCTTTCCCCCTACCTTTATAAATAAACAAAAAAAAAAAGATATTTATGGGTTTGGGTTGGATTTTAGACAGAATTCGTTCCCTATCCAAAGTGTGATGAGTCCAAAGATATTGGAATATTTTCAATAATAACATATCACATTGTGATGGTAAAAAAATTATTTTTTTTTAAAAAAATATGATTATTTGTTAAGAGTTATGTTTAAAAATTTGTATATGTCTAAATAGATGCATATTTGAACTTATATATCTATACAAATATACATTTATTTGGATAGTGATTTTTTTTATAAAGAGATGTCTATTTTATTATAAATAGAACTCTAATTTTGAAAAATAGAACAATTTTAAGATGTAACCATTTTTGTTAAATTCTCCTTTTGTTGTTCAAATAAATTTTAGATTGCTTCCATAAAATTTTGTTGTAGAAATTCTTTACAGAAGACCAATAATCCTATTATATGAGGATGAATACTTAGTAGATTGATTTCATTAATACAAGATGTAATCAATCATTGGGTTTCATTATATTTTTGTTTATCGTTATTAATTTTTTTGCATACCAATTAATCATTAGGCTTCATTATATTAAGTCATTTATGAGCCTTGAAAAAAAAATTTATTCTTTTATTTACATATAATATAATTATTATATTATCGAAAAACTAATTTTGATACAATAAATAAAAAGTGACCAATGATTGTGAATCTGCAAAAGAAATTAAACCATTTACTTTTGTTGTTGTCGAGCAATCTTGATGGTATGCAAAATTTGAAGCAATTTTGACTCAATGCAAACATTGATTTAACATTTTATCATACTTAATGTTACTTTCAAAAAGTTTAACGTTCTTATGCCATGTTAGTTCCATGTTATTTTCGAAAAATTTAACTTTCTTATGACATGTTAATTCGATATATGTAATCGATTAAGTGCAATGATCTTCTCTTCTTTACTAAAACTATTTGGTAATTGAAGAAAGGCAATGAATACAAAGGGTTGCCGTCATTGTCAAGTGAGGGTAAGATCATCTCGAGTAAGAAATTTGGTTCATTGCATTGGACAAAAGGCATACTTTCAAAAAGTTATGGTTCTTCCAAATGCAATTAATAAAATTGTTTGGCCATGGTAGACATTTCCCAAGCAAGTTGAACCATTCCAGAGACTGCACCATTAAGACAATGTCTCGTTGTCTTAATATACTCATTTTTCTTTATGATTAGGTAAGAAGAGAAGAAACTTAAAAAAAATACTTGCATAGAGATGGAATCTCCCAACTTATTCAACACAAGACACTATTATAAAACAATACATTCTTTATAATAAGTCGACTTATTATAAATATAATAATTACTCTACTTATTACCAATTGATTTTATGTTAGATTGATGTCTGTTTAAAATTACATAATTTATGTTCTAAAAGATGGTTATAATGGCTTCGAATTGATCTTAGACCTTGCTTTGAGCTATCAATGTCAATCGCTTGCTCTAATTTTATTGTTAATACAATCCCACTAAAACATTTTGAAAGAAAGATCAATGTCACTTTCTTTTTTTCCCATTCATTAATGAATAAATATAAAGAGAGTTAATTAATTTGCAGATTGCAATTGCATTTCTATTAAAAAAAAAAAAGTAGGGTTGGCTTCAAATTCTTGTTTCCCCTTTTTTCTCCACCTCACAGCTACAATTTCTCTCTTTTATTTATCATTAATTATTATTTTTAATGCTTGTGCTAAAACTATACATGTAAGTCCTTGAAACTAGGGTAAATTTTTTTCAAAGAAAAACTAGGGTAAAATTAATTTGTTAGGGCCTTGAAGTTCTATAAAGAGGCATAGTTGTTTGCCCACAAGGCATCCGTTTGACATTTTGGCTTTATATCATTTTATTAATTTTGCATGTGTTTTTTTTAATAGGAGGATGAGCTCTATCCTTTTCTCCTATTTAATTCTACTTAAATTGGAGGAATTATGACAAGTTTTAGATTCAGAAACTTTATTTATTTTCAGATAAAGTATAACTACCATGAAATTAAAATTTCTTGTCCATATTTAATTGAATTAAAAAAATTATTGATCCTTTTGTTGCCAAGGCAAGGCAATTGAGCCCACTAAAATTTTAAAAGAAAATTGACAGTTATGAGTAGACGGCCCAAAATTTTGTTAGGTTTGACACCACTCTAAATTGAAAAAGACAAAGTCAATATGCCTACATTAATGTACCAAAGATAATGTTAGGTATATTTAATTTGTTAAATATAAAATTTTATATCCTATTTATTATACCATATCTCATGTTTGGGCTTCCAAAAGAAAAAAAAAAGGGTATTTATTTAATTTTTTATGAAATTATAACAGTAATAAATTAGTAGTTGTATAGCTTATATGTATATAGATTCCTTCTTGGACATGTATGCATCTAAATATAAGCTAGTGGGTCAATTTTCCCTACTTGAAATTTAAAAAGAATGTTAATACTATTGAATAGAATTGGTCCAAATTTTAAGAGGGAGATAGATATGGTGAACAATTTACCATATAAAGTAAAGAAAGAGATCTGGTGAACAAATAAAATAATAAAGATAATCAACGGCCGTAAAATTTATTAGTAACTTATTAAGTTTTTAATTTTAATAATCAGAATTCAATTCTTAATAATTTTAAAATACAAAGTAAATAATAAAGCTATTAATATTGGTTTGACAATCAAATAAAATTTATAATATTTTATGACTTTTGTTTTAGTACATGTGAAAGTTCATTATGGAATTGATCATCTACACAAAGGGTCAAGGGTGAGATAATATCTTTCTTGTTCATGTAAGTCCAACGGACAATAAATAATTGAAATGATGCAAAATTGTTATTACGGTCTTTCCCAACTTTGCTAGATGTTGTGTTTTTATTGTCTGACTAAGGTGCCTGAAAGTAACATTCTTTTAATTGAGAAAAAAATTTGAGAAATTTGCTAAAAGTTTTTGAGAAAAGAAATCAGATGTGGAAAAAATTCAAGCCACCTGAGATATAGGTAGAATTTACCTATGTGGTATGGGCATTATTTGATGATGGACCAGAAATCTAAATAAGTTAGATGAGCTTTCGTTTTCATTTTTCAAGGACGATTTGATCTTTATCAATTATTGAAAGAAAATTCAAAGAAACGACCAAAGAGTCACTTCAATTTGTACCATTCTTTTTGAAGTAGTTCAAAGAGTAAAGGTAAAATCCTCTTGACTGAAATTAGACATTTATATAAAAAATCAATCAATAAATAAAATAAATAAAAAGACAAACTATAGAAATCCCAGTGTGTATGAAATAATAGTTCAACTATATATGTGATGGAGAATGGTAAGTTGCAAAGCTACATGTTATCCTTGGCCCCTTTCTAATTTCTTTTTTTTTTTTTTTAAATCTTGCAATTACTTATAAATTTATATTTTTCATTTTTATATTATGAAACCAATAATAGATAAGGATCCAAATGTTGGAAATAGTGACTCAAATTCTATAATAAATTTGTTTGAGATTGATTAGATATTACTTGATGGACAAAAAAACTTATAGAAGAAGAATTCTAAAAGAAAAAAGATTTTTAATAAGTAAGTTTGTATACTTATAAATATGTGAAGTTTTTATATGGTTAGGTATGAGAAAATGATATAAGAGAGTTGTAAGGTTTTATGGGATAGATATCCCATAAGACTACTAGAGATTTACATTTTATGTGTGCGTTTGTTTGAATATTTGTAAGTAGACTAAAGGAGACTAAAAGGATTCACATAGGTATGGTGCATAGGTGCACATGAGTATGTGTATATTTGGGTTGAAAATACTTTATAAGACTATAGGAGAATGAGAAGGTCTATGAGTATTAATTGTGAGTGTTTGATTTAATTGTATATTTGTGATTCTTTATAACTAGTGGATCTTGTTTCCTGTCCGTGGATGTAAGTCAATTGGGCCAAACCATATTAAATTGTTATCTATTGTGTAATTAATTGATTATTTAATTTTGCTTCCGTTATATGATTGGATTATGATTTTTTGCCCAACAAGTGGTATCAAAGCCTTGGTGATCTTCAATAAGTGGTATCAAAACTATGGTGATCTCTAACCAGTGATATCAGAGCATGGTTCCAACTATGGAAATATGCAAGTCTAGAAAAGCTTGACTAAAAAAAGAAATTCGAGTTCGTATTTTGATAGATCGAATTGTGTGAAACATAAAAACACACAAAAAAAGATGATTGTGAGACTTTCATTGCATGTGTAACTAAGCATGTCTAGCACGGAGATAGATAATTTGATGAAATTTGAGTCAAGGTGAAGTTGTTGGGAATAATGACTTAAATCCCATAACAGATTTGTTGAGATTTACTAGATATTGCTTGATGGATAAAAAGACTTATAGAAGAAGAATTCTAAGAGAAAATTGTTCTTAATAGTTAAATTTAACTTGTAGTAGAAAAATTCTAAGAGAAAATGATTCTTAATAAATAAGTTTACATACTTATAAATAAGTAAAGTCTCTATAAGGTTAAGTATGAAAAAAAAAAGATGTAAGAAAATTATAGGGTTTTATGGGATAAACACCCCATAAGACTATTGGAGATTTACGTCTTATAAGTATATATATTTTAACGTTTGTGAGTGGATTAGAGGATATTGAGAGGGTCTACATAAGTATGGTGCATAAGTATATATGGGTATGTGTATGTTTGGATTGAGAATACTTCATAAGACTATAAGAGATTGAGAGGATCTATGGGTATTAATTGTGAGTGTTTGATTTAATTATATGTTTATAAATTTTTACAATTAGTGGATCTTATTTTTCATCTGTAGACATAAATTAGTTGGGTTGAACCACGTTAAATTGCTATCTTTAGTGTGATTGATTGATTGTTTTATTTCATTTCTGCTAATGTGATTAGATTATAGCTTTTTGCCCAATAAATAATATCAGAACCTTGATGATCCCTAACATCAAGTAGGGTTCAAATCCTCTCTTTCATATAAAAAAATTTTAGATAGGAATTTGACGTCAATGAATTCATTTTCTTCATCTATATTACTTGTTATTTTTTGTAATATTATGAAACTAGTTAAAGATAAGTACCCAAGCAAGATTCAAATTCTCCCTTTCTAATATAAAAAATTTTGTAGATTAGAATTTAAGTCTTAGAATTCATTTTCGTCATTTATATTACTTGACTCAGGTTAGTGTCATGTATCCAACAATGATATGTTCATTTTTTTTTCTAATTCTTTGTACATATGGAGGATCAAATTTTTATATCCATATCCGACGTATTTATATCATATAAGAGTAAACAAAAAAGTAATAAAATTAATTATTAGTATTATACTTTTTGGCTTAATGTTCATATATTTCATTACAAACCCCGTCAAACCAAAAAATATCATAAGAAGAAATTTGGGTTTTCTAAGCTGTAAGTTATAAAAGTTAGTGCAATTCCAATTTCCAAATTAATATTAGCTGAAAGAGCTGTCTACTTGCTCCCATGACCATGAATTTATTATTATAAACAACTTATCCATGCAGGCAGGCCCCGCCCTACTTATCTATATACATATTTTTGGGGTCAAATCTATATAGATAATATCTTTATTATCATTCCCAACTTTGCTAGATTTTGGTTTTTTTTTTTTTTGTTAAGATTTGTCTTGAATTTCATAATTCTACATTAAAAGTTAATTAAGTTTGAGTTTATTTTGTATCTTATATTCGGAGTTTAGTAAACGTATAAGGGGTTTCACCTTTATAAATAAGATATTTTGGTTTTAATTTAATAATCGTAGATAATTAGACACTAAGAGAATAGCTAGGTGAGTAGGTTATTAAAAGGGTATGATTGAGTTTTGGGTTAAGTTTTGAATAAAGAGTTTTGAGTGACTTTTCTCATTTCAAAAATCTCTCAATTGTAAAGATTTATTTAATAGTGGATTAGCGCTCCTAGGGGAGTAGACAGGATACTCCAATCCCACATTGGACATGAAAAAATGGGGTCACTGCTATATAAAAACGTTAGTGTTGCACACCCTGATAAGCCAATTTTGAGGGGAGAGGTTAATGGTCACATGATAAGTGGTATTAGAGTTAAAGGTTCAAGACGTGAGAAAAACTGATGGATGGTTCGAACCATGGGAAGAAGACGCAAGCCTAGAGGAGTTTAATTCAAGAGAGAAGTTCGAATTCATACTTTGATAAATCTATTTGCATGAAGTATGAAAACACACAAGAGATTCCATTGTAGGTAGAGCTAAGTATGTCTAACATGAAGATAGATGTTTGATGAAATTTAAGTCAAAATGGAGATTGTTAGGAATAATGACTCAAATCCCATAACAAATTTGTTTGGGATTAGTTAGATATTGTTTGCTGAACAAGAAGACTTGTAGTAGAAGAATTCTATAAGAAAAGAGATTCTTAAAAGGCAAGTTTGATTTGCAAAAAAAGAATTTTAAGTGAAAAATGATTTTTAATAGGCAAGTTTGTATGTTTATAAATAAATGGAGTCTTTACAGGGTTAGGTACTGAGAATGTCCATATAGGTATGATGAATGGGTATATATGGGTCTGTGTTTATTTGTGTTGAAATGGTGCACATGGAATGTGTTTGTTTAGGTTGAGAATACTCCATAGAACTAAAAAAGATTGAAAGGGTTTATGGATATTAGTTATGAATGTTTGATTTGATTTGATATTTGTTTGTAATTCTCTACAATTAATAGATCTTGTTTTTCATCTATAGATACAAGTCAGTTGGATCAAATCACGTTAAATTATTATCTCTTATGTGTTTGATTTATTGTTTGATTATACTTCCGCTGATGTGAATTAGATTGGAGCTTTTGGCCTAACACTTTTATCTCACTAAGATGCCTCTCAGTACCACAAATCAGCTTTCTTTCTTTGTTTTCTTTGTTGTACTTCTACTTCTTTCTTTTAGTTGTAATGCTGAAGATTTTTAAATTAAAAGCCAAGATATCTGAAGATCTCAATTCCCAGATAATTTTCTGTTTGGCACTGCTATATCTTTATATCAGGCATGCTTGCTTTTCTTTCTTTCTTCGCTTTATTTGTCTGTTTGCTTCTTTGTTTTTCACTTCTGGTTTCATTTTACAGGTTGAAGGAGGATATTTTGATGATGGTAAAGGCCTCACGAATTGGGATGTTTTCAGCCATATTCCAGGTAAACAGGAAATGTTGATTGCAGCAGAGCAGAACAATATTTTATTTCTTAGTCAAACTATTTTGTCCACACATATGCATAAAACTGAACTCTTTGATGAATTAGCTTTCCCAGGGAACATTAAACAAAATGAAAATGGAGATGTTGGAGATGATGATTACCATCTGTTCTTGGTATTTTAGAATTTTCAGTTTATTTTTTCTTATTTTCAACCTTCATCAGAAATAAGAAGAAAATGGTATAACTGTTGCTTTGTTTATGTATAATACCAGGAAGATACGAGATTGCTCATTCTCTTGGGGCAAATGCATATCGGTTTTCGATTTCATGGGCCAGAATTCTACCAATTATGTTCCTCAAAACCAGAATTTCATTTGATTATATTTAAGATTATAACAATTTTAAGATCCTTCAATGGTGGAACAGGAGGAAGGTTTGGTGAAGTCCATCCAAGTGGAATCAAGTTTTATAACAAAATTATAGACAACGTCTTGGTCTGGGGTAAGAGGTTCAGAAACTTGGGGAAGAAAAAAGTTGGTGGAAAATTGTTTCTTGACAATGATATAATTGATTAAACAAATGCCTGAAAGCAGGAATTGAACCATTTGTTACAATACACCATTTTGATCACCCACAAGAACTGGAGGATAGATATGGGTCTTGACTCAGTCCTCTGATGCAGTAATTTCTCAGTTTCTCTTCTTATTCAAACAGTTCCATATTATAGCCATAATCAAACCTTTAGGACATTGAGCTCCTTTTCTTTTGTGTATGCTGTTAGGTGGCCAAAATTCAGTGCTTTTGTAGGGAGGATTTTGTTCTTTTGGCTGAAACTTGTTTCAAGAGCTTTGGTGATAGAGTTAAGTACTGGACAACTATCAATAAGCCAAATATGTTTGCAGAAATGGCCTATATTAGGGGCATTATCCACCAGCTCATTGTTCTGTTGGCAATTCAAACGTAGAGCCTCTAATCGTTGTGCACATGTTATTGTCACATGTCAAGGCTGTTAAGCTATACCGAGAACATTTTCAGGTTACAGGATGAGATTCTGAAAATATTTTCTAGCTTGAACTTTGCTTGAGGATATTTTTCTTACTTGAATTCGATGCTGCTGCAGCCAAAACAAGGTGGTCCTATAGGATTAACTACATGTATGAACCATTAAGAGATGGAGAATCTGACCGTCAAGCTGTAAATAGGGCTTTGGCTTTTATAGGTGGCTGGTAAGTATCTCAATCAAAGCACTAAACCGAGTTTGTTTCCTTTCTATAAAAACTCTATTACTACCAGAAGTAAATTCCTGATGACTGCATTATATGTTGTTTCCTCTTGATTTCCTGAACATTTAAGCAGCAAGGCCATGTTTAATGAAAGAACTTAAGATTGTATGTGTAACACCCTAATCCCATCGGGATATTGTTATTTTTGAGTATCCGCTATGTAATATATGTAGAGACTTAAACTTATATTTGTGGGACACTTTTTGTAGATCTCCATAATTGTGAGATATTCGGGTTAAGCAAACAATACCTCTCAGGTTCAATGTAGATCTCCATAGTTTGGGTCTTATTTGATGATGGACCTGACAAAACTACATAAGTTAGACGAGCTTTCATTTTCAATGACCACTTGATCTGCAACGTTACCTTGTTTTACCCTAGCATCTCTATCAAGCCTTTTAAAAAAAATTCAAAGAAACAACCAGGAGTCGCCACAATTATAACACTCTTTTGAACCAGTCCCAAATTAATGTCATTAATTGTTGGTTGGACTGATGGAACATCAAACAAACAAAACCAAGTCCGGTTCTCGACTTAAAGTGCACATTTTCTTCATGTAATTTGTGAACCATAGAAAATAACAAATCTTGAACCATTATGACACTTGGTTTTTACCTCTAGGCTGCAACATTGTAGTAAACATTGCTCTTCAATATTACATGAATAAGTTATCATTAAGCAGGGCAATAGATCCTTTAGTCTTTGGAGATTACCCTCCCGAAATGCGCCAATACCATGGGAGTGCACTGCCAAGGTTTTCCCCTGAAGAAACTGAGTATGTGAAAGGCAGTATTGATTTTATTGGCCTTAATCATTATTCAACATTATATGCCAATTACTGCATCCATTCTCCTTGCATCTTAGGTGGAGATCATTTCATCTGACGTTTTGCATACACAACTGGAGAATGAGATGGCATTCTAATTGGTGAACCAGTAATTCCTTCTCTTTGCTGTTTAATAGCAGACTGGTGTTGAAAGATTTTATGTGTTCCAAGGGGCATGGAGAAGATTGTTGATTATGTTTGTAAAAGATACAACAACATGCCCATTTATATAATAGATAATGGTGAGTTGGGGAGCTATACTTTTGTCATTGGCGATTTCTTTTAAATCTTGCAATTACGGTATGTAAATTTATAATTGTGGATAGGAACACTATAGGGGTTTAAGTTTTTAGTGACGTTTTTCTTTTTTTAATGTTTAGCGGCGTTTATAAATGCCACTAAAAATTTGCAACGTTTGCGAAAAACGTCAGTCAGAGTGCTGACTATACATGTGTCATAAAAAATAGCGACGTTTTCTATAAAACATATGAAAAATACCGCTATATTAGCTGCATTTGCATATGGAAAACATCGCTATATTAGCGACATTTGTATCTAGAAACGCTGCTATTTTAACAACATTTGTATCTTTGAGACACCGCTAATTTAGTAGTGTTTTTATCATAAAAACGTCATTAATTTGGTGGCATTTGTATAAAAATAAACACCGCTAATTTTGTGACATTTGTGTTTAAAAACGCCGTTAAATACTAAAAATAGCGGCATTTGTAATAAAAATGTCACTAAATTTAATGGTGTTTTTTATACAAATGTCACTAAATTCGGCATTTAGTAGCATTTTTAAATACAAATGCCGTTAAAAATAAATTTTTATTTTTTTTAATTTTCTTTTAATATTTATTATAATTAAATAAAATTTGTTAAAAGAAATAAAAATAAATTTAAATTCATAAACTAAATATTCTAAATATTTAAATATCTAAATAAATAATTTGTTCTGATATGCATGTAATGCAAAGTTTAATACATACAATAACATTTCACTTTGTATTTGTTTTCCTCTTGCCTATCAACGGACTTTATAGAAGGAGTCGCACTTGTATTCCTCCTCTTGACTTCCATTGCGAAAGAGAACATTTCTCCAAGAACCTCAAAATGTGCTGTTAGAAATGCATCACAGTACATTTCATTTATCTTCTTCACAACTTCATGTTTCATCTTGATTAAAAAATGTCACTAGGTAAGCTATAAAAAATACCATAAAATTTGTAATGCAAGATAGAATCATGGAAGAAATATAAGATCTCATTGTTACATACATGCAAAAATAACAAAGAAATAGATTTAACCAAAGCAACAAACTAAGATATATTTTTTGGCCAATGATCATGATAAATGCACAAGGCAAAAGGATATACACTCCCTTTTTGAGTGCATTCACAAAAATACTTTTCATAATCATAGTTCTTTCATTTTGCATATTTCATTATGAAATTGCTAGACTTGAAATGCAGTGCCAAACAATTTAAGGGAAGGAGAATATACGAAAGGCTGAGAGATAAATCTTCAATCAAGTTCATGTTTGATTGCATTGGAAAAAGATAAAGATTATTTGATTCCATGAAGTTTATAAGATAAGCCATTTCAAATCATAGTTTCAGCTCGTAAATAAATTCATAGAAATAAATGGATTCAAATGCTTCAAGAGGGAAATAAACCAATTCTTCAAAATAAAATGACCACATAATAGAGTTTCAAGAGGGAAATGCAAATTGTGTAATGGATAAACCAACTATGCTGCACCTTGAACTGATGATACTGTATCTATCAAGATCAATGCTTTTTTAGACTTAGCAGCAACAAAAATTGTATCATGGAATCATCATAAAGTAATTGAAAAAAGTATAGAGGACCAATCCAAGTTGATAGGTCTACAGTATGCATCTTTCAACTATAAAGGCTTCATAATAAAATCCAAAATAGCAAATGGAAGCATCACAATGGTTTCCGCCAAAAATGCAAAATGCCAATTTAAATGACTGCCAACCTGTTTCTAGTTATTTTATATTAACGTATCGGCAAAGCATAGAGCATCATAAAATATGGATAGTAGTAAAGCTTGGCATATTTGAAATAAGGATGGTTCTTTTATTCTTAAACTAGGAAGGAATTAAGGAGATCAGTTTAAAAAATACCTATAAAAAGCTAGAAAAGAAAACTTACTATTCCATCGTAAACACATCCGAGTGCATATCCAATTTGTATACACATGTAAAATATTGCTAGCCATGCTGTTTTATGATTCAAAAGTAGAAGAAGTATAAGATTCAAGGGGATGACATCAACAAAAAAATTTTTGATTGAAAAAGATATAAACACAAAGGGCATGTTGCATATAAGTTCCAAACAAAATAGTTAATAGCAAGATGATTGTGATTTATAGGTGTGACAAAATAATTAGATTGAACCCTAAAACTAAATTTTTTATAATAGGTCATACTAAAACAATTAGCTTAATTTCTTGTTTCGACATTAAAAGCTTAAAGCTAGAACATCCTTTTTTTACCTTTTTCAATCATACCAATTTATGGAAAAAGCCTAAATTCCTTGACTTTTGGGATAAAATAACCCTTTGGCCACATTTAGATCTTCATTCAAATAAACAAGTAAGAGTATCTTAACACATATAAACTTTAGGATACATTAAATAAAGGAATTTCTTCTACAGATAAGTTATCAACATTGCAAGTGCAGTAGCCCAAACTTTAAAGCAATTGGTTCAAAACAAATCCAACTCCAACCCTAAACACACACACATAATTGAAATAGAATACATCTCAAAACCAGTATATTAAATCTGAATTTTCATTTTTGTTCCTTTAAATTTTCTTCAAAACAAGCTGAAATTTCAAAGATCTATAAAAAAATATCATGAGAAATCACTTTGAAAAGCAAAAGTTGAAGAAAAATTGCACAATGTAATGAAAGAACACAAAATTACGACTAACAACTAACCTGTAACCAAACATGAATTAATTGATCTACATCTAATTGATGCTAAAACAAGTGATCATAAACTAGAATTGAAAAGATCAATTAAGGAACCAAAAGGAAAACTAATTTGAAGAACAAAAAGTGCAAGAAAATACAAGAACTAACTAGAAACTACTAAAATATAAAGTGAAATTCAACCGAAACTCACTAAGTTGATGAAAGAAAAAATTAGGTCTAGAAGCTTATAATGAAAATGAAATTGAAATGAGCTAAGAAACAATTCATCAATCAAGTTTGCTACAAAATTCAATAAGAAAATGGCAGCAAAATAGAGAAAAACCAGCTTAATGAACTAGCAACTCAAGTGATACTTAAAACAGAGAAAAACAGAGCATTAACAACTAAATCTATCCAAACAACAAATGAATTCATGAAAATTGTGGACATCAATTTGTCCAGAAATACAAAATATGAAATAATATTACAAAATATGAAATACAAAAAAAATACCAAGAATAATACAAAATACAAAACAAAAAATACAAAAAAAAGAATAGAAAATAGAAAAAATTGAGGATGGCAGTGGTGCCATCCTCGGCACCACTACCACCATATCTCACTATGCCCTACCCCCCATCACCTAAACCTACCACTGTCAGATATGGCCAAAACAAATAAAAGAGGCATGGGACTCATGCTTACACCTTATGTCGAGCCCTATGCCCTTCCCCCCAAACACACATGGTTGGAGCTCTATAAATAGAGCCCCTAGCGAAGCCAAAAGACAGAGAAAAATGAGATGTTGCCAAAAAAAATATCAAACAGTCCTCTTCGAAGGGAGGAACCTAGCGCCGAGCTTCCTGCATGAAAAAAAAGAGGGTTAGTTTCATAAAAAAAAGAGTCAGAATACAAAAAAAAATCTCACCGAAACTTTGAAAGCAGATCTAGGGAAGTGAGGACTCTTTTTGGTGAAAAGGACTTCGGATCTAAACTTAAGAGGTTGAGAGGAACATTTTGGTGTTTTTGAAAATTTTTCGACCATCGACGATGACGGTCGTGACCGGTGAACGATGGAGATGGCGGCAGTGACGGCGATCGACCAGTCGGCGTTCGACTGAAGAAGAAAGAAAAAAAAAAGGGGCATTTTTTTGGCAGAAAAGAAGAAAATAACTGAAAATTTTTTTTTTGCTCTTTTATATAAATCGTCAAAATCAAAACAACGTTGTTTCATTAAAGACCCAAAACGACGTCGTTTTAGCCTCTGATGATTCGCGCGTCGACCTGTGACCCGACCCGGGGTCCGCCCACACGACTTGATGACCCGTTTCTCCTTCAGCCCCTGACTGGTCCATCTGAACCGGACCAGACCGAACTAGATCGTGCTCGAACCGCTGAGCCACCCAAACAGTGTCCAGATCGAGTCGAACCGTCAGATCAAACCGTCGAACCGAACCGCTTGTTGATCGGTCTGATTCAGGTAAATTTTTTTTTAATGTTTTTAATTTTTCTTAATTTTTATATATTATTTTATTAATATTTATGCATATCAAAATATTTATATTTGTTAGATTAAATAATGAAATATGTGGTTAAATTATTTTTTTATAATTTTGTTAAGTTTTAAAATAAACTTTAAAAACAAAATAATATAAAAATAAATTTAATAATAATACTAAACTAATAAAAAATGAAGGAAAAAAAAATTTTTATTCGACGATGATATTCAAAGGTATTCTGAGTAGTGATGCCTACGAAATCTCTAGGTGAGAAGATTTTTTTTAAATACTACCAGTGTATTGGAGTATTTATAAAAAATTTTCAATACAATAAAAATTTTCTTTTTTTTAAAGTAATAAATAAAAATTGATAAATATATTAAAAATATAAGTGATAAAAATAATAAGAAAAGAAATTTTATCCGATGATGGGATTCTAAAAGTGTTTCGAGTAGAGATGTTTTAAGAAATCTCTAGGTGAGAAGATTTTTTGTAAAATATTACCAGTGTATTGGAATATTTATAAAAAATCTTTAATATAATGAAATTTTCATTTTTCTTCAAATTTTAAATAAGAATATTAATAAAATAATTAATAAAATTCTAACAGAAGAGAGTAAAATTGTGCATAAACATGGTGACATTTTGCATTACACGCATGTCATTTTTTACAAAAAGTAAATTTGAGCCTCAGAAGATGAGATTCCAAGGTATTCCGAGAAGCGATGCTTAAGAAATCTCTAGGTGAGAAAAAGTTCTTCTAATATTACTAACGTACTGGAACATTTTAAGAATCATTTCAATAAAAAGGTTTTAATTTATTTTTCTCGAGAATAAATTTTTTTTCTAATAACTAAAAAATCCAGGAAATTATTTTTCGAACACCGAAAATTAGACTATTTTTATCAAAATCAAAGGATAACATGTTGTTAATTGGTACCATTTTTAATGGGCATTGTGGGGGTGCTAATCCTTCCCTACGCGTAACCGACTCCTGAACCCAGACTATTTCGCAGATCGTAAAATTATCTTTTTAATAAATTTTAATAAATTTTAAAACTTTATTAAAAAGATATGTTTTAGTAGGTGGCCAATCGCACCTAACCAAAAAAAGACTGGTGGTGACTCCGTTATTTTTTATTTTTGTTTTCAAATTCGTCAGGCGGACACAAAATCGTTACAACAAAAATAAATGCAATCAATTAAAATATAATGAGTAAACATGTAAAACTAAGAACGTAAAGTATGAGAGAATCAAATCAAACACCTAGAAGGAAAAAGGATCATCATTCATTAAGTTCTCATGCATGGATCATTTCTGCCTTTTGGATTCAACCTTAACTTTGAAGATTAACTATATTTGTATAGATGGAATTTGAGGCTGAATTTTTATTGAATCATAGCCTTAGGAACTAGGAATCTACGAAAAATTTTTTGAAGTAAATCAAGCTAGAATTCACTGAGTTTAATAAAAAGGCTGAAGATAGGTCAGGGTGTAGTTTTGAAACCAGATTTGAGTTCAACATGAATTTTATAGAATTTGAAAAAGAAATCATGAGAATTTGTAAATTTCATTATGAAAACTTTAAAGAAAATTCAAAAAGAGTCTAAGAAACCTCAAATTGTAGCAAGATTCAACTAAGAAAACTGAAATTAAAAGTTGTTTGGTTGGAGAGAAAATGAAGATGACAGCAGATTAGGTTTTGACAAGAAAAATGAAAGGTAAAATATTAGTTTGTGCTTTAAGTTACACCAAGAAAGATATGTGGAAAGCATAAACTTCTTATAAGACAGCTGATTAGTCATAAAATATGGCTTAAACAAGGTTCAAGAAAGTATTAACAAACATTGACAAATATCATATAGACATTCATGTGAAACCATGGCCTCCCACCCCAAAAGACCTCAACTTCTGACAAATTATTAAAAGAAGTTCTTTTTGTAATAGAATATAAGATTCAAGTACATTTAGTTATCATGACTTTATACTTTTATACAGTTCTCTTGATTCGAAAGATTTTTTTTCAAAACAATTACGTTTCTCACTTCCTATGACACTCACCCAAGCATATTCGACACATTAAATCAAACAACAGGCAAAGATTTCTATATTAAACCAATGGAGATAGAGCAAGAATCAAGGCAAAGCATTCACATATAGATATGAGATAAGTGAGAGCAACCTTGTACTGGAGTACTCAAAAAGCTTTCCAGTGGCTGAAAAGATTAGAAGAGCTATCTCAGCATTGCAAAGAGTGGAAAGCTCATAAGCTTTTTTGAAAAGTCCTTATCTCCTCTTTGAGAAAGTCACCTACCTCGTTGCTACATTGTCAATCTTCTTGATTTGAATTTTCTTTCTTGCCATTCTTTTCCAAGAAAAAAATTGGAGAAAAAAAATTACAAAGAAAAAAGAAAGGGTTTAAATTTTGGGAAAAAAATTTAGCCGCGTCATTTTTTCACGATAGCAGCGTTTACTTAAAAAAAATGTCACTATTTGTAAAAAGGATTATTGAAAGCATTTCAAGAAAAAAATACCTTTAATAATCCTCTTAAATTTTTTAAAAGGGAATATTGAAAGTGTTTTCTGCAAAAAAAATACCTTTAATAATCTCCTCTAATTTTTTAGAGTGGATTATTGAAGGTGATTTTTGCAAAAAATCATTCAATAATCCTCTTCATTTTTTATGAGAGAATTATTGAAGGTGTTTTAGGTAAAAAAGCCTTCAATAATCCTCTTAAATTTTGATGAGAAGATTATTGAATGTGTTTTTGACCAAAAACATATTCAATAATTCTTTTCAAAATTTTAGAGGAGATTATTGATGGCATTTTTTGGCTAAAAATGCCTTCAATAATCCCTTTCATTTTTTTATAAGAGAATTATTGAATGTGTTTTGTGCAAAAAACGCCTTTAATAATCTTTTATAATTTTTTTATGAGGAATTATTGAAGGCATTTCAGGCAAAAAATATCTTAAATAATCTGTTCATAAAAAATAGAGATGATTATTAAAGGCATTTTCTATCAGAAATGCCTTCAATAATTCTCCTAAAAAATTGTAAAGGATTATTGAAAGCATTTTTGATAAAAAATGCCTTCAATAAGTCTTCTTGTTAATAAATATGTCAAAAATAAAATAGCATTGTTAGTTAGAACATACGGTCGTTAATCATAAGGTTGTAGGTTCGATCCCTCTCTTTAGCATTTTTTAGGTTTTTTGAAGAAACACCTTCAATAATCCCTTAAAAAATCCAGTAAATGTTAAAAAGAATGATCAAATCTACCAACTTATGGTTAATAACCATATACTCAAACCAATAACACTACTCTATTTTTGGTAAATTTATTGACAAGTATATTTATTGAAGGTGATTTTGACCTAAAACACCTTTAATAATCGCTTTTATTTTTTATGAGCAAATTATTCAAGGTATTTTTTTGCTTGAAACACGTTCAATAGCCCTTCACAAAAAATTGAAGGAGATTATTAAAGGCGTTTTTTGCACAAAACGCTTTCAATAATCCCTCATAAAAAATGAAAAAGATTATTAAATACTTTTTTTTTACTAAAAACACCTTCAATAATCTTCTACAATTTTTTAGGAGAATTGTTGAAAGCGTTTTTGCAGAAAAATGCCTTCAATAATTGCTTCTATTTTTTATGAGAGGATCATTCAAAGTATTATCTACCAAAAATACCTTCAATAATCCCTATCCATTTTTTATGAAAGGATTATTCAAGGTATTTTCTGCAGAAAACGCCTTCAATAATCACTCTAATTTTTTAGAAAGGATTATTCAAGGCATTTAATTCGATAAACGCCGCTAATTTTAGTCTTTAATGGCGTTTATAAGTAACAATGCCACTATTTGAATATTTAGTGAGGTTTTGATAATAAACGCCTTAAGTTTTATAAAAACATGGAAGCTAGCGACATTTGTAAGTAAAACATTGCTATAAAACTACCACTAATCTTTAATTTTCTTGTAGTGGAACTTCAAGCCTATGAGTCCGTTTTTCAAAGCTCCAAATCTATGCAACCGAGTGTAGAGCAGTAGGCATATGAGTCATGTAAGAACTAATAGTTAGAATTTAAACCCGTAAAAGTATGTTACATGTTAAATGTTGCCTTAAAAAATTGATATGAATCTTGTTATGTAACTTGGCAACTGCTTCTTGACCTTCATTTGAATTATGTTTTATAATCAGAAAACTTACTCTACCAGGTTGCATTCTTATAGGATATTCTCAATCACTAACTGAACAAGTGCACATTTGCTGCATAATGTTAATCGAATGAAGTTCTATAAAGGCTATCTCTCTGTTTTGGCTAAAGCAATTAGGTAATTTAGTTTATGTTCTTTATCTTATCTATTGTGGAGACCCGCATCCAACCTACTAGATGTTGTCCACTTTGATTTGAAGTTCTCACAGTTTTGTTTTTCACAAGTCTGGGTTTAAGTCTCTAATTATATATCATAGTAGATCTATAGAATCTCTCGATATGAGATTGGGATGTTACAAATTCCCTCCATTGAACCTTGATGTTTTTGTCAAGTCCAACACAACGCACATAGATCTACCGAATGTCTTTTTTAACTTGAAAGTCTCATAATTTTATCTCACAAAAGGCACCTTATAAGTTTTGATTTAAATCTTTATTTATATATCATAGTAGATCCACAGAATCTCCTAAAATGAGATTTGGGTGTACAAACTCATCTCTTGATATGAATTAGGGTACTATAAACTCCCTCAGTTAAAGCTTGATATTCTTATCAAGCCCAACCTAAAGCACACAAATCTACCGAATCACACCAAACATCAGGCAATTCTAACACAAAATACACATAGACTAGATGTTGGAATTCTAGAGGTGGCTTCCACCTTGTAGCATTTAGCTTTTGTGTTACTAGCAACTACTCTAATACCATTCGTGGAGACTCGCAAATCCATAAAATCTCTCGATATGAGATAGAAGTGTTACAAACTCCCTCCATTAAAGCTTGATATTCCTATCAGATATAACACAAAGCACAAAAATCTACCAAATGTTCATTATGACTTGAAGGTTTCATAGTTTTGTCCCATAAAAAGTACCTTATAAGTTTGAGTTTAAATCTCTACTTATATATCATAGCAGATTCATAGAATCTTTTGATATGAGATTATGGTGTTACAAACTTATCTCTTGATATGAGATTGGGGTGTCATAAACCCTCTCAATTAAAATTTAACGTCCTTGTTAAGCCGAACATAAAGTACACAGATCCACCAAATCATACCAAATATTGGGCAAGCCCAACAAAACACAAAATACACACATACTAGATGTTGGGATTCTTAATGTGGCTTCCACAATGTAGCACTTAGCTCCTGTGTGAGTGACAACCACTCTAATATCATTTATAGAGATTCGCACCCAACCTATGAGGTATTATCCACTTTAATCCAAAAGTCTTATGGGTTTGTTCTACAAAAAATACCTCACAAGTTTAAATTTAAATATCTACTTATATATTATAGCAGATCAACAAAATCTTCTGATATGAGATTGGGGTGTTACACCTATATTGTGCTTTTCTTCTTGATTATCGAACAAAAGTTTTGAGTCCTCATCACTTGAATAAACTCTTCATAAGCAACAATTTACTCCAGCTCATAAGTTATGCACTCAATTTTCTGGCAGCTAGAACTTGTTTCTTTCTTTTCAAACACATTAGAACTGAATCCAAGACAATGTTCTTCACTCTTCATTCATGGCTGAAACACAAAAAGTAGCAGCTCAATTTACCTAAGACTCGGTTCGTATTTTTGATAGGAATGACACTGATGTACATGGATTCTTTGTATGGAGCTTGATGGATAACTTTGAATAGGCAGGAGGTTACAGTTCAACATTTGGACTATACTATGTTAATCATCAAACTCTGAAGAGGACCTCAAAGCTTTCTACTAAATGGTATGAAGATTTTCTCACTAGCAGAAGCAGAGGATGTAACAGAAAGGGGTTCATGAATGGAAAAGAGGGTTCTCAACGTTTTCGCAAAAGCAAAATTATCATAACTGCTATAACAGAAGCTAAATCAACTGAAATGTGACGATGTCCTACATTTCACCATATGTTATTCTGCTGTGAATTGTTGATGTGAAATATGTTGATCAAGTAGATGATTGTGCATAAAAACTTGACTTTTGTGTATGTCCAGTATGCATCATATCATGCTTGTTTAAGCTGTTCAAACAAGAGCAATTCCATTATTTCATAGGTGAAAAATCCTTGGAGGTGATCAAAATCCATTTTTTGGTGCAAAAAAGTTTAGTGCGAGGGGAAGCTTTCTCACGGTCAGGGCAAATCGTAGGTCTCAGAGAAAATTTATATTGAATTTACAGATCATTCACCAAAAGAGATTGCTAATCGTGAGATTCGAATTTAGGCCTTACAACCGAAGCATTCGGACCTTTCCAACTCAATCAACTCTCATTGGCAGGTGATCAAAATCTCATACCAATGAAAGTGCCTAGTCCAAGGAGTGTACAGCTAAAAAAAATGAAAATACCATTAGGATGAGAGCTGTGCCTGCCTCCATGACTCGATCGTCAGAAAGTTTTATGATAACATACCCCAAATATTGCTTAGGAAAGCAAAGGGAATTAATAATAGGTTCTTTTGACACTTCTTAAGTGCTACTGCAAGGGAAAGCAAAGGGACTTCATTATTGACACACCCTTTTCGACATATTTAAGTGGCTTGGCAAAGATCCAAGTTTGGAAAATTGTCAGTAAAATGTGTTGTTATGGTTAGGTTTGAGGAAATGTCAAGAAAATTAAAAATCGAATTTAAAATTGTAATATTCAAATTTGTTATACAATTGTTTTTCTTTTATTTGATTTGAATTTGGTTCGAATATTAAATATTTAAATTTAATTCAAATCGATTTTCTAATCATGAAATAAAAAAATAAAAAATATCAATTGCCATGATTCACAACTGTGCCTTGTTTGACACTTCAATATCTCTATCAAATCCTCATAAATTCCACAGAGGTAAACGAGAATCACAATTCTCTAAACTTTCATTGGAACAGTCAAAAAGCAGCATCAATATTGATTGTTGGTGGGGTTATACAAGAAAATATATAGTAACAAAAGCAGTTCATAAGACATAAAATTTCTATGGACTTAAAGTACTAAAGCATTTACATTATAGTATATGATTAATTTAGTCAAAACAAATTACCAAATCTAGCAAATCTTTCATTCACATCTATTCATATCCTACATGATAATAAGCCTTTGCAACTTGCCAGTGAGAACAAGACTCAGATGTGCTTGAATGTAGAGATGAGAAGAAAAGATTCAAAAGTTTCAAATCTCCCCTCACCCCACTCCTGTTCTTCAAGCTAGCTTTTGCTTTCCTCCAATCAAACTTTTGAACCTTTATGTCATTCTTTAAGAATGTTTTGTGTATGTAAAAGAGGGTCACTTGATTGGAGTTTCAGTTAATGAAAACAACTGATGCAATGGATCCTGGAGACATAAGGGTCCATTTGTCCATTTCTGTCAAAAACCACTTTGGAATTAGTGATGCAGGAAAAAGATTATTTGGGACCAACATTATCACTTAATGTTTTTCATGTATGTACATATCCTGTCCGACATGCTACAGTTTCTTATAAAGGTGCTATGATTCCCATATTTGGCTCAAAGATTATGTTCTAATTGCATAGAAAGTTACAAAAAGCTTCTCCATAAGCCGAAATGTGACTAAAAAAAAAGGCTTCTCCATAGGAAAAAATGTGAATCACAAAAACAGAATATATATTAAACATTTCTTGGCATCTTCCTTTTATTGTTACAATTAATTTTATTGAGGAATAGTAGCTTGAACCACCTATGATTTCGGCTCAAAATTAGACTTTGACAATTTCAAACATAATACAAAATAATATAAATAATATAAATAATATGATTTAAAATTTTAATAAAAATTGTATATGAATTTAACAAAATAAAAAAATGTATTTCTTTTTTGACATATTAATATGACTTGTAACATAATAGTTTTCATGTTATACACAAAATAAATACGATATAAATATGCGAATTAACAAATCTACTCAAAACAATCAATTCATAATTAATTTTTGTTTATTCATAAATTTTGATTTGGCTAGAAGACCTGACAATTTCACAATCTTTTCCCTCAATTCATATGCAAAAGAATATACTTTCCAAAAGAAAAAAAAATAAAACTTTCATAAATTTTGGCAGGAGAAACCCAACAAATTTTATGTCTGCCTAGAGCCACAATAAGTGCAAATTTATGTGGTTCCATGAACCTAACTAACACAGTAAAATCAAGCCAAGTTCCACCTAAATTTACTGCAACTGCACTTCAGATTACAACTTCAGGTTCAGATCCTAGGAATCTAAGCAATCTAATCCCCTCACCCTCCCACACCAACCAACCAATTTTTTCCTTTCAAGACATGAAGTTAAGAATGTTGGGTTGCTATACTTGATAGTTGCACATATTTCAAAAAATGTAGAGCCTCTGGTTTATCAATTAAATCCAACACGGCCGTTGCTGTGTGCTTCTGATGAAAACTTTGAATCATCAAAATGTAAGTCCTCAAACCAAGTGACGGAACCAGAAATAAAAAGTGAGATGATCTAAAATACAAAATGGTAATACTGGAAATGCTTAGAGAGGCTAATAGTCAGCAAAAATGAGCTTGGCAGCTAACAATTTTGTTTGTTGGGTAGAAGTTACATGTATAGCTAACAATTTAGCAGTAAAAGTTCTTTGTTTTTTGGGATTTAGAAAGAAAAAGAAACATGAACACTAGCTAGTTTCAAGCTTCCTATTGAGGAAAACTTGTTTCAATTAAGCATATGATCACAAAAATTGTTAACTCAAATCCAAGTTCTCAACAATAATCACTTTTTTTTTTCGCTGTGATCATACCAAATTAATGCATTCACGTCAAAATCTCACAATTAAGTGTGTCGGATGAGAATAGTACTAGGTGAGTAGCCTTTGGGGTAATACTTGTGTTGTTTTTATCCAAAAAAAAAAAGTAATCATCTTTTGTTTTCTTCATTATTATTGTTTTTTTATTAGTTCTCCAATGAGGGCTGTGGATGTAATGCTGAGAATCATGAGAAAATTGAAAAGCTTAAATTGCGCGTCTGTTACATTACCATAGAGTTGGTCAACCTAGGGTTTTTTCTTTTGTTGCTTTTTCCTTTTGCCTTCTTTTGGGGTATTGAATCAAAATTTGGGTTAAACCTGGAAAGGTAAGGTGGATCCACTAGAGTTATATATATTTGTAATGCCAAAATCCAATAATTTCTATCGTGAAGGGATGTGTGTAACATGTTTAATTTTGTTTAGCCATTAATTGTAGTAAATCAAGCTAGAATATTAATTAATTTCTTAGTAATGAAAAATTGATGATAGTCTTAGCCTAAAGTTGGTTAAAAATAATTTTCAACGTGTGAATCACATCAATTTATTTAGAGTATTTAATTAAAGTGATTAATGTATGATTGCAGCTCAAAGATAAGGATTCAAATTCTTTTTTCAAATAAAAAAATATTGAAAATTTATATTCATCTTTTCTTCTTTGTTGATAAAGCAAAATTCAATTCTCAGTCATATATAACTGCCAAAACCAATATGTACCGAATTGGAAACACATAGTAATGTACTTGACTTAGAATGGTCATGAAACCAATCTTTCAATTTTGAACATCAAATTCTGTTTTTCTCTAATCACCAATTAATAAAAGAAAAAGTAAATGGATGTGAATATCATTAACTTGAATCTTATTACAATTAAGTATGATTGTACAAATGAAGTAAAGATTAGAAGTATGTTGTTTATTTTTCTTGCTTCTGTTAAAGTGTACAAGTAAAAAGATTAACAAAGGAAAGAATCTTTAGGCTTATCATGGAATTGAATAATGCAATGAAAATTGAGAAAAATGTGATGAAGAAATCATTAACATTCTTTGATGGCAGCAGCATAACTTTGAGAGTCTGAATCAAAGAGTCATTGGAGTATTCTTCAAGCTCTTAATAATCTTCTTCTCGCTTTCCATCTCAGTCAGGCTCTCGATTATAATTTCTGAAGCACTTGTCACCACATCCGACCAATTCCTACGTAAAATTGAACAAAAAAGAAGTTAGTAAAAGGATTTCCACAAGTTT
Organism: Durio zibethinus; assembly: GCF_002303985.1. The sequence continues at coordinate 13,161,389 of NW_019168270.1, forward strand.
ATGAAATTAGTCAATGAAGATGAATAGCTATAATAAAAGAATGGTTCATAGATCTTTACCCTTTTAAAGAATCGAATGTGAGCCCTACAGTATATTTTGCCTCCTCAAGAGCCAATTTGAACCTTTGGAAATCCTTTGCTGGAACATTTCCGTTCACAATCTGAAGTTGCGAAGGTTTAATGTCACAAAAGATTGGAATAACCTTCTTCTTGGATTCCATGATAAGAGCCAATTCATGAAGACAAAAGTAGGACTTGCAATAGTTTGGTGAGAACACAGTAACACCAATCTTACAATTCCTTATCGCATTATCGATGTTGTCAAACAACTTATCTCCTGGTTTCATATTCTTGTTATCCAAGAAAGGTTGTACATTTAGCCACGAAAGGTGATTGTAGAGTAAGGTTGCTATAGTTCTCTTGGTGTCAATGCCTCTATGATTAATGAAAACTTCACAAGCTTTATTTGCCATAAGACGATTCTCCAACTTTCTCGTTGATGTTTGGCGAGCAAGAAAGTTGCGATGGAAGTTCACCATGGCTGCAGATGAATAACGTTGGATATGCATGGTTTTGAACAATAAGAAAAATGAAGGAAAACCCTAATTTTATTTTTCTCTAACAACCTTTTCTTTTTTTTTTTTTGTTTTTGTGTGTGTAGCTTGTATCTTAAGAATGTTGGTTCCTAATGCTATATATATATAGGAGTGTCTGGTTGAATGATTTGGCCTAATTGTTTTTTCTAAGTGTGGATTTAGATCCTTCTTTTACAAGCATTTTTACTTCTATAGTTGAATTGAAAGAAAGGAAATATGAAAAGATTGAACAATTAGCGACGAAATGTATTTCATTTTGACAAAGGAGGGAAAGGAAACATAGAAAACCTTGACCAAATCTATGCCTTTGAAAAATTTTCATTTGCCCTTCAAACAAGTTACATTGAACCTTCTCTTTTTCTTTTTTATTTTTTTTATATTTTTTTTCTTTAGACACAAAAGGCAAGTTAATTTTCACGACAAACAGTCTACTTTTTTACCATATTTTGGAAAAAAATAAAAAATTATAAAAGAGTCAAAGGAAAGACATGAAAAGCACATGTAAAGTTAGTTGTTTTCTACTCTTCACTGTTTGATCAAACAATTGCACTAAGGATATAAATGAATAAAACTTTCCACGAATTGTTTGTAAATATATTCAATTTGTGTTTGTTTATATTCATTTATTAAATTTAATAAATGATTTTAAATATTATTTTTATATTTGTTTATTAAATGAACCAAAAACGAGTAGAGCGTTTGTTCATTTATAATCATGAACAAATTCATTTAAAACTTATTCATTTATTGTTTGTTTGCTATTTATTTATAATAATAATAACAAATTTACATTTTTATTTTTATTTTGATCCTATTTTAAGGCTTGTCTATATTTATTTAAGATTTATTTGTTTAAATTTATTTTGTTATGACTTATTCATTATTCATAAACATATTCATTTATATATGTTTGTGAATATGTTTACGAACGAGTTCGATTAATTTAATCAAATTAAACACAAACAAACAAAAACATCTTATTATTTAAATAAATCAAAGTCAAACAAATAGAGTAATTTTTTTATCAAACATGAATCAAGCTCAAAAAATTTTAAAAATAAATGAACAAACTACAAACATATATTTGTTTATTCATATCTGTTTGTTTATAGTCTTAAAAAATACTACGAAAAAAATTACAAAAAAAAACTGTAATTTAAAATTAAAAAACTATAAATATTAAAATTTGAATTTTAAATCTACTTAATAACTAAGCAAAGCTTTGCATTAAATTAAAGGAATTTCTTAGTTGCTTACTGTTTGATGATTTGAGTTTTGACATTCACCGACCAAACTGAGACAAAAAAAAAAGTCAGTTTTCAAAAGGAAAGGAAAATGGAAGGAAAAGATTTGGGGAGGAATGGTATTTCCTTTATTGGATTCGAAGGAAATAGTAGGGCCAGGAAACATTAGGGTTGCCTTCCATTTGAAATTGGCTATTAATAAATTGTAAATCTGTTTGAAAATTTTGTCAAATTTGATACGTGTCATGTTCTAATTAATTATAATTTGACTAAAAAATGCTTAAAACATCCCATGCTTTTATAGGTTTATTAATCTCAAAATATTTCCTTCTGATTTTTTATTTTTATTAATATATAATATTCGAACATTTGATTTAATGATAAATACATTCACGTATCTAAATCTTATTTAAAGAAGTTTGATTTTTTTTAAAAAAAATTATATTGAATCACAAAAAATAAAACATTATGTTATTTCATGTCAATTGAAAGAGCAAATCAACAAATGAGATTCCAACTATCTTAATTTCTCCAAGGAAGTAACTAGGAAGGCAGGAGAGAGAGCTATCATTTAACCAATTTAACTATTTCCCTAACATTTAAGATTGGAACAAACATTTCTCAAGACACGTGCAAAATTAATTCAACTTAAAACCAATATAATAAGAAGCAGACATCCGATCATGTTTCGTAAAGGCATCACTTTCAAAAAACCACCATATACTGTGAAAAAACGACCTAAAACAGTCAACATATACTGCCCTTAGTTACGCGTTGAATTTTATTGCAACTAGAGTGCTTCCCTTTCAAGTATTTTTAATTTTCTACTTAAATTAATAATAAAAAGAAAATTTTAAATTAAAGAATATTATAAATAAAAATAGTAATAATAAATAATATTTAATTATTTTAATTATTAATTTTTTCAATTTTTTATTAGTGTATTATTGTGAGAATAAATTTTTTATTTAAATAAATTTTTTTTCAAAAATATTTAGTTTTTAGTATATCTTTGTTATAACGGTTTTGGAGCCGTTCGACGAATTTAAAATGAAAAGAAATAAACAAAAAATGAAGTCGTACCAATTTACTTTTTATTAAGTGTGATTGGTCACCTATAAAAAGATATCATTTAAATAAAATTTTAAAATTGATTAAAATTTATTAAAAAGATAATTTTAAGATCTACAAAAAAGCTTGAGTCCAGAAGTTAATTACACATGAAAATGATTAGTACTCTTACAGTGCTTATTTAAAATGATACCAATTAATTATATGCTATTATTTGATTTTGATAAAAAAAAAGGGTCTTAGTTTCAATGTTTAAAAATAATTTTCTTGTCTTCCTTTATTTATCAAAATCTTGGTTCTTTTTATTATTATTCCTTTTGTTATTTGATTTTATTCAAAAAAATAAATTATGATCAATTTATTAAAATAATTCTTAAAATATTCTAGTATGTTGGTAACATTTAAAAAATTTTTTCTCATCTAGAAATTTTGTAGGCATAATTTCTCGATCCTTAAAGGCTCGTATTTATTTTTCATAAAGATAAGGATGTGCATGCAATGCAAATGACAAGATATCAATGCATGTATTTTATTTTTCCTTTAAAAATATAATTAGTTTTTTAATTTATTAATATTTATTTTTTTGAAGAAAAGAGAAATTTTTATCATATTAAAAATTTTCTATAAATACTCTAATACACCGATAATATTTAAAAAATCTTTTCACCTAAAGATTTGTAAAACATTACTACTCGAAATATTCTAAAATCTCATTATCGGATAAAATTTTCTTCATTTTTTATTATTAATATTCTTATTTTGGTTAATTTTTATTTCGTTTAATAATTTTTAGTTAATTTTTATTTTACTTTATAGCAAAAAAGCAAATTTTTATTATATTAAAAACTTTTTATAAATACTTCAACACATTGGTAATCTTTTAAAAAAATCTTCTCACTTAAAAATTTCATAGACTTTGCTACTCAAAATATCTTAAAATCTCATCTTCGAATAAAAATATCTTTTTTTTACATTTTTTTTAATTTTTTTATTATTTTTGGGTTATTTTTCCTTTTTTCAAATTTAAAAATTATCAAAGTTCAAAAATCATTTTTTTAGTATTGTTAGTATTTTACTCTTTAGTTATTTTTTATTATATTATTTTATAAAGTTCATTTTAACCTTTTAGTAGAATTATAAAAAATTTTGACTTTATTTTTCATTATTTAGTGTTACTTATCTTTTTGTTTTCATTTTTTATTAATTTCATATATATTATTTTGTCTTTCTTTTGTTAATATTATTATTATAAAAATCAACAAGTATTTATTCTAGCAAAGTTAAAATTCCAAACATACATAAATAATAACTATAAAAACTAAAAATAATAAATAAATAAAATAAAAAATTACATTAACTGAATCGATCAACTATCCAGTCAACGCTAGTTTGGGTCAATCAATGTCAGTTTAGGCCGGTTTAGCTAGATCGAACTAGGCTAGGGCTTAAGGGTGGCCAGATTATCGGGTTGGGTATACAGACCCCAGGTCAAGTCAGTAGGTCAATGCACAGATCTTGGGGGCTCAAAACAACGTCATTTTGACCTTTGTTTGCCTATATAAAAGTCAATTTTTTTTTGACTCCATTTTTCCCTTTCTTTAAAAAAAAAAAAACTCCAAAAACTCTTTTTGAACCAAAAACCCAGGGTCGATTGATATCCCAGAAGTTGATCACCGACAGCCATCCCCACCGTCATATCGATCATCGAAAAAGCCCAAAACATACCCCTAAACACCTTTCACTCCCCTAAAAAACATATTTGGGCTATGGTGCTGGGTTCTTCCCAAAAGGAAATTTGTGGTTTTTTTTGTTTTTTTTTTTTAGTTTCTTCTTTGATTTTTGGTCATGACAGTTGTTTTTTTTTTTTTTTGTGCTTTTTTTTGTGGTTTTTGGGCAGAGTCTCTCTTTTTTTTTTTTTTTGTTAATGGTTGGTTTGAGACTTGATTTATAGGGCTTTGATCTAAAAAGTGATTGGTGGCCGGCAATGTTTCAAGGTGTGGGTCTAAGGGTAGGTGGTGCAAGGTCTCGGTGCACAAGGGATGGTTCAAGGTAGGCAAGTGCACAGAGGAGTGGTTTTGAGTCTTAGATGGTTCAAGGTAGGTGATTTAGAGCCTGGGTGTGGGTCAAAGGCTCATGGGGTGCTTAAGAGTGGGTGGTAGTGCTCAACAACTACAGATGGTGAATGTCCAATGGTGCCATACACAGCACCCACTAGCACCAACCTCTAGCCCATTTTTGTTTTTATTGTATTTTTGGTTAATGTTTAATTAATTAATTATATTATTTAATGTTATTGTATTTAATGTTTAATTATAAAACTAAATAATAAAGGTAAAAATAAAATAGTGGGCTTAAGCCCCCAAAAAATGAAATTGGGCTCCGGCCCAAATACATTAAAATCGGGCCTCAACCCACGAACTTGATAAAACCCAAACGAATTTAAAACTGAGATTTGACTCGAAAAACTTGGATAAATTTTGTGTCTATAATCTTAATGTATGCTGATAGTAATATAATGATATGTTTGTTTATTATAAAATTAAATATAATGAAAATAACTATATATAGTTGTATCGATTTTTTATTTAGATTAAGGAGTAAAATGGTCAATTTGTAATATTAAATAGTGTCAACCATTTTGTTTAATGGGTAAAATGATTATTTTGTAAATTTGGGCAGTTGTTCCCTTCTAGTTCGCTCGGAGATACTTTTAATTAAAAGTAGTATAGATGTTATATATATAATATTTATATTATATCATTTTATAACTTCATATACAATTATTATTGTTATTAATTGACCGTAAGATTTAACAATCTATTTATACTTGTCATGCACTAACATTTCAAATCACTATAATATTTCTATTATTATAGTTGAAAATAATATCTTTTTCAATATAGATTAACAATTAAAATTTTATTATTATCTAAAGGATAAATATTTTTAATTATTTTAAAATTTAATATGCATGAAGTACTTTTATACATTATAAAATTCAATAGTTGAATTAGCAAAATATAAATCATATAAAAATATAAAAAGCAAAACGATTAATATAATTGATATCTTATCACCCAATTGATCATTATAGTCATTATAGACAATAGAATAAAAAGGTAAGAGATGAATCCACATTCAAAAGTAAGGAATCAAAGGACACCCTAAAAATTAAAAATAAAAAAAATTTGAAGAAAATTTTCTGTAAACACCCTCAAAATATTTTTTAAATATCTTTTTATCAACAAAATTAATAAATCCGTCAATAATTATATATATGTATATATATTATAAGTTGAGACATTTAAAAAATTTCTAGATCAACCATTGGTTCTATTCCGAAAGCTCATATAATTGGGCCGTTAGAGTTAAAACTGGAGTGGACTATCCACTTGGATATAGTGCATAAGAAAACCATCCAGTTTTTTCTCAAAGCAAAGCATTTTAGAAGCTTTATTCTTAAAATAGGGTGATTTTAATCTTATTTTCCAAATTAAGGTATTTAAGCCATGTCAACATGCCATATCATCGTTATTAGTATTAATTTATTAAAAATTAATGAAAAAATATATTTTTTGCTTTGTTAGGATTTTATTAATGAATAAAAAGAAAAATTACAACAAGAGGTCAATACCTCATAGAGATTCTCAACCATCAATAAGGAAACATAGAGAAAATATAGAGCTTGGTTAGGAGTGTAATTTATCGAGTTCGAGTTAATACAATATTAAGCTTGAGTTTGAGTTTATTCGAAATTTGAGATTTGAAACTTAACTCGAATTCAATCGAATTTTTTTTTTAGCTCGAGTTCGACTCGAGATAAAAATCGAGCTATTTGAATTTGCTTGATTAAATTCGATTAATATATAAAAATAGTTCGATTCTTATGTTTAATAAAAATCAATTATTTGTGCTTGAGTTCGAGATATTTTATTAATTAAAATATATTAAAATATAAAAACTTGATTAAGCTTGCGAGCTACTCGAGTCGAATATAAGATGCTCAAACTCGACTCAACCGATAAGTTGAACTACTCGAGCTCAAGTTTCACTCGATAATAATCGAACTAAATTTCGAGTCGAACCTGAATAGGTTATTTATGAGTACTAATGTATCAGCTTGGGCATAACAAAGCAAGATCAAAAACAAACTTGCAAACAAGAACTGTTAACCACCAAGCCATGAACATCTCAACTCTATTTATCGACTCTTGTTTTCGCTAAATCTTATGGCATCAGTTTTATGAAATTCCATTAAGCAATCTAGGAGATAAACCTTCAAAACTTCCCAAGTTCTTCTAAAAAAAATTGAAGTTAAAAGGTCAGGCACTTTTGGACCTTTACCATCCCAAATAGCAACTTTAGTTCTTCCATAGAAAACAGAATCTCCAAACCACCATCTTCATGCACAGACAACAATCTGAATTTCAAGTTGGTTACTACCTGCTTATGCCACCAATCAGCTGCAAAATGTTCCTTGGAGAGATCTAAAACCAATGCCTTAACAGTTTTATGCTCTGAGATCCCCACACCATTATCAACAAGCCCCAAGATGGCATTTTTTCTTGCTCTAACTATTAAAGAATTAGTATTTTAGCCTCTCATTCAGCCACAAAACTCAACTTCTGTTCCCAAATCAATTCCCTGATTTAAAAAACACTCCATAATTCCTTAATAAAATACTTCTCTTCAATCTACTTCGCACTTAAACGCCTCTAACGGCTAATCCCATCCAAAACAATATGTTTTGAGAAATAAAATACATGTCTCTTTAAAACAAACGTAATGGACACTTGAGTTCTTGGATCTAAGTTTTAATCAACAAGAATTTTCAACAAATATTTAGATATCATTTGAAACTGGAAGAGGGACCTAAGATATATAATATCCCGTAGATCTCCTAAGAAGAAAACTTCAACCTTATCCCTCAGTTCAATCCATTACATCAAGGGTTTCTTCAATCCTTTTTCTTCATGAGATTTTTGACAAAAACACAGCAGATAGAAAGAGAAAGGAAAAGCTTGAAGGAAAGAGATGATAATGTGGCTTAGAGTGCCTTACTTAGGTAAATAAGTTTAAAATTACTCTTATTAAAGAATAAAAAATTTAAAATATCCTAACATCGGAAAAAACTCGAAAACTATCACCTATTTTTTTAAAAATAATTTATTACAAGGTTGTTGGTACCTTAAGTCGTGAAAAAAATATGGAAATTGGGGTATATTAATGTAAGTTTATATTTGTTTATAAGAAAAAAAAATTAGAGAAAAAAACTTTCTTAACTATGACATGGCATTCTTAGTAGTTTATGGACATAAAAGTTACATTTATATAATGAATAATTAAGTTTCTTAATTTGACTTTAATGGATGTAAACTAAATAGAGATGAACCTAGCAGATACCAAAGTATAAAACTCCATTGATAATCTATAAGATAATATTTTTATTATTTAAAAAGTTACAATAAAATAAATGATAACGTATATATATATATTTTTGAACATCATTGCTATTTTGTTTTTCATATTAGATCAGAAAGAGATATTTTAGCATATGTGTATTCCACGTAATTATTTATATTGAAAATGTATTATATTTGCACATGAAAATAACTTACCCTATGAGTTTATCAGAAATTGATTCATACCATTCAAATTGAAGTTTTTAAACTAATTTCATAATGATTAAGCTAAAGTTTTTGAAGATAGGAAGCCAAATTAGTTTGTGTTTTCCTTAAACTAGGAAGGAGACTTTACTTGCTTGATAATATTTGGTGTTGGTTGCAATTTCAACTCAAAGTCACAATGAAAATTATTTAAAAGGGAAATTTTGGTCAAATAGCACCAGAAATTTTTGATGAAGATATCCCCGAGATTACTGTTCCTCGTCAAGGACGGATGTAAATGGTATAGTGGGATGCTTCAAAAATTGAAAAATAAAAAAATTTAAAGGAGAATTTTTTTTGAGTATTCCAATTTTTTTTTGGAAATCCCTAAATATTAAAAAAAAAAAAATTTTAAACGAAAATTTCTCTCGTAGACTCTCAAAATTTTTTTCCAAATGTTTTTTCTATCGATAAAATTAATAAATCTGTCAACAGTAATTTACATATGTTATAAGTGGATTCCAGTAAATAAAAGTTTAGATTTACCACTGCTTTTTGTCACCATTACCTACCAAGACGGTTAAGTTTTTCACCTTAAAATTTTGAAGGGAACGGTGCAATGAAAGAAAAAAATCTGTCATGTAGGATTTCTAAAGTAGAGATCTCAACTCTGACACCAAATGATTGGAATGGACATGAAACCGGTGCACTTCAAGAAGAAATGGAAGAGTGATGAAAACTCTCCTAAAGTAATTAAAAGGTTTGTGACATTCTAATCTCACATTGAGATATTCTGATAATTTATTATGATATATAAGTAGATGTTTAAATCTATATTTGTGAGGTATCTTTTGTGAAGTAAAATCATAAAACTTTCGAATCAAAGCAGATAATACATTGCAAGTCAAGTATAGGTCTTCGCAAATAGTATCAAAGTGAGATTACTAGTTAGACGAAAATTAAGTGTTATATCGTAGGAGCCACATCTAAAATTTCAATGTTTGGTGTGATCTTGGTTTTGTGGTTTTGTATGTATTTTGTGTTAGGCTTAACAAGAACAGCAAACTTTAATGAGAGAGATTGTGATTTTGTGAGATAAAATCATAAAACTTTCAAGTTAAACCCAACAATATCTCTATGTTAGATGTGGGTTTCCATACATATAGAACACAAAATCAAGGTCATACAAAATGTTGGGATTGTAGAGATAATTTTCATGGTGTAACACTTAGCTTTCGTCCAACTGGTGACTATTCTGATACCATTTGTGGAGACCTGTATCTAACTTGCGAGGTATTATTTGTTTTGACTTTATTGGAGCTCACGATTTTATCTCACAAAAGATGTCTCATAAGTTGGTGATTGGGGGCATCACAATGTGTGTAATTCTATGGCTCTGTGTGTACTTTGTGTTGGATTTAATGTCACAAGTTAGTGATTTGAGGCATCATAGTGTGTTCGGTTCTTTAGTTCTGTGTGTGCTTTTATGTTGGGCTTAATGGGGATGTGAAATTTTAACAAAGGAATTTATGATACCCCAATCCCATATCAGGTTATTCTAAAGATCTGTTATAATATATAAATAGAAGCTTAAATCTATACTTGTAAAGCATTTTTTATGAGATAAAATTGAGACTTCAGATCAAAGTAAATAATACTTTGCAAGTTGAATGCGAGTCTCCACAGGGTTTAAAAAGCTCATTTTCTTTGGAAAGAAAAGCATAAGCTATCTTACTTCAGCTTAGCATGTGCTTGCCATACCATAATGCTTTTGCTTTAGGTTTTTGGTTATTTGTTTAAAGATCCGTATCAATCTTATGAGGTATTATCCGTGTTGATTTTAAAATATTATTATTTTATTTCATAAAAAATACCTTTCAAGTATATATTTAAATCTTTTCTTATATATCATATCGAATTCTTGCACTTAGGATCAAGACGTTACAGTTAAAGAGCTTTAGGTGGAATGCACCGATAATGCCATTGATGTTGATGGCATTCAAAAAGTCATAAAGTTAAAAAGAAAAATTTGTAAAAAAATCATAGTGTAATTTATCTCTGTTTGATATATCATATTGAAAGGGGTAAAACATATCTTTTTGGTTTGCTTTTGTAATATGCAGTTGCACTTGTATACACATTTGAGTCATTTTTCAATCATTTGTAATTGCTATCAAATCTTTTTTTTTTTTTGTTTTCCATAAAAAGATCTATAATTTTTCTTAGTTGGTGGACTCAAAAAGATGTTACCAATGGTTAACTTGTAATCTACATGTTTTAAAGAGTACAAATAAAAGATTGTATGCCATGCCTATCATTTATTAGTAGATTTGATAAATTGAATATTTGTATTTATTTATTTTGTATCTAACACATATAAAATATGAAGATTATTGTGTACAATTTTAATCAATCAAAACATATTTTTTGGTTTTTGACAAATTCATATATAATTTTTGCTAAAATTTTAAATTGTATTTTTTGAGGATTTTTTCATATTGTATCATCGTCTCTTATTTAAATTCTCAAGTTTACTTATTAACAAACTAAACTTTAGACTTTTAGGTCATTTTAATGCATAAAATTATTGATAGAATAGAATAATAATCATCTTATATCACATTTGATTTGTATTTAATAGAGGGATAAGGATTGTAAAAAAGATTAATCTCTTCTAGTCATAAGATTATTCAATCTTTTTCAGTAAAGAAGATTATTTTTAATCTATGAAATTAAATTTACATATTTAATTATACATTTAAAAATTACATTAATAATTTAAATTATATAAACGTTAAGAAAAAATAATTTTGATAAATAAATAAATAAATTATCTTATCTTAATATTTACATATATCAATATAAAATAAAATGATATTATTTAATCTAATATTATTCATAATATTATTTTATCGTATTATATCATAATTTTATATGCCAAATTTGACCAAATAAAAAGAAAAAAAAAAGGATTGCCTCCAGGAAATAAAAAAGAAAAGCTGGATATGCCACACGCTACCATGAAAATTCCTGAACATATCAGTAATTCTTCATCCGAATGAATCAACTTGCCAACTAAACAATTTTGATAAGAAATGAGAAGCTTTTATGTTAGAACTGAAAAAAAAAAAAGAAAATGTTAAAAATGGAATTTCACATTGTGATCACAGTTTACTTTAGTGGGTATCAATTCTTTTTCATTAAACATACCAAATCACCCTCCCAATATTTTTCTTTTTCCATCTAAGGTGTGCAATACTAGCTAGAGATGTTGGTACCTGTGCTACAAAAGTTGTACTCCAAGGTTCCTTTTGAAGGTTCCAAAAGGCAGTTAATTCTGGCGGGTGTTTATTTCCTAAAGCAGCCTTCCAAACCAACTTCACTTTCCAAACGAGTATTCCCTTCAACAAACCTTGTACCTTGTGCTTCAAACTCTTGTACGTTAGCTTCTGAAGATACCGAATTACCCTTTTAACCAACTTTTCCCTCAAAAAAAAAAAAAAAAAAAAAACCGTGCTCCAACGAACTTGTGCATACTGCTATAATCTGCAGTATTTGGACCCAATGTTTTTAAAAATCGAATTAAATAAAATTTTAATTTTAAAATATAAAAAAATTATATAAAATTAAAAAATCTTCAAAACAAAGTATTTTATTTTATAAATTGTTAAAATTTTTAGCTTAATATTTCAGTATTTGAATGTGGAATGATTTTACTTAGTTTATTTTAAATATAAAAAATTAAAAGTTTAAAATATAATTTAATTTCAATATATTTTATTATTTAATTGATTAAAAATAATAAAATTAAATTTGATTGATTAGATTTTTCAAATTAATAAAAATAAAATAAAATTTTAATTGATTCAATTTTAAATAATTTGATTTGAAATTAATCAAATAAATCAAAAGCAACTAAGAATTTATAATTGTACCAAATGCTTCAAAATATTCTGTGTTTTTTTTTTTTTTTTTTTGCCAAGAACATATTTTATGTGATTAAAAAGAGTTTTTGAAAAAGGTGGTGAAAACCCCATTTTCAAGCTAAGGGGTGTTATTTTCTTCTGAAAATTACATTTTTAAAACTATTATGTTTTTCTAAATTTTTTCTTCATTTTAATCATTTGCCTTGCTTCTTCAATACTGATAGTGATTTTTTGTATATTCAGAGAGGGAGAGTTTGAGAAAGAAAGAGCAAAGCAAAGAGAAAGGAAGAAGCCAGGAAACATAGAAGGAAAGGGGGAGCTAGATCTTGTTGGGTTATTGAAGCTAGCTTAATATATCCATGGCTTCTAAACTTCTTTTGATTGCTGTCTTTGTTCTTGATCTCATTGCTTTTGGTTTAGCTGTTGCAGCTGAGCAAAGAAGAAGCACTGTGAGTTTACTTTCCCCTTCACTTTCTTGGTGCACTTTTTTTGGACTATGTAAGCTCATATGATTTCTGGGTTTATTGAAAGTTTCCTACTTTCTTGCTGGAAAATCAAAGAAGTGAATTTGTTCTTCAAAAAACTTTGGCAAATGTTGATTTAGTTTTCTGGGTTATTAGCTGTATATATGAAATTGCTGCTTTTGTTGCTTCTATGTAGGGAAAGAAAATAAACTTTTCTTTTCTGGTTTGTTGTGGTTATATATTCAAGTCTGCCACCTATTGTCAATTGGTTTTAGGTGAGCCGTGAAGAAAGTAAAGAACTGAAGTTTAAGTTTGAAGTACATTGGCAAATGTTTGACTGTTTATGTTGTAGAATTCTTAGCTACTCATGTAAATCTGCTGCTTTTGTTGTTCATAAGAATTGTAGGGAAAGAAAAGAAATGACTTGATTTTGGCCTTAAAAACATAGTATCAAGCTTGATATATTTTTTTAATTTTCCATATTCTTCTCCTTTCAGCAATCAAATAGCAAGAGAAATGTGATTTTATCAGTTACAATTCTCAATTGTGTAGAAACTTACCGGATCTCATCTGATTTCTATAAAAATGGCAGATCTCAATTTTTTTTTCCTCTCAGCAATACTTCAAACTTACAGAGATTATGGGGATTGGGGGGTTGTGGATCTAGTGAAAGAACTTGTCTTTGGTAGATTTAGAAGCAAATCTGATTGATCTTTTGGAGCAATATTTTGTGAACACAGCAAGTAGCACCTGATATTATATGTTCTTCCAACTACTACTAGCTTGTTACTAAACCCCTTGGCAGTCGGCAATGGGGACATGAATTTTCTGGGTTTCTTTGACTAATTATGTAGATCTGTATCTAAACTGCAAGGTATTGTCTATTTTAACCCCAAGATCTCACAATTTTGTCTCATGTGGATCGTATAATATCCCGACATAGGATTGGGTGTTAGGCTAATAAATTTGGCATCAGGCTGGTTGAGAAGAATATTTAGTTCTGTGAAGGGGGCAAGTGATTGATAATCCAAAGCAACTATTAATGGTGTATCTTTGACTTGTTTGTGCAGGCCAAGATTGTCCAGGATAGTGAAGTTAATTATAACTATTGTGTCTATGACTCAGACATAGCAACAGGCTATGGTGTTGGTGCATTTTTGTTCCTTATGGCTAGTCAAGCCCTTATAATGATCGCAAGCCGATGCTTCTGCTGTGGAAAGGGATTGAACCCCAGTGGTTCAAGGACTTGGGCAGTTATCCTATTTATAATCTGCTGGTATCTGAGAATTTCACCAAAGTAACTTTGGTTTCAAATTTCAATGATCTCAAACTACCTGAAATTTTGGTTTTGGTTGTTTCACTAATTCTTGAAATTGCCTGTGAGGCTGTGACAGGTTGTTTTTCCTAATTGCTGAGATATGCTTGCTGGCGGGTTCGGTAAGAAACGCCTATCACACCAAATACCGGACCATTTTCAGCGAGCAGCCTCCCTCTTGTGAAACTGTGAGGAAGGGAGTTTTTGGTGCAGGGGCAGCTTTCATTTTCTTAACTGCCATAGTCAATAAGTTCTACTATATTTGCTATTCCAGTGCTAGCGAGAACAGCTTCCAGGCCTAGGGTTGAGAGACCGGTGTGCGTATGGGAACCTACAAATAAACATGGCTGAAAGTTGGCATTCATCTTATTGCAGTAGATGTGACTACATGGACTCTATGCCATCAATTTGGCCACTCCATTGTCTGGTTTTTGAGTTGCATTTCATCTGCCAAGGATTTGATAAAGTAGGTGATAGATTGTATTTTGTGTCAAATTCATACATTATTTTATCTTTTTTTCCCCATTCCAAGATGCCGTAAATTTTGTTGAAGTTTCTTGTATACATATCAATAACAAAATATTGTTGTTTGTGTTCCAATTTGAAATGCAATGTCAGTTATGTATTTCTTAAATGATTTTCAATGGGATTGCTATTTGCTAAACAACTAAATCCAAGCCATGGAAGGCCCCTTTCTTCTCAATTTATACCCTCAAGGTCCAATGTCTACAGGTAAAAGATGCACTCAAAAGTATATAAGGAGCAGCCTCACTGTGGCTGAACAAAAGCAAGGGGTTCCAAGGTTTTATCCAGCACATCCCCTTTTCAGATCGATCCAAATAAGCTTATCTATTCCGAGCGAAACGAATTAACGAATTTATGAGAAATTACCTTATCACAGCATCTAACGAATTAGAACCGAAGCAACAATAAGAGAAGCACACTCTTTTTGCCGCTTATGCCAACCAAATGATGGATAAGACCTAATTTTTGCTTAGTAGGAAGTCTATCAAGAATAACCATCTAAACAATGATGGCATGCCTGATTGTATCCCAGGTTCGAGCTGCACGATACTTGTGAGCAGAATCCAACCAAACAAGCTCACCATTCTGCTGCTTGACTAACGATGGGGTGCAGTAGTGTTACTTAGTTCGAGCAATTTCTTTCATCACTACTTGATAGTAGTGTAACTGCAAATTCAGCAGGGTGATCATAGCCTAAATATTCTCCCCAAACTTCATTTAAGGAACCATAAAAACAAATATAATCAGATTCTGGTGTTGGCAATAAAAATATGTTTGACTCAGTGAAAATGGAATAGAGTGAAGAATGGAAATGGATCCGGTGGGGAATTGATAATGTTAAGTAATAATAGCCCTTGTAAATGGTGTTTTATTAGATCCTGTTTCAAGTCAATGGAAGGCACAAAACTTCATTACACCAAGACCTAGAGATATTGACTTAATTTGTTTATATATACTCATTCTTTAATTATTTCTATCTTCTTTTTTTTTTTTTTATTTGAAAGAAGGAGAATTCGAACCTTACTCTTTAATTTAAGCAGGAGATATGTGCATCAACCCTTGAGTCAAATTCTCTGGTGCTTAGTTACTTCTTTTCTTAATATCAGAATCCAACTTGCACAAGTAAACGTGTGATGCTTGAATTGCTTCTAAAGAGGTCCCCAATTGAGTACTCCAGCGCAGTAAACACCTATCCTTGGTTCAATTCGAACAGCAAGGGAAAATCAGCAATGGCATTTATCCTTCTGTTGTACTCTCCAGCGTTGAATTTTCCCATTTAAATTCTGACCTTCTCTGCAGTTCTAAATCCACCAGGCATACCATAATTGTCCAGTAATTGTTCATCATTGTACTACAGATACAAAATTGATGGTTTCAGTTGTCAAAATTTCAGACAATCCCACCATTTGATGTAACAGATAGATGTAGAATTGAGAAAGGTCATGGGGTCATAATACAAAAACAAATGAGCCATTCAGCCGGTCTATCTGTTTACCAGTTTTCCAGTTCTTGACTGATATATTGGTATGGACATTTCGAAACGAAACTGGATTTTACCTTTCATGAAACAATCTGCAATGAGTATATGTTACTTGAGGAAAGAAAAGTGGACTGTTTCAATTTTATTCAAACTGCTTAAACTCTAATTGGAATGGTGTTGATTGAAATGAAATCTGACAGACTATTCATTTGCCCATAGCTAGTTTCTGATTCAAGCCACTATATTTGGAGAACATAGTTTTAAGACACGATATATGATGAAATGAAACGACAAGAAAATAATATAAAAAATATAAAATTGATACGATTTTAAATTTTAATAAAAAAACTATAAGATTCGGCAAAAATCAAAATATACGTTTTGTGCTAGAGAATAATAACACGATAATTTTTATATTTTATATGTGTTTAACACAAAAACACGATATGAATATACGAATGGTTATATTTACTTCATGTATTCTCATTCCAAAGAATCATAAAAACCAATTCCCACCAGTGCTACTCACCATTTCTTATGATTACCAGAATCCAAGTTCTTTAGAAACAGATTAGTCATCACCTTCTTCGACCATTATCAGAATTAATGTTGAAAAAGTTTCATCACCAAATGGCTAAGGAAATCACAGGACCTACAACATACTTAAGATTTCCATGGACATTTACTTAATTGATGGTCTGGACTCTGGAGTCAAATTGGAGTCGAGTTTTGATCACTCTCACTATTCCTTGTCTTGCAAGTAATTGACATAACTCCACCAGGAAATACTTTGTTAGGTGCTCCTAAGCAAGTTCTTATAGAACATTTATAATTCCGTACATGAAATTCAAGACCCTAAATTATATTTCAGCACAATCAAAACAAGACTAAACCTTAAACTTTAGTTCAAATGTTCATGTCTCTAAATTTGGCAATTTGAGTATTTGTGTCATAATTAGTGACATAAATATTCATATTTATATATTTCGTGTCTAACAAATGTAAATATAAAAATTATTGTATCATAATTTTTATCGATACATCAAATATAAAATTTTTTTTTTAATTTTATCAAATTCATATACTGTTTTCACATCTAGCCCCAAATCCCATTAAAAGGTAAAAAGCTTGCGGCTATCCCCTATTACCATAGTAAAAAAAAAAAAAGCAACAATTACGAACGTCATTGGTCTCTTTCATGTAGTTACATTCCAAAGTCTTAAAACCTCTTAGATACTTTTTCTGTTGCCGGGCGAAAGGATATAAGGCTTCCATTAGCAGTAAAAACCAACCGGTTGTTTCCTTTAGAAAATGTCAAACTTCCCAACTTCGATACTGCATTTTGGTCTATTGTTTCCTCTTCCTCATCTTTGCAATTAACTGTGCATATGTACAGGGCACACGCAAGCCTTTAAAGCAAGTTTGGAAAATTTTTGAGTCTGAAATGTCCCCCAACCTCCTACCTTTCTACTGCTCTAATGAACTCTCTTTATTGCAAAAACCTACCCACTGTTAGGAAACTTTGGCTGCCTAGAAGTTCTTTATTAGTACTTTAGGATTATTAGTATTAGTTAGTGATCTTAGCCCAGTGAGTCCTTTCTTCGATGATTACTGTTGATGCTCATCTTAGTTCTACATTTTGTTATCTTGTAACAATAGATGCACTGAACTCTATGAGGTATGACACATTTTATCTTAATATTGAAGAAATGAACGACTTATATATTCACAAATTTTTTTCATAAAAAAATTTGTACCATTATTTTCATGATAATTTGATGACAGGCAAGTGAAAATTTAACTCACTAACCAATTAGTTTCTATTCCATAATATTTTATTTTCTAAAGATATGGCAATATTGGGTTTAGAATTTAGAATAGTATCTAGTGTTTTATTCCAATTTTTATTTTGTTGTACATTTTGCAACACAATTGTCATGTCTAAAATATGTTCTATTGTAAATGACAAACAAATTTTCAATCAATAACTTATAAAGGCATTCAAATCGCAGATGGGATAGTTACATAATAAAAGAATGAAGAAAAAGAAACTATTAATTATATGTAGGAGCTCTTAACCAAAAACTTCATGCTATTCAAATCAAATCAAGGAGAATTATTACCATGGAAAAAAATGCATGGTATTCTTTAATGTATTTATATATCTTTTTTTTTTTTGAAGAAAAAAAGAAATTGAACTTACTTCTTAAACAAAAAATACATACATCTATCGTTGAATCAAACATTGAAATTGTTATGAGCATATAATGGTTAAAGGGTATAATGGTATTTTTTTTAAAGCTTTCAACAGATAATTAAGGGCATCTTAATCATTTACGTTGACTTGACCTGATATGGTCAGTGCTATCTTTGCTTAACTCTATCCTTATTGTCCTCTTCAGCTTACTTATAAACGTGAAGACTCAGGCACTATGAAACTAGGTTCATCCATTCATATCTTTCTCTCATTCCTACTTTCTCACTTTCTTTCTGACTTGATCTTTACTGACTTACGCGTCGAGTGCAAACATAAGAATCAACCCCTACCTTTGCCTTTAACCGCCATTCTCTTCTGCATTTATAGGAACGCCCTCAGGTCAAAGTTCGGCATAAATATTTGGTGTGCCAGGTAAGGGACAAAACGTTTCATATTAGTCGAGAATAAAACAATGCCACCAAGAAAAAGAAACCAAGAGGAATGAGAGACAACCACCTTTGCTGGAATAGAAACTTACCTAAGCCAACATTCTATCTGCCTAACTCAACCATAAACGGGACCAACCATAAAGCAATTTCAAGCTTTAACTGAACAAATACAAGCTCTCAAGCAGATGTTACAAGCTATAACCCCATCACAAATTTTTAAAGTGCCAGACTTAGTCACGCTGGGCTGAGAAGTTGTAGTCGAACAACTGAGCTACGAAGAGATAGAAGCCTCCTCGACCTTTAAAAAAGAAGAACACACAAACCGAACTCATCACTGCTCCTGCCATAATTTCACACATGCCACAACCAAATAAATGACCATGAACCTTAGCTGAATAGAGATTTAGAAGCTCGGATACAAGCCATGGAGAAAAAACTCAAAATGAAAGCAATGGCATTTGAGGATGAGCTCAAATTCTTGGAGACCTCACTTTTTACCGAAGACATTAACAGAGCCATGCCCTCAAAGGATTAAAAAATGCTGACCTTGGAGACATATGATAGTACTGCTAAACCCTTTGAATCATTTGAAACTTTATAAAACTAACATGATAATACAGAAGGCAGACGAGGCTTTGATATGCAAAAGTCTGGCTACTACTTTGAAAGGTGCAGCTCAGTCCTTGTATAGCAGTTTGGAGCAAGGTCAATCACCACATTCAAAGAGCTTAACCACTTATTTCTATCTTGATTTATGAGTAGCCGAAAAGCTACAAAGACAATATAAGCTTAATGTCAATTCACCAAGGGCAAAATGAAACATTGAAAAGTTATGTCACTCATTTTAATGCGAAAGCTCTACAAGTTAAAGACCTAGAATAGATAGTCACTGTTGCTGCATTGACTAGTGGACTTAATGTAAAGAATATCACTTAAAGTTGACATTGTCACTAGAACCGCCAAAAACTCTAGTCGATGTCTTGCTAATAGCAAAAAAATATATCAATGTTGAAGCTACAATAAAAATAAACCAAGGTGAGAGAGTTCATCCCTCTTCTTCAATTATAAAAAAAAAAAAAATTCTACGATTCTTTCCTAAGTGGGAGATAATATAGAGCTAAAAGCCCTAGTGGAGAAAGAAACTATACTGCACTGAATACCTCATGTGAAAAGATTCTAATATAAATCAAAAGAAATCCTAATCTCATATAGCCTAAGCCACTGAAACATAATACAAGGCAAGATTCGACAAAAAAATGTGCTTTCCATAGGAACATCAGCCATAATACTAAATACTGTGTTGACCTGAAAAATGAGATTAAAGCACTGACAAAACGAGGTTAGTTGAAAAGATTCGTGGGTCAGGAAAGACAAGACCAGTTTAGAAGGGACTATAGGTATGACCACAGAGCACCTACTTGGGGTCGAAAGGGAAGAACAAATCAGGGAAAAAAGAATGTTTAAAAAAAAGAGCCAAATAAAAAAGAGGGCAAGTTGACAATAGCAAGTCAATTGCTAGGATGATTAATGTAATCACAGGCGGTAGCTCTGCCTCAACCAAAAAAAAAAAGTTTAACCCAAACATTGTGATAGCATTAGACACTTTGGCCAAGAAAGAAAAATACTAGAGAGACAAGTCGATCTCATTCAGTTCGAAAAATCTAGAGGGAATCCAACACTCACATAATAATGTCATAGTGATCACAGCCTTGGTACACAACTACGTGGTCAAAAGAATCTTATTTGATTACAGAAGTTTGACCAACATTATGTATTATGGCTATTTCAAGAAAATAGGGATTGATGAAGATCAATTGAAGCTGATCAGCACAACATTAGTAAGGTTTGCAAATGAACATGTGCCCGTAAGAGGAACTATCAAGTTTTTTATCTCTTTAGGGACAAAACCAAAGACGATTATCTCGATTGTAGAGTTTATAATAGTAGATGTCACATCTACTTATAATATGATATTAGACCAACCTAGCTAATCTGTTATACAGCTTATAGGTTTAGTTCCCCTCTTGAAAGTGAAATTTTCAACACTTATAAGGGTTGAAGGAGTTTAGGGAGATCAATCCATAGCATGGCAATGAAAATAAAGGTTCATTATCAGCATCTAGTTGCACCAATAGCCTTCTCCATGGAACCATTTCTAGTGCAACCAATAGCTACTTCATTGACAGAATCTCAACTACATGGCTAGAGTAAAAACTTCCTGTGACAACTAGGACTAAGAGCCCTAACACCAATGTGGACTTTTCCTTTATGGTTAACTCAACAATGTCGACCTGGGGTATGATGATGTCATTGCTAACATTAGAGGTGAGATTAAAACTTTCCAAAACTTTGGATTACAGGTTCGGATTTAAAAGGCCAAAAGAATGATGGTAGGGAACCTCAAGTACAATCCATTTCTCGTCTTTTGGTTAAATTATGTATAGAGAGATATTGGTTGAGATTTGTAATATTAGGGATTTTCATTTCTTTCTTTGTGCCTTTGCTCATTGGATGTGGGGAATAGGAATTCACTTTAGTTGAGCATTGAGGAAAATATAGATTTTTTCAGAAGAAAAAAAAAAACTACATTAGGAATTTAAAAATCGATGTATTTTTTATGTTGGAAATGTAGAAATCATAACGAAAGCTTATTGAATTGAAAATGAAAATTTTTTTTCATTCATTGTCATCAGTCAATTCTTATTGTGCTCAAGAACACTTGAAGTTGAGATTATGCTCTTTTTCTTTTGTTTGTTTTATTGTTTCCTACTTTTCTTAGTTAAGAATGACAATACTTGTTAGATAAGCCAAAAATATGGATTTTGGTAGATTTGTTAATTTTAGATGATATTATAAAAAAATGATACGAAAAAACATAGAAGTAATATATTTTAAAATTTTGATAAAAAATCATAAATAGGTTAGGTAAAAATAGAAAAAAAATGTGTTTTATATTTAATTTATTGATATGATAAACTTTATATTTTATATGTTTTTTATATAAAATAAACAATAAAAATATTCGAATTATCATATGGTGTTAATAATAGTTGAAACAAAAATTTTTGTTAATGTTTAATGAAATTTGTTTAGACATAAGGAAACACAGAAAAAAACCCAAAATGTAAGGCCCAAAGAGAAAAAAAAAAGTGAAAACTACCAATTTGCCATTTGCATTTAAGCTGAGAGCCTTAAATTATCAGCAACCACCAACCATGCTGAATGAATTTGATAAGGTCACATGGTACTGTCACATAACATTCTAAATTTATTAATAGTTTCTTTCAATAATCTTTTGGAGCTTGCTTTGTAGTTATTGTAAAGCCAAATTTTTATTTCAAGCTATCGTCTACTTTCCCACTTTTAGATTACATGCTATAACTTGCAAGTTTGCCTGACTCCATAGGATAGGCTCTAGGCTCCAGGAAAAGGAACTCCAAAGGGCCGTTGGAATAAGATCAGTAAAAGAATTTTAGCATCAATGACAGGAAATTGTGCTTGACCCAAGCCCATTGCTTCACATGTAAAAAGAGCGTAATATTGCACAAAATCCCCTTCTACTTCTAGCTATGGGCTGCCAATTGCCTAGCTGATAAAACCCCAACTCAAATTCAAAAGCCCCCTAGTCCATTCCACTGTACCCCCACGAGAGACCACTGCCTGTCCCTTTCAATCCTCTGATAAACCAGCCCATAACCAAAGGGGGTGGAGCAGCCTTGATGGGACAGGACCAAATTATCCCCATACTAAGTGGAAAAAATATATTGTTTTTATCAATGGAAATCCAATACTCGAAGCCTCATTGGCTATATGGAATTGATGTGGCAGATAAACTACTCTTCTAATTATCTTATCCTCTTGTATCTGTCATATCCAGTAACTTTGCTCTTTTGTCACAGTAAGAGTAACTTCCTATTTATGCATGCCTGCAAATCTGTTTGACACACTTCTTTACAGTACGAAGCTCAGCTTCACTTCGGTCTGTCCGTAAGAGTTTTTAGGGTCTTAAAGAACCCAATTCAAAGTGGGTGAGTAGCTTTAGTTTCAAAGTTGGTAATGGCTTTACAAGCTGGTGCTTTGGTTCCACGTACTTTCTCTGTGCCCAAAGAGGTGTGTTTTCAGTTTTGTACTGATGAAATGGTTTTTGTTTTTTGCTGTTTTAATGTGGGTTTTGACATTTTGGGGTGTTGATTGCTTTTTCAGGGAAAGTCTAGTGCATCTTTCAAGGATTCAACTCTCTTTGGGGTTTCACTCTTAGATCATGTCAAAGCTGACTTCAGCTCTTCCGCATTAAGATGCAAGGTGGTTCACAAAACCATCCTTTTCTTTAGATTGGACAACATCGCTGTTTTTGGCTGTAATTAAACCTTTTTTTGATTCATTGTAGAGGGAATTCAACCAAAGAACTGGAGCTGTGAGAGCCCAAACAACAGCTACTGCTACACCAGCAATCAGCAGATCTGCAATAGATGGAAAGAAAACCCTAAGAAAGGGTAGTGTTATCATCACTGGTGCCTCCTCTGGATTGGGTTTAGCCACAGCTAAGGCCCTGGCTGAAACTGGGAAATGGCATGTTATCATGGCCTGCAGGGACTTTCTCAAGGCTGAGAGAGCTGCAAAGTCTGCTGGCATGTCTAAAGAAAACTACACAATTATGCACATAGATCTTGCCTCGTTGGATAGTGTCCGCCAATTTGTGGACAGTTTCGAGCGATCAGGCAGGCCTCTTGATGTGCTTGTTTGCAATGCTGCTGTTTACCAGCCAACTGCTAAGGAACCCTCATTCACCGCTGAAGGATTTGAACTTAGTGTGGGAACTAACCATCTTGGTCACTTCCTTCTATCTCGGTTATTGCTTGATGGCCTGAAGCAATCTGATTATCCATCAAAGCGTCTCATTATTGTTGGTTCGATTACAGGTACTTTTTCCTACCATTGCATTCAAAATGAGCATTTTGTAAAAGAATGTGATTTGATGTAGTTGTTTATATACAATGAATCAGGAAACACGAATACTTTGGCTGGAAATGTACCTCCAAAGGCCAACCTTGGAGACCTAAGGGGACTTGCTGGGGGACTGAATGGAATGAACAGCTGTGCCATGATTGATGGTGGAGAATTTGATGGTGCCAAGGCCTACAAGGACAGCAAAGTCTGCAATATGCTCACAATGCAAGAATTCCACCGGCGCTTCCATGAGGAAACTGGCATCACATTTGCTTCCCTGTATCCAGGTTGCATAGCTACCACAGGATTGTTCAGGGAGCACATTCCCCTGTTCAGACTCCTTTTCCCTCCATTCCAGAAGTACATCACCAAGGGCTTTGTCTCTGAAGGGGAAGCTGGAAAAAGACTTGCTCAGGTATTCCATGGGTTATGATCTTGTGTATTCCATGAGTTTTGTTTTGTGTTGTGCATTATCTCAATTTCGTTGCTTGTAATCCAGGTTGTGAGCGACCCTAGTTTGACAAAGTCCGGTGTTTACTGGAGCTGGAACAAGGATTCGGCTTCATTTGAGAACCAGTTGTCGCCGGAAGCCAGTGATAAGGAGAAAGCACGCAAAATATGGGAGCTCAGTGAGAAACTTGTTGGCTTGGCCTAATTTAAAGCCTTAAGGTGCTTGCCACTTAATGTTTGCTTGCGGAAAAGCTTTGATATTGGTCAAGGTCTGATCCAATTGAAGAGTGTAGATTTTGGATTCAGATGGTTTGCTTTCGTAAACATTTTTCTTCTGTAGATGTAGGTGACTTTGTGAGTTACAGTTGACAATAAAATTACTCACCCTGGCTGCAAGCCTGAAATTGTTCTGGCATTGTCAATATGAAAATGGAAAAATAATAATAATAAATAATTCAAATAACTTTAAAAAACTAACTTGGCCAAAACTTTAATCAATTTCTGATGTTTTAATCATTCAAGAAACAGAAAAGCATTTGCCCAGAATCCATGCTACATTGCCTGTCCGTGGAGCAAGCAACTGAAGCCGACAGTGTAATGATAAATGCTGGTATCTGAGAAATGGCACTGAAAGACAGCATTTCTATGACATCATAGATTTGATTATGGTGAAAACTTTTAAAGGATAAAAGGCGGTTAAGGGTGGTGAGATAAGTGCCAATTCTTTTAATATCAGCCGTTGGTATGTTTCAAACTATAGAATTCCTAAAGATTGAATTTGCTTTGAAAAAGAAGAGGGCTTTTTAACAGGAACTTCATTCTTGTGTTATCTAACACTTAAAAGTAAAAATGACAAAATAAACTGTATCTAATGGATTTCGACGTGTCCTGATTTGATAAGGTCGATTTTTTTTGCCTTTTGAAGCCCGGGTTTAGGGAATGATGAAAAAGAGAATTGTTTTTAATTTCAAGTCACTGTTGAAAAAGAGAAGTGTTTCTTACAAGGAGGAGACGATGAAATGAGACAAATATGTGTAACCGACTACCATTCCCACAAAGGTTTTCTGAGAAAGTTAAGGATTTAGACTTTCATTGTCCTAAAAAGAGAATGTTTCTTCATGTTAAACTTGCAAAGCAAGAACCAATGAAACCCAAAGTATCTGTCCGCTAAAAATGAACAAACCAGTGCTGAAGGAGTCGTACTCATGGAAGAGCCAAAAGGGATTGATTTAAGATGTCCATTGATGTAACAAAGATTGAAGCGAACAAGGATTCTCTTCAACAGCAATCAATCCTTTATATTTCATAGTACTGGTCTTAGCATATACAAACTGAAGGAAACAAAAGGTGAAAAGGAAGCAAACACCATTGTTTTCACGAGGTGCAATGAATAAATAGTAAAGTCAGGGGCAAAGTCAAATTTTTTATATATTTACAAAACAGTAAGAAGTTCACATACATGGCAGTAGTCTCATACAAGAACCAAGAAAAAAAAAAAACACATTGACAGCAACTTAAATTTCATAAGCAGGGAACCTTGCTTCAGATGGCTCGCCCATGTCCAGAAAGAGATACGCCATTCCTCCAATACCCTCAAAGAGTGAATAGGGACGATCACCACCATGCATCTTTCGTTCTGATATAAGTTTTTGTGCTCTATCAGACAGGAAGGAAGCAAATGCTTTAGCCCTATATAAGTACTCCACCTTGCCAGTAAGTCGATAGAGTGAAAGGAACACGTAAGCATTCCCGCTTATACCATGACAAATTCCTACTCGCTTAAGCAGACCACGTTTCCATACTACCTCTCCTGCATCCATGGCTGCTTGGAGAAATTCCTTGTCCCCAAAAACCTGTTGATTTAGAACATTGTACAAAAAAGTCATGAGATCCTGCAATTTCTTCTTTCTTTTCTCCCTTTAATTGGTTAAATACGAAAATAACACCAAAATTACTGAAATTTCGTAATCCCTTAAGCTTAAGGGGTAAAAGTAGGCTCATGAGGAGTACCTCAGCTGCTTTTACAAGGGTAAGTGTGACCCCAGGAGCACCATGGCACCAATGTACAAGACGGTCAGATTCACTTCCCTCACTTGATGGGTAATTGCCACTGGGGAACCGATTTTTGATCATGTATCGAAGAGTACCCTTGACGTGCTCCACCTCATCTGGTTTCAATTCCATGTCCATCAACACATGCATAATTCCTGCTAGTCCATGGGCAGCCCCCCAGTACTTCTTTCCATGCCATTCATACATCAATGGACATCTTCCCTTGCCTGCCAATTGTTTACCGGACTTAATAATTTCATCTACAACTGCTCTCTGCACAATTTCCAAGTTCAAATGGAAATAAATACGATTGATTTGATTCTCTTAACGAAGAAAATCTAGGCTGAGCAGAGAGAAAACATGTCTTACCATGCGGATGGTAGATATAGTGTCTTTACCAATATGCTTGTTTAAGAATGAACAGGCCCACAAGAACCCTGCTCTCCCATATAATAATTCATTTGGCAAGTCACTAGGAAATCTGATCTGCTGTCAGTGCAAAACTAATATCAGAAAGGGCAAGCAAACTAAATCCATGCAAACAGTGAACAACAAAAGGAAAGTGAGATAATTAAAAGTAAAAGAAGAAAAGCAAAGAACCACCTCTTTGAATTTTGTTAAGTAGCGATCTTTTAACCTCTCATCACCAGAATGCTTTGCTATGACAGCACCGAGAGCACAAACACCAGCACGTCCACATATGAATGTAACATGCCTACATCCACGCATCATGCATCAAACATATCAAGTCTGGCCATGTTTGAATACTCACTTCCAATGGTAGGTAAGCTACAACAAAAGTTTTAATCAAGTGTATAAACAAAACCAATTTAATCAATCTCATGTAGACCATCATAATCCTGGTTGAGCTAATTCATGAGTTTCCTTTGGAATCTAAGCTATGTTCAGACTGAATGTTGATCAAACCTTCCAACATGGTTTGTCAATTTGGAGTAGCAAAGAGAAAACTATCTGAGTTAATTTCTCATTCACCAGACATCAGATTAATGATTCCAACAAATCCAATTGTTTTAGCACTACACTATTATTAACAACAACACAAGCATTCAAGAACGAAACTGTGTGTAAAATTCCATATACTTTGACTGTTGTGTGTATCAAATAATTAAATGACTTGAATTTAAAACCACAATGCATTCATGTATAAACTCCAAAGAAGTTTATGCAGTCCATCCATCATATCCTAACAACTTCAGTCAATGAAACTCAGTAACTACAAAAATTCCAGTCCAAACTTAAGCACATAAATTCATGTCTAACAAATCCAGGGAATCTCAACATCCCCTTCACCAAATAAAATTGAACATTTCCAATGGCATGTAATCAGAAATTGAATCCAGAAACTAATTCAACTAGCTCTGACAAAGAGGCAATTCATATGACAATGAACCTGTTGATATAAAGAAAGATAGATTACCTAGAATCTCTAGAAGCAGAATCACAAGCCTTAACAATATCAGAGCATAATTTAAGATCATTCTCATTCTTGGTAACTTGGTAAGCTTTAAAGACCAAGTAAGCTGTCCCAAGAGCTCCCGTATACAAAGAATAATCTTGCACTCGCTTTCTAGTCAATCCCCATGTCTCCCTCACTACCTGAAACCAAAACCAAACTATTTTTCAATTTAAAAAAAAAAAAGAAAAAGAAACAAAAATTCAGTTTTTTCTTTCTTTCTCTTAAGGCAAAAGTTGGTTATTTTACAAAATCCCTACATACCCAGAACAGAAAATACATTAAAATCACCAACTTTGTTGCCTATATGCATAATTTGCATTATGGGAATATATTAAATGAAAAAAAATGAAAATTCAACAAATTAAAACAGAGTTTGCAGTGGAAAAAAAAAAGAAGAAGCAAACTTTGGTTAATTTAGAAAATCTCAACATACCCAGAACATAAAATACAGTAAACTTACCAACTTTAATCTCTATATGCATAACTCAATTGAGTTTATGCATGAAATGAAACTAAAAAATGAAAATTCTACAACCCAAAACAGAGTTTTAAAGAGAGAATACCGTTTCTTTGAGGTCCAGAGCTGAGGTTTTGAACTTATCAGAGAGTGTTTTGTGAGGTAAAGAAAGGAGGTTGATGAGTGAGTCTTTGGTGGTTCCTTCAGTGACTGTTCTTTCTGCCACAAAATCTGGCATTTCATTTGGAAAGAAACGATCTGCCATCTCTTTTCTCTCTTGCAAGCTTTGTTATCTAAAGAAACAAACAATTTTCACTGAATTTTCATGAATGAGTGAGGATAAGCAAGAATATTTCCAGCAGGTTCCAAATAATACAAGTGTCTTTTTCAAAATTCCTTTTTTTTTTTTTTTCTTTTGATCTTCTTTTTCTTTGCTAAGATACTGTTCTTGATGTAGCGAAAACAAAGAATATGATGACAAAAAAAAAAAAATTCCATTTTATCTCTATCGTATGAAATTACCTTAAACCATTCATTTATCCAAAAAGGAAATTACCATAAACCACAATGAAATTCTAATTAGATTTATTAATTGTTAACTTGATTCATGAAATTTCATAAACTTAGAATTTAATATAATGTTGTTCATGACATATGATGAAGAAAAAAAATGATAATTCCGTTAATCTCTAACAAATTTTATTATGAATGTGATTAAAGTATAAGATAACTTTAAAATTTATATTTTGGTTAAACAATAAGAACTTTGTAACTTTTGTTCAATATAGTTTTTTTCAAATCAATTAATAGATTTGTCTATACCTGATTTAATGAATTTATAAAAAAAATAAATAGTTATAAATAGATTAATTATAATTTTAAGTTGATATTACGAAATTCCATTAAAGTAGGTTAGCTTAATGCATAAACTGTTTAATGGTAATAAAAATAGATTTTGTCATCTCTTCTAATTCGTAGCCTGAATTATTCTTTTATTTTGGTCAAATTCAAAATTTACCACATGTATAAGATTTAATAATATACAGTAATAGTAAATTTTTTTTCCAATAAAATGATTATCTATATATTTTTGTCAAAGTGAATAATTGTATTGTGACCAACTTTTCTGCATGTTACTATAGCTATTATGACCAAATAATTTTCAACTGATTAATCTTCAATATAGCTTTTTATTATTCTTTTCGTCTCAAACTATTTATCATGTATTAATTTTTATGGAATTTTAAAAAAATTTTGATTTTAATGTATTTAATATTAAATTTTAAAATTTTTTATAAATTGAAGTTTTATGATTTTTAATATCAAAAATAAAAATAATTTTAAAATATAAAAAGTAAAAATTTTAGATATTAAAAAAAAAAAGAAATAATACATAATATTGAGATATCTTAAAAAATGAATAAAAAATAAAATAGAAGGAATAATTGAATTAATTTTTCATAAAAATAAATTGATTTGGGTTTTCTTTTTTGGATAAGGTTTGAATTTCATGGTGTCAAAATCAATGAATTTTTTTTTTCATGTAATAAAAAATCAAGATATTTTTATGATGGATTCTATTGTTTTGGAGTCAACATTTTTTGTTTTCTTTTGTTCCTCAATACACAAAATCAACCTAATAATAATTGTCTCAAGTGCTTAAATTTGTCAACCGCCTCCTAAAAGAAAAACTTAGTCAACCATATATTTAAGCTCCAAATTAATAAATTAATTTTAAATAGTAATCCCCTAAATTATTTCCTTAACTAGAATTTTTTTGTTTAATTCTTTTTATTTATATAAAAAAATCAAAAAAATTATATATGTCAAAATTTGAATATCAAATTTACTTTATATTATACTGTAAAAATAATTGAATAAATCATTTTTGTGGTAATATTTTTACATAGCTCGTGATATTATTTGAAAACCTCAACAAATTTATTTATTTTTCTTTCGAAGCACTTAAATATTTTTATTTAAATGCATCCAAATTTTTAAATTAATGATTAATGCATGATTTACATTGTTAAAGAAATATTGGATTTCAAATCCTCCAATCCTTATATAAAAAATCTTGTCTGATTAATAATAATTTTTTAACTTAATTTGGCTAGAATCATTCATCAATTTTGGCTCAAAGTTACGTTTTGTAAACAACAAAGCCGCATTAAAACTTGTTGTTCAAGGCAGACTGCCCCTATAGCAGGCATGATTCTAGGCCAGGCGAAGACCTCTTCCAGACGATCGACCTTTGAAAACATTATCATCATCTATTGACTTCAATTTGCCAACCCAACCGCCACACGTAATGCATGATCTGGCTCAGCTCTACAATCTATATAAATCCTATCGATTGCACCTATTGGAATCATTCTAGACTTAAATCAAAGCCTAAAGGCAAGAAAATTTTCATCAAAACCAAGATTGCAAAAATGTTGAAGCAAGTTTCTTGCATTTTCTTTCTTGCTTTCGCTTGTTGCATGGGAGTTGAGTCACAAAAATTGAAGCATCTAACCGATGAGCTTGAAGTGAATGTGCCGGCAAGTAATGTTTGGGAGCTTTACAGGCACCTTGGGATTTCAATGCTTGCTGCTCAAGAGCTCACAAATGTGATCCAAAGTGTTGAAGTTTTGAAAGGTGATGGTGGTGTTGGAACTATTCTCAAACTCACTTTTGTTCCAGGTACCGATTCATACATAATTTGTTACTTTTTTTTACATAGGAGGTTATAATAGGGGCAGATCTATGTGTTGAAGTAGGATGTCCATGGACACCCTTAATGATTGAAAAATAAAAAAAAAATTTGGACACCCTAAAATATTTCCCTTGGACACCGTTGTCATTGAAAAATCGATAAATCAATCAACAAATTTTAATATATATTGTAAGTAGACATTCCCCAAAAAAATTTAGATCCTCCATTGGATCATAATCTAACAATTAAAAAAAAATTCTGATTGCCACCTCTTAAATATAACTATTTGAACTAACCAATGAGCTAAGTTCTGGGTTCTTATACTATCCTTTTTAAAATAAATGTTTCTTTTATCAAATTTTCATGCTTGGAGCTGATCTTGGCTTCATTTTTGTTGTGAAAATGAATCAGGCAATTCTAGCTATACCGAAAGATTCATTGTGATTAATGATCAGAAGAGGGTGAAAGTAGCAAAGGGTTTGGAAGGAGGATGTTTAGCCATTGGTTGCTCAGTTCAAATTGTTCGATTTGATATTATAGAGAAAACCAATGCTTCATGCATAATCAGATCAGACATTGCCTATGCTGTGAAGAAAGAGTTCGAAGCTAATGACCCAAAGCCTAATATCCAACTCTTAGCAGCTGCTGCACGAGTTGCTAAAAGGCTTCTCGAGAGTACACACAGTGCTTAAGATATCAGTCTAATTTAAAAGATTGCTGGGGGGTTGATTTTCATTGTTTCTATCTTCTTGTACTAGAAAATTTTTCTCTTAATTTGTAAAATTGTTTTTTAACAAAAATGAAGAGGAATTTGATGGGTTGTCACTATATTTCCTCTTTCATAATATTTGTTGATATTGAAGAAATTAGGTAAAGCATGTGCTTTGCTCTATACCTTTCAAGAGCACTTCAAAGAAACAGAGAATTTGTATTAATAATGGTGTGAATTAATGGACTAATAACTTATATATATGCACAATTAATCCCTAGATTTTGCTGGTTTAATCTTTTCATATGATTTTAAAAATTAAAAATTATTTTTTTAACTCTTTATTTAAATTTTTTTATGCCTGAATTAATGGACTAAAATTTTTTTTATACAATCAAGTATCTCTAGATCTTGCATGAATCTAATCTTTGCAGACGATTTTAAGAGCTAAATTTTTTTTAACTCTTTATTTGTTTAATTTTTAATTTAAATGCATAAATTCAAAAGCCTTACAACTTAAATTATTAAAAAAAGTCAAATACCTTTTTTTATAATATTGCTTTTTATGATATGAATTTCAATTTTTTTTTTTAAGAAAATGAAAGTTTCAATCCAATTCTTTAAATCGAAGATAAATGTATTGATAATTGAATGAAAGTTTGGATGTACGTAGTAAATTTTAATTCATTATTTCGAAATTATAATTTAAAAAAATTTAATTGACAATTCATAATCCATGATCATATTGTGAAAAAAATTACTTAATTCAATCCTCATCAATTTTAGATCATCTCAGGTTGAGCTTATAGTTTTTTTTTTAACGATTTAGCATGGGATTTTTCACTATTTCCTTAGTCATTTTGGATCCTAATTAATCCAAAATTAAGCTAAATCGGATCATATAAAGAAGACAAACTCTCTTAAACTTATTTTTTTCATTGATAAAACTTGAAACTAAAATCTTACTTTAAAAAAATCAAATTTTTTAATCATTCAGACAAACAAATATTGATAAAATATTCTTAAACTTTATCAAATATATCTATGAATTAAATAAATTCAAATTCAAATAATAAAAAAAATACATGTTTTTTACCAATTGAGTCAAACGTTCATTGATAGAACTCCTAAATACTTTTTGCTATCATACAAATATTCCTAAGAAATGGGTTCAAGTGTTAATCAAACAAGATACCATAAATATTTTGAAGGTGCCCCCTAAAAGTCCAAGAAGTGTTAAAATATAATATTTTTTAAGGCAAAGATAATACATAGAAAGATAATTATACGAAAAAAAAAAAAACAAAAAGATCACGAGGCAAAATGCTTTAGAATTCATAACCAAGCAAGCAACAAACATCATAAATTTCGAACCACAAACGCGTAAAAGAGTATTTGAAGCAATCAAAATTTTCGGCAAAATGAATCAATTATGGCTGGAATTGTTGAGAATTTATCCTTAATTCAATAAATTTTTTTTTGTTGTTTTTTGTTTTTTTCTTTTTTATCCTTGAACAAATGGGAAACAAATCTGGAAACTTTTCCGTATAATCCAAAACAATGAATTTCTTTGTGTAATTTGGATCACGACAACGCTGATATATATATATATATATGAAAAGTATTCTATACAAACGACTTTCACGTGGTTTAATATTCTAGAATTCTTGCTAGTACACTCTTTCTGTTGAAAAAAGGGTTAAATTCATGACTTAGTTCTTGAGTTTCAAGCACATATATATCGGTTTGAGTTGTAGGTCATCAATTGTGTATTTTGATTTAGTATTTACGTGTTCACATTATTTTTCAAATTACGTGTTTACATTATTTTTAATTTATAAAATATTTTTTATAAGATAAAATCAAAAAACATGCACAATAGCCGATAATGTTTTGCAAATCTGTAAATTTTATGATTGATAAATTAGTTAAGGTGGTTGTCAACTTTATGGTTAATCGATAGTACCGATCAAATAATCAAGATACAACAATACAAATTAAGTTGCCCCGATCATTTGGATACCATATGGAT
Source organism: Durio zibethinus (assembly GCF_002303985.1). The sequence goes on from NW_019168270.1 coordinate 13,195,083, forward strand.
GGCGAGCTTTGGAGCAACGGTAAGGTTGCTTCTTTATGATTGGAAGGTCACAGATTTAAGTCTTCAAAACAATTTTTTTTACAAAAATACAGAGGAAAGGTTGCGTACTATAATTTTCACCCCAACCCTCACAAAGCAAGAAGCTTTGTGCACCTGCTTTTGTCTTTTTATTTAGTTACCACATGAATTCAAGAATACTAAAATGATCAAAATTAAAAGCACTGCTGTTAACTCTACTTGTTTGTCTGAATTGGAATTTAAACCAATCCAAGCAAAATGTGTTCGTTTTTGGCTATCATTGCAATATTGGAAGGATGATTTGATGATCTTAATGGATGCTGTTCACTCTACTTTGTCAGAATTGCCATTTATACTAAGCCAAAACATCCAAATTACATCATAATCTGGTCATTATGTATGGGAATTGGTGATATTCTTCAATCATTTCTCATTGTTTGGCAAGTGATCAAGTGGGGAAACTTTTATCAATTAATCAGCAGCAATTCCAAATCCATAACGAAGAGAATGTATAAATTAAAAACAATAAGCATATATGACTTCAAGATCATAGAATTTTATAACAAAATATGTTGTAGGACAAGATTATACAATCATAACTCGACTTCATCAAAAGCATACCCTAAACAACAGCAATTCAGTGAGGGTAGCTTTCTAACTAGTTATAAAGACTCTTAAGCATCATGTTTACTCTCAAGAAACATTTTTACAACTTGGGCAGCGGCTATGGATGATAGGTTTTGGATCCTTGGCTTGGAACTATTTCTTGACTGATAGGAAATGTCAGATTTGATGATGCTTGAAGTCTTTGATTTCTCTATGATATCAAAATTGAACTGTGCAACCAATTGCTGGACATCCTCCGCTTTTTAATGGAACTAAATGAAAATCATGTTAAAAGTTTAGAAAGCCTAGGCCATTACCAGGCCCATTCTAGCGTCAACCCCTTCGAATTTGGAAATGGGGATTCAATCATGGGAACCCATGGAACCCATTTCTATTAAGACAAGCCCATTTATGAAAGTAGGAGTCAGGTTTTAACCATGGTTTATCAAACCAAAATCTTCAGTTTTCCTCCGTCTGTTCTAGCAGCCAAAAACCCAAAACCCTGTACTCTTTCAATTCCATCTTTGTTAAACAATGGGGAAGAAACGGAAGCACAGGGAAATCCTGATAGCTGAACCAACAGAGAAAGATGAAGGAGCTCCAGAGAGACCAAAAAGGACACTTTTGGGTTGGAAAGACAAGGAAGATGTTAAGAAACAAACTGAGTCTAATCCTGATTCTGCCCAAGTTTTTAGAAACAAAGAAAAAGTTATGGTGACATGTTCACGCCGTATCAATTACAGGTTGGTTAGAAAAAAAATGTAATTTCTTTGCCTGAATGTTTGGTTGACTTTGTTTCTGATACGGGTTCAATTTTTTATTTTTTATTTTTTTTGGCTTTGGTTTTGGTTTGTGTAGGTATAGGCATTTGATGTTGAATATGGTTTCACTTTTGCCTCATTGCAAGAAGGATAACAAGGTTGAATCAAGGAGTAGTAAAGGGGTTACCTTGAATGAGCTTATTGAGTTGAGGGGTTGTTCTTCTTGTCTGTTTTTTTGAGGTAAATATTTGATCTTTATTTCTTTTTCCTTCGCAAAAATAAAGTTTAGACAATTTTGATGCACTGTTAATGATAAATATGAAGATTGACGAGCTGGCAAAGCTTGATCCACTAAAAATGTATAGAATTATATAAACCTTGGGTCAAATGTAACTCTTTGGAAATGATAGTAACTTAATTTTTTTTATGCTAAAAATAAGGTGGCTTTACCTTGCTTTACTTTAGAATTTAATGCTCAAAATGTCCAACGTTTTTAATTTATGCAACTCCTTTTGTTTTTGCCAGTGTAGGAAACATCAGGATCTTTATCTGTGGATGGCAAAGTGTCCCAGTGGTCCATCTGTGAAATTTTTGTTTAATGCCGGTAATATTTCTCATTTGATTTCTTAAAATGCACAATTATGATTTGACCCTATAAAAAACTTGAGTTTCTTGATATTGTTTAGTTAGTATTGGGGCATGCTGATTTTTCTTGTTTCTTGTCGCTTAATGAAGTTCGTTTTGTTCATTGTATTGTAGTTCACACAATGGAAGAACTGAAGCTCACTGGAAGTCATTTGAAAGGTTCACGTCCTTTATTGACTTTCTCAGGCAATTTTGAAAGAGATGCTCATTGGAATTTTCTGAAGGAGATGATCATGCAGGTATCTTGATGTTGTGTTTCCTCCTTTTAAATGAATGCTCTTTTCTGTTTGTATTTCTCACATATGGATGAAACATGTACTTCCTCACTCTTTGAATGAACTCATTTGAGTTTTCTCCCACGTCTTTCAACCTGTAGCATTGTAAATGCAAATTCTCTCGATAATACTTGATGTAAATGATAGATGTCTTTATACAATTTTACATGGACTGTTCCTCTGTTCATGCATGTCCTATATGAATGCATTTGCTTTCTGACTTCTGAAATGATGTGAATGTTGTTGATATAACTGCTTTTTAGGATGGTTCTTTTTTGTTGTCACTGAGATAAAGTTATAACAGTTATCTGTGCACGAAAATGTTGAGATTCTGTTCCTGATTCTGTGGATTTTTCACTTAAACATACTGTAGGGTGAATATGAGAATACTCCATGACACTTTCTTTTCTATTGTTTTCTGTCAGATATTTGGAACTCCAAATGAGCACAGAAAATTCAAACCTTATCATGATCATGTCTTTGTTTTCTCCATTGTTGATGACAACATCTGGTTCCGCAATTACCAGGTCGGTGAACTATATGCTTTTTGTAATCTGTGTACAACATGTGCTGCAAATATGGATTAAATTCTTAACAGTAGTTTTGTGTATCTCAAGGTTTTAAGATGGAAACTAAAAGCAAAATTTTCATTTATGCTCCTTTCTGTCTGAATTTCTTGGACACAACAGATACTGGTTTAGTAATAAACTCCTTATAGGTACCCTATTAAAGCATAAACATGTTAGAGGTGGTTGATCTAACGGATGTGAATTGTTGCTGTAGTACAAGAGTTATCAACTAGATGACCTGCCAAGCTCAGTTACTTGGATTTCCATCCTTAAACTTAACTTTTATTGACTAGGTCAAAGTGCAGGAGTTGGACGGGTCAATTTTAGTTTTCCTAGGAAAATGCCTACACAGTTTTTTGTCTCCTTTCTCTTCTTGACATTGCTTGGACTCTTGAATCGATATCCTCATTTATTTTAATTTTAGTTTTACTTTGGATTAATGTCTAGTCTATTTTAACATCTGTTCTTTGGGAACTTGGTCGGTGTTGCTCCTATCGTATGATGTATGCTGTGTATGATAGATGTGTATGGTTGTCTTGAAGCCTTCAAAAGAAAACGATGATGAAATGAGCAGCATAAATTTCTGTGATTTGTTGATGAATGAATTGCTATTGAATTAATTTTAACACTGTGTTTCCATATGCAGATACCTGTTCCTCATAATGAATCCGACAAAATGGTTCGAGCGGGACTTGATAAAATGACCCTTGTTAACGTATACAGTGATATGTGCTTTCTTGTTCATATAATGTGATTTCTAGCACTTGTGATTGTACTTCAATTCTAGATACTGGTTCTGTACAGGTCGGTCCGAGATTTTGTTGGAATCCAATCAAGATATTTGCTGGTAGCTATGAGAATCCTTTGGTGCAACACTCTATGAGAATCCTTTCTATGTCTCACCAAACCAGGTTAGAGGATTTTACTTTAACCTTGATCTTGCTGCCTGTTGGTGCAAGTTATGTGTGGTTAATGATATTTCTGTGGATTTTATTAGATTTAATCATTTGTATATTTATATCATATTTATTTAATATCAAACTCAAAATTGTAATGTCATATTGACCCGTCAAACACAAAATATATATTTTTATTTTTTCAAATCCATATATATATTTTAAATTTTAAACTTAATCATTTTTTTCGTATATTTTCCTTTCATATTTAAAATTATTAAGTTTAGATTCTGTGAAAGTAAGGTAAGATTCATATTCTTCTTTTACAGATTTAATAATTATTGACACAACGTGTTTCCTTTCCCCATATTTGCAGATCCGAGCATTGGAGACAAGGCAGGAGGCTGGGAGATATGTGAAGAAAGTCAAAGCTGAGACAAGGAGGAAAATGTACGAGCTGTCTAATCCATTGGAGCCTGATGAATTTGCAGATATGTGGAGGGAATGTTGTGTCTCAGATTCTAATTTTCTACAAGCAAAAAGAATCATTATTCACTAAAATTGTGTTGTATCCACTGTTAAACGACAGATTTTGGTCATTTAATACCGACTACAAAAGGTATTGCAATAATTGTGAGTGATATTCTTTCGAAAAAAAAAAGCATTGTGTACTGTCACCATAAACATAATGGAAATCCAATTATTTTCCCACTATTTTTTAGGTGAAAAGAGCCATATCAACACTGATGAAAAGAACTGCCAAGGTATCCAAAATACTCGATTGCTTGAAACGACAGGTTTCAATGTCATGCCAATGTTGCTAGATGCCAAACATTGTCAAAGAATTCAACATTCTATGATGGGCGAGAGAAGGTTAGCCAAAAGCCAGCCTTTGCATGGTCCTGATCAAACTTCTTCAGTATGTAGCAGTAATTAAGCTGGCAAAAGAACCAAGCATGTCAGAAGAACATATACCAGGCAAAATGAACAACCAAAAACCAGAAAGAGCTCAAAGAAATGTATAAAATTTGATAATGGGGCCATTTATTTTTCTTTCCATCAATTCTCTCCCTCTTACCTAGAACACTAGTGGGAAGATGTATTATTTTTATTTCTCCATTATCCACTGCTTAGTTTATAAATTTTGAATAAAGGTACAGTGAAACTAACCTCCATGCGAAATAGACTTGTAGGGATGACAATGCCAACTCCAACAGAACTTCTGAATGACTCTATGAACTTCCGAACCAAGAAACTTTGGTACTCAATCGCTGTTAACTTTGCAACATTTCCAGCACATGCAAAGATATGTGCATGGATTCCCCTTTCTCTAAACCACCTAGATGGAAGATCAAAAGAAAGGTCAGCCAGAGCAGTAACAGCAAGGTCTCCTCCATGAAAATCCTTCCCAGCAGCATCAGCATTCTCATCATTGATTTGCCTTAGAGGCTCACAGGAGCCCAATCCCCTTGTCTTAAATCCCCATAATGCTTTTGGACCTCCTAAAGCACAAACTGGAGATAGATTGCCACCTAAGAAGAATCTTTCTGATGGGGATGTTGTCATGTTCAAGAACCCATTCCCCCAAGGAAATATAACACCACTAGAAATCCCAAAATTAAGTGCTGCATGATAAAATCCAAGAGGAATAGCACATTGAAGATCGAACTCCTGTTACAAAATCAGGAGAATAATACAAGTGATTAGTAAGCGAAAAAGTATATTTGGGAAATCACCATTGGATTTTAATAATAGTTAGCAACTAGGTTGTTTAACAAAAAGAATGACCACATGAAAAAAGTCAGTAAAAAATGAAAATTAGGTATGATCATGAAACTAGTGGTGAACATGATTATTTATACCCATACACCAAATGTAGTTGTCAAGACAAAGAAATTAGCTTAGCTATAACTAGATGAGAAACTTTTAGGCCAGTGAGAATCAAATGCATCATAAAGGCCAAAGCAAGTATCCCCAGATCGAGGGAAAAAATCATTTATGTCCTTTACTAATAAAACTAAGCTAAACTTAGCATGTTAGACAATAAAAGCCTCAGACTCCCTAAGCTTCTGCCTGGCATTCAATTGCATTATGAACATTCACACCTCTATAAATAAGCATACTGGATACTGCAATGGGATTGGAATCAAACTATAGACCCCATGCACACATAACACATACATATACAGGGATAGATGATGATCCACTACAAAGTTTTACTTCTCTTCATGAAAACCCAACAGGCAATAACAACCTTGAAGCACAAGTATTAAAAGAAAAACTGATCAAAGTACAAGAAAACAGTAAAATTAAAACCGCGATAGTAAGTAAATGCACAATACCAAACCTGGCGCAAGAATCGTAAACTATGACTATCAGGTGCAAGGCCACCAATCTGAGTTTTAGAAACAAAAGCATATCCTCGAGTTGGCCTCACGAGAGAATTTCTCCTGTCAATTTTCAACGTGTACTTCAAAGATGAAAGTAAGTTATGTCGAAGCTGCCTCCTTACGGATGAGCTTGACATTTGAGATGGATCTGCTAAGTTACGCAATGCAAGATGGTAGTCCAAGTTATGATATCTATTCGAAAATAAGCCAAGAGAAAGTCCAATGGATCGCTCTTTGTAAGAAGAAAAGTTCAGCCAATCTTGGGTCAACAAGTATGCACGAGCAGTCATAGGAGCTACCAATGCTTTCAATCTGGGCAAATATACACCAGCACTTACCTCCGCTGAGTGGTCAAAACCATATGCAATTGAACCATCCCACAGATCCCCATACCCTAACAAATTCTTGTACTTGATTGATCCTTCCACTGATGAAGATTTAGCCTGCAAAAACGACATACAATCATAATGCACAGAAATTACAGAACTAAAGCAATATATCCATATTTCATAACATATTTCAATCCTATTCACAACCTTGTGCACATATAAACTAGCTAAGAATTCCCATACTAGAATGGCTAAAGATAAAACTGAAGATTAAGCATATGTAAAAGGAGAATTTGTACGAGAGGATTGAATCAGAAATTAAGAATCAATCTCTTAACATAGCTCAACACCAAATTCAGAAGACCTAAAATTGGATTTTTTTTTTTTTAAATCCCAATTAAAATGCAATGCCAAGCATTTTTTTTTCTGAAAAAGAAACAATTTTTAATAATTTTATGGCCTTTGCATCCAACATCAAATTAATTACATTAATTTCTTCACAATAAGAATAATTTAATTATTCACAGAATAAAAAACCTAACTTTTACAAAGCATTTTACCTCAGCTTTTGTATAAGCTCCAATCTCTCCCGAAAACCGATTCCCAGCTTCCTGAACCTCAATAATGACATTGGCGCTTCCAGGGATCTCCGGCGGGCCTGAATCGAGCGTGATCATAACGGAATCAAATAGTCCGAGCGATTTCAGCCGTGAATTGACCGCGTTCGATGCTCGCAACAGCTCCTGCATCGTGGTGGCTTTCTTCAAAGCTTCTGACGCTTCGGCTTCGATTATGTAACCTTTGGTCTTCGTGTTCCCCTTGATGATCACATCGTGGACGTGGATTGAAACGGGTCCAATTAACATACGTCTGACTAGAGCGTCCATTTTCAGCTTCACCGCTCGGGGCGTGGCGGGTTCGAACGAGACGTCGTCGCCTTCAGCGTCTTCTTCATCTTCTTCAACGTCGTCGTCTTCGTCGCCATCGTCATCTTCGTCTTCGTCGAATTCATAGGCATTGTCGGGGTGTTGGTTTTCCGGGTCGGGTTTCGAGTCAGGGTCGGGCATTGCTAGAAATGACAATAAGAGAGAGGAAACGCGATTGAGGACTGAAAGAGAGTATTACTGCCCGCGGTCAGCAGGTCAAGCAGTCAAGCGAGTTTTTTCTCTTTTTTTTTTTTACACAATTATTGTTACATTTTTATTTTACACATATTTCCTAACATTTGAAAAAGAAAGAAAAAAATAATGTTTTGGAGAAATTAATTTAATCAAATAGGGTTTTTAAATCTTATATACGAATTAGTATGTTGACATATAATATACTAGCTTTTTAAACCCGTACAATTCACAAATTTTTTATTAAATTTTTTATAATTTTAAATTTATTTTTTTAATTATTTATCTAATATATAATTATATATTTATAAATATTAAGTTACAAAATTTATATATAATATATTATAAATAATATTGTTCATCTAAAAGCAAGTCTAAACTTTTGTAAATTTTCAAGAATTATAAAATTTTTTTTCATTAAAAATATTTTCTTTAATTTATTTGCTCAATACTAAAAATTTTGTTATCGCTTTTTTCTTGTTTGATAAAAAATAAAAAATTAATATTTAAATAGTTAAAATTAATAATTTTTTTCATCATAATATTGATTAGATGGAATATATATATTTGATTGAACAATAAATCACAATTATTAATTTTGTTATAATCATTTACTTTTTATTAATTCTTATTGTTTACATACTTCAAGTAATTATTACATAAATACATTGGGCTAATAATTATTTATATAAATGTCAACAAAATAAAGTTATTTTTTAGATAAAAAGGAAACAATAATTTTTTATGTTATGCTTTAAAATTTTTTTTTTAATATTCTTAATCATTTTTAACATAATTGATAGTATTTTTTGTGAGTTAGATATGGTATTGATCATCATTCTTCTTATATTATCAATTGCAGATAAAGAAATTCAATAATAAAAAGTATAGCAAAAGGAAATAGAGAATATAAATTTACATATTAATTTATCAAGATTAAATATATATATATATATAATGATAAAAGCTAATATGTTAATAAATTAACAGAGAATAAAAACATTGAAGAAATGAATAAAACAAAAAATATATAATACAAAAAATTAATTATAATCAATCTAAGCAAAATTAAAAAAAGTTATGGACTAAATAGAAACAAATAAATTAACCAAATATATAATACAAAAATATTTGAATTAAAACATAAATAAAACATTATATTTGTTTTCAAAGCAAAAATATATTTTTATCTAACTTTTTTATCAATATTCAAATGTTTCATATTTTCATATAAAGATGTAAATTTTTATTACTTTAAAAAAATTCTTTCTAGTCAATAATTTATTAATTTATCTAAAAATATTAAATTTAAATAATCTATCAAATAATTTTTAATTTTTGATAGATTTTGATTTGAATATAAATAATTATCTAAAAATATTAAATTTAAACAATTTATTAAATAGAATTATTTGACAAAAAATAAAATTTTATTAAATATATATATTTAGAACTGTCATTAAATTTAAAAAGAAAAAATAAATTATGAGTTAATATATTTGAATTCAAATCTTATACAAAAATTTTAATCTTAGATAGATTTTCATTTTAATTTAAATAACTATCTAAAATATTCAATTTAAATAATTTGTTAAAAAATTTATTTAATAAATGAAATAACAAAAATATTATCTTATAGGTCATTAAAAGAGATTATTCACCTAGACATCTACATAAGTAATTTTAATTATGTAATCTTATATGTTGTAATATAATATATATATATTAGTTTAAAAAATTAAAAATAATTAAAAATGTAATAACCACTTAAACATGCTTATGGAATTATCCTTCTAATAATTTTAACTATTTTTATTTCATTTTAATACCATTTATTTCTAGCTTTAATAATTTACAAGAAATTCATTAATTTGTTTATCAAAACTACAATTTGAAGGAGGGGATTTGAATTTGAATGTTGAAAATTATTTTTTTTTGGTAACTTTAAAATTTTGGTTTTTTTTTTTTTGCATTTCTTTATTGGCATAAACAATTTTATAGATAATCTTAATTATAATAATAATAATAAAAGAATAGGTTCCTTTGCACAGAGTTTTAGGTAAGTCTATCAACCAATACCTAAATTAACAACAGTACTAAAATCTATAATGGCTAATGGGGACATGCACGTACGCCCAATGGATACGTTAGAGATTGGATTAAAACACATTGATATAGATTTTCGCTAGACAATTACAAATTGAAATAAGTTTTGCCCAAGAGCTGTCTTTCATTATTAATTTTTTTTAAAGAATTGCAATATTTTTTCTTCACAATAGATCGCAGAATAAAAATAGTAAAATAAATTATAAATATTGAATTTTAAGTTAAAATTTATTGAATTAAAATTTCAAGTTTAATTAAATTAAGAGATAATTGGCAAATGTTATAAGAAAAGTAGAATAGGAGTCCTTATTCATTTGGTTATTATTTACAATCCCCCCCCCCCCAAAAAAAAAAAAAAAAAACCTAGCAAGAAAAGTACAAAAAATTCAAGAACTTGGAAAGAACACAAAACTAGAAGAAATCCTAGTGTTTGTTTCAGCTTTGATCATGTCTGGAGAACAAATTTCAAAGCAACCTTGTTTTGGTTAGGTGTGTTGATTAATGTGAATCCCAGTGAGTCCAATTTGTTTCACTTCCCACACGTGGAATGCTGTTAACTCTTGTGTAGACATCAACCTTGAAATTAGCTCCACAAATCACTCCTTCACTGTCTACTCTTGGCATTGCTCTGATTTTGTTCATTGGATGTTCAAAGCTCACCAGGCCTCCCTCGCTATGGAACATGAATCCTGAAAATTCCGCGCAAATCAACACTTGTATCAGATTCATAACATCGTCATTTGATGAACCGATTCCACCACAAAAAAGAACCTGTCAAGTACCTGTTGGGAAAGGAGCAAAGGATTTGGCACAGCCTTCTTTGATGACCTCCAAATCATCAGATATGACAACTGAGCCATCAGCTGCAATTCCCCAGTATAGCTTAACCCCACCATCAGAACCCTGGAAAATCAAAGATGCAATTCCAATAAGTCAATTCTATTGTCCTGATAGTTCAATTCTGATGCTGGGAAAAATGACTTACCAGTGCAGCAAAGACAGTTCCAGCCTTTCTGTCATAGATAACAAAAGCAAAGCTTCCATCAAGATCCTTAACAACCTGATCAGCAGGGTATGGACCCCTATCCCTCAAGGTCCTATATGCTTCAATCACAAACATAGCCTCGTTGCTCCCTTTTGACAGACCATATTGTCTATTCAGCATATAAAGATTGTTCAAGCTCCCCAGGAAGACGCAGTATATATCATCAAATCCACAAAATAACCTGCAAAATTAACCCCCAAAGAAACCATTGATCATGCAAGTAATGTAAACTATTGATCTTCATATCAGCAATTTCCATGTATACTTACCTTTGATGAACTAAATAAGGGTTTTCAGGGCGAACATAAGCAAGAACAGCAGCATCGCCAAAGCTCATGGAAAAAGTGTTATGAGGGTGATGAGAAAGGAACTCATTCAGGGTTTCATCAGGAAGCTTAGGCTTTTTGGAAGATTTGTGAGAAGCTGGACTATTCAGCTCCTCGGGAGGGTGAGCAAATGCCTTGTGGAAAATAGCCAACATTTCTTCAACTCTTCAACCAGACAGAAAATTCTGATAAAAATAATTAGTTTTATGAAGACACAAATACATGTCAAATGATCAAATGAAAGTGGAGATTGCCATGAAGGGTTTAATCACTATTTATATGATCTGTGAGGACCATGAACTAAAGTAAAGGTAGGTAGTATTACCTATTGTTATGGTCGTGGGTCTTAGAGTTATGGATAAGGATTCTCGGACGTCAATACATTCTTATCTTCTGAAATTTCTTTTGTCAGTTTTCTGACATGATAAATAATTTTTCTGTAACCTGGTGGAATTGCTTGTTTCCATTCTTATTTGCCCATCACTGAGGGAGTTGTTTATCCCTTTCTATTGATTATTTCATTTCATTAATCATAATTAAACTTTTTTAATTAAGGTTCATTCTGAAATTAAAAGTACTTGAAATCTATTAGCAAGTGAATAAAGTTAGAATAGATGAGCTCAAAATGTATTCCTTCCTTCATTCTGTTTGTATTTTATTCTTGCCTTTACTTTTCTTTCCCATGAAAATCTGTTTGGATTTTTTCAATTTTGGATGAATTAAAATGTCATTGAACAAGTTGGATATATCAGAAGACTAGTAAAATCTGATAAAGGTCAGAATCAATCTGCAGTAAAAAAAGCCCAATGTATTTTCAGTGTTCTGTGGACGAATGGCACACAGTATTTTACTAGTAGTTTTTTGTTTAATTATCGCAAGAAAAAACCAATGAAAAAAAAAATTATGATTAGCACTATCCTTTATTTTCTTTTTTATTTTTTTCTCCTTTGGTGGATACCCCCACCCTATGATGGCAGTCACCAAGTCACCATTTGCATTATGATTTGAATTGTTCTCCCCTAGATGGCACCTTTGTTCAAGCCAACTGAAAGTTTAGTAACTTTTCCATTCCTTGGTAACTTTTTTTCTCCAATAAGGGTACACTTGGATAGCATCGCATCTCAGGTGTTTAAGCCTTTTTTTTTTTTTTTCCTTCAACCATATTATGAGATACATTAGGATGACATTCGTGGTGAAGTTGAAGTGTTTTAATTTTATTGTTCCTGTAATTGGAGACTGAAGGAGAAATGGTTTCAGCGGTACGCTGTCCCTGAGACAATCGATTTTTTTTCTTTTTTGTCTTAGACATTCAATTGCTTTTAGTATAAAATTGAAATACAATACAATTTTCAATTATACAAATGATTGTTTTATTTTTAAATATGATAATCCAATATTTTTAAATGAATAATTGTATGTTATACTCTATTTTATTTTTATTATTTCGTTTATATTTAAATATATATTTTCATCATTAATTTTAATTTTATGATTATAATTTTCAACTGCTTTCACTATTTTTAATTTTAGTTGTGTGATTATATTCAATTGCTTTCACTATTATATTAATTAATCTTATCTTTACAATTATTTTTAAATTTTTTAATTCAATTTCATGGTCATACAAATCAACAGGAAATGACGTAGAAAAACAATGAAATGGTAATACAGCTTGATTTGGAATTTCTTATTCTCATGAACTGTTGTCTTAAGCCAATTGGATTCTGATGATGTAAAATGTTGAAGCAACGTTCCAATCAAATATTTTTCTTGTAGCAGTTTTACTGCTTTTTGAATAATAAATACATTACTTATAAAAAATTATATTTTTCTTGTATGAATTAAGAATTCGTTTGTCAATTATTATTTGCAGAAGATTCCCCTATTATACATGAAGAGACAGGTCCATTAGAAGCAAATTTCTACTCAAGTGAATGTATAATTGATCCAAATCAAGCATCAAGAAAGTAAGGAAAACCAATTTCTCGACTTCACAAGATTTTAAAGCTTAGATTGTTACTAGATGACGATGTTCAAGATGATACAAATGTCTCAAGTAATCCAATTTTGTAGTCACTGATCAATATCCACTATTACATATCCAATACCAAGAAAGCTGTAATATTGCTGCGGGTTTACCTCATTTCATATGTAAATTTTGACATCGTGTATTGTAATGCCTAATATAAAATTTTAATCTCTCGTCGAAATTCAAGGCTCCTTCTCTCTTTCATGCTGAAATTATTGAAAAAAAATGACTTATTTTTATTATATACATATTTTCATTTTTAGACGTTGCCTATCTTTCTTAGCAAATTGAACTTTTACAATGAGTGAACATAGCTACCAAGCATGCTTGGAGGCAGTGTCTTAGACCGCCCTTAAAGGGCTGCCTACTTTGTACTCCCTGTTGTTCAAATGTAAATTTTAGCCCTTTTAGCAATTTAGACAAAGAAAAAGACATTGGAAATAGAAAAGTCAACAAAGACAGTCACTTGCTTTTATCATGCCGTGTGGAACCCACCATGAAAGCAGCACAAAGACCATAACAATTTACTCAGAATTTGCTGTACTCATGCCTTTTGGTTCATTTCCCTCGTTTTTGCCTTGCATTTTCTTTTTCTTCCTAAATCCCATCAAGTCGCTAACACAGATTTACAAAGCATTCTAACAGGTACCAAACTTTTGGTTTATTAACTAAAGACATTTGAAAGAATATGAGAGATTTGATTTCGAATTAAATTTTTTTATTTATATTAAAATTTTATTTTCATGATATAAAAAAAAAAAAAGCATTCTAACATCAGTTGATTCACTGTTTCTTTGCTCAATACAATTCTTCTACCGGGGTTCTACTCTTTTCTTCACTGTCTTCTTTTCGTCTTTTCTATTCAAGGTTTTGCAGGAGCATCACCTAGGGGCTCGAGGTAGGAAATTTAGTTCCTATATTTTAGTTATTTTTCATGCTTGTCATGATTTTGTTTTCACTATTTTTTTTTCATTAATGCTATTCCTTTTCCTCTTTTACTACTAATATTGACTTTTTACAATTATTTGTTCGATGATTTTCATTTTAACTTTGTTAATTTTGTGACTCCTTAGAAACATGAGTGTTATGATCATACAATCAAACGAAAAAAAATCTTAGAAAATGTGTTGAAATTAATCACTTCAGCTTTAAGTTTTGATAATGGTCAAAACAAAAGCCTTGATAATTGATAACAGTAATTGGGAGCTTGCTGAATTTCAAGTCCAAAGCTCTAACTTTTTAATTCTTTAGAGCTATGTTTTGGTGATATAAGTTAAAGAAAACATTATTACCTTTGAAAGAAAGAAGAAATAGGCAAGATCAGAATTTAATTAAATATGCTCCTTAGAAATTACTGCATCTTTATATTTACAAGGTTATAGTTATAAAGTCCATCAAATTGGTTTATGATATATATATATATATATATTTGTTTTTATGTACGTAGAGACTTACATCCATGTATTTTTTTCTTTACTAAATTTTTTGAATCATGGTATCATAACGTATAAATTCGTAAATCATAATTAGATACAATTAAAGAAGTCATTACCAATATTTTTTATTTATGTGTGATTGATTATCTAATAAATCTATTCTTTTAAAGAAATTCTAAATTTTACTAAAGATCTCTAAAAGAATAGGTTATGGTCTACTAATTAGAACGAGATTCAAGAGTTCGATTATATATAGAGAAAGTTATAGCACCTTTACATGCCCGTCTAAAAAATAGTAGTATTTAATTTTAAAATTATCCTAAAATATTGATTCTAATGATATTCTATTAACATTTAAATTTTAGAAATAATTTTTAAAATTCTTCATCAATCTAGCAGAATTCTTAAAGATATTTTTTTTATCTCAAAAGTATTTAAGAATCTTATTCTTTTTTTGAAGAAGCTATGTCGTCTAAAAAACTTAATCATTTACTTTTTTTGTTAAATTTTTGTTTTATTGAAAATATATCTTATTCTTCCACCATTTTTGTCAAAATTAGAAATATTTTATCACATAGAAATTTCTTTGATAATCATCTTGCGATTACTAAGAATTTCATCCTTAGAATTTATTTTTTATTTTACAAGTTTTATTTCTAAATTTTTTATCATTTGAGTTAAATTTAGAAATATTTTTCTTAGAATCTAAACTCTTGTTATTTGTCATTTGTTACTTAATCTTTAAAAAGAAAATAATATGATAATTATTTTTTGAAGTCTCGTCTAAATTCTTCCACTATTTGGATTGAATTTAGAAAAAAAGACCTTTACCTAGAAATCTCATAGAAGTTCAATTATTTGTGATTTTTCTTAAGATTTCATCCCTAGATAATTGTTAAATATTTTCACACAAATTTTTAAAATATATTTTAAATTTTTATTTGAAAAAGAATACAATTATTTTTATTAAAATTTCATCTAAATTATTTTACCATTTTGATTAAGTTAGAAAAATTCTTTACTTAGAAATTTCTTAAAAAATTTACTATTTAAAATTTTTAAGAATCTCATCATTAGATGATTATTAATTCAATCTCAAAACTTTATTAAATTTATTTTTTTAAAATTAAAATTAAATATTAATTATTGTTATTAAAATTTTATCTAATTTTTTTTCTATTTGGGTCAAATTTAGAAAAAAAACTCAACTAAAATTTCTTAGAAATTAGCTATTTGTAATTTTTAAGAATTTTATTATTGGATGATTATTATTTACTCTAAAAATTTTATTAAAGTTTTATTTTATATTTATTATAATTATTTATTTTAATTTTTCCTAAAATTAATCATCCAAAATATTTCAAAAATAAATAAATGATAAAATAAAATAAAATAGATAAATAAATCAACCATTAAAATATTTTGCATCAAAGAGATCGGCTTAACTCGACGGTTGGCTAGACTCAGCTGCAAGAATAGGCGGATGGCTGGAAAAGCTCCAACATCGGCTCAGCTCAGCTGAAACAAGGCTGCTGAGAAGCAAGTTAAAAAATGGGTTACAACTGGGTCAATCTCCAAGCAATAAAATGCACGGATCTTGACGGATTTTAAAACCCTAAACGACGTCGTTTCAATCTGATTATGTAAAGCCCAAATCTCTTGTTTTCCTCTAAAGTTTTTTGCGCTCTCTCTCTGTACTTTCCTTTTCAATTTCTCTCACTCTAAAACCATATGAACATCGGTTGAATGCTTGCCAGTTTCTGAAAATGCTGCACTAGAAATTGGGAAGTTTTATTGAAAAGTCACTAAGATATGGGTATGATGCCGGATATTGGGAATTGTCATTGGGTTCCTCATCGGAAACTAGGAATATGGTTGGAATCTTGTCAGTTACTTCAAAGCCTGCCAAAAAATTCAAAATTTTTCTTAAAATTTTTCAAAAACACAAATTCAATTCTTCTAAGACTACTAGACCTTCCAATATTATCGATTTCTTCAAAATTTAATTGAATAAAACTCAAAAGAAACCTAATTCTACAAATGAATTTCTTCGAAAACTTTACTACCAGAAAACTTTGATCTACTCTCTATTTGTTGTAAATTCTCTCTATATTGTGTATCTCCCTATGTTGTGATTTAGGCATCTATTTATAAGAAAATTAACAAAGTCTTTGATGAATTTCCCAAAGAGATTGAATCCCTCAAAACCACTTTTGTTTTATCGTCATATAATCAAGTGGAAGTTATCTCCTAAAAAATTTTTTAATTTCCAATTATCTTATTTCCCAAATCTCATTACCCGATCATCACCAATTTTTTGTTAATTCTCAACCCTTTTATGTTAATTATCTTTTCCTTTTTTTTTTTAAATCACCTAATAAAATAATATAAAATTAAAGATAAATTAATAAAAATCAAAGATAAATAAATATAATTAAATAAGATAAAAGCTAATAATAAAATAATAAATAAATGATATATACAGATGAATAAAATAAAAATGAAAATCATACAAACCTAACAATAAAATAAAAATACAAATAAAATAGATAAGTGGATTTAGATTAGTTTGGGCTTGATTAGATTGGACTGAATTGATTTGAATCCAAACCAAATAGAGTGTTTATAGGACACTCTAAAAAACTTTGATGAGCAAATGAAAGACTTTATATCCTTTTAAATTAAAATAATTTACTTTTTAAATAGTTTACTTTTAAATTAAATTTTATGAAAAAAGTTATATTACAATCTATATCCTTATGCCTATTCCATCTTATTTCAACTTGAAACTTTTTGAACACATTAGCATTGCTTTTAATTTAAATTATTGGATTCAACATTTTATTTTTCTAGATCAATAGTTTTAACAAGCTCAAAATTTATTTCATCATTAATGGTAACTATTGGAAATTGATGAATGTATCATTTATATGAAAAAAAAAAAAAGGAAATGATCAATTTATACAAAAAAAATTATATTTTTTTCTAACCACTAATTTTAATAAATTCAATGAATGAGATTAAATTTTTTTTGTGACTTATTTTTATCATCTCTTTAATTTATTGAAATTAATAATTAAAAAAAATAAAAAGATGTAAAACTTTTTTGATGTAATTTTATCCTTCCCTAAAAAAATATTATAATTAATGTATAATAACTTGATCATATAATTTATAAGTACATGATTAATCCGATCTTAATAAATTAAATTGACTAATAATGTATTTGACAAATTAGTATATGTTTAACATTTTCTTAGATAATTATCTGAATATTTGATTTAGTAATTAATATATATATTTTTATTAAAAAAACAAAATCCTTTTTTTTTCAAATAAAACAAGGTTTAAGTTAATATTTCCTTTTTAGAAAGGAGAGAAAGAAAGTGGGTACAATTATCTATGAATTTGTTCACACAATTGGCAAAGAATGTAGAATTTTCTCAACAAAATACAAAAAACACAAAACCGTGTAATCCAAATAAAGATACGAAAAAACATTATTAAGTATCTTCTTCCTCTTAAATTCAATGTTGTTATTATTCTTTGAGTTTAGAAAGTAAGGTCACGTGGCTGTTTATGACCTCAAGTGTTGAAGGGCGATGCTCCAAGCAATGCCTTAGTTATTTGTTTTTGTATATAATTTAAAATTATTAAATTTCAATTATAAAGATGGTTTTTTTCCTATGATTTAACCTGCAACTGATAACGAAATATTAAGCCAAAAAAGTCAACAAAGACAGCTATTTGCTTTAATCATGGCGTAAGGAACCTACCATGAAAGTGGCACCAAGACCATAACAATTGACTTATAAGTTGCTTGAATCATCCCCGGTGCCACCTACCATGCAAGTAGCTCCAAGACCATGACTATAATAATTGACTCATAGTTTTGGTTTATTTCCTCGTTGTTTCCTGGCATTTGCCTTTTTCTTCTTAAATCCCACATTATTTTATTTTCCTTGGGTGAATATCAATCAAGTTACTAGCACAGATTTACATAGCCTTCTACCAGGAGTTGATTCACTGTTTCTTTGCTCAATACACTTCTTCTACCGGGGTTCTACTCTTTTCTTCACTGCTTGCTTTTGTTCGTTTCAATTCAAGGTCTTGCAGAAGCATCAGGCAGTCTAGTTGCTCAAGGTAGGAAATTTAATTTCGGTATTCTGTTTCTTTTCATGCTTGTCATAATTTTGTTTTCTCTTTTTCTTTTCATAATGTTATTCCTTTTCCTCTTTCACTACTAATATTGGCTTTTTACAATTCTTTGTTTGATGATTCTCATTTTAACTTTGTTAATTTTGTGATTCGTTACAAACATGAGTGTTATGATCATGCAATCAGATTAAAAAAAATCTTAGAAAATGTGTTGAAGTTAATCACTTCGGCTTTAGGTTTTGGTAATGGTAACAGTAAAAGCCTTGAAAATTGATAACAGTAATTAAGAGCTTGCTGAATTTCAAGGCCAAGGTTCTAACTTCTTAATTGTTGAGAACTGTGTTTTGGTGATATAAGTTAACGAAATCATTATTACCTTTGAAGGGAAGAAGAAATGGGCAAGACCAGAATGTAATTAAAATATGCTCCTTCGAAATTTACTGCATCTATATATTTACATGGTTATGGTTATAAAGTCCATCAAAATGGTTTATGATATACATATTTGTTTTATGTATGTAGGGACTTTACGGCCATGGATTTTCTCCTTAATAAATTTGATGAATCGTGGGACACTCCAACAAACCTTGATGAGAAAATGAAAGACCTAAAGAGAAAACAGGCGGAACTAAATGCTCTAAAAGGAGACACGAAGTCAAGAACGACCGCAGAGCTGCATCCGAGAAAGAAACTAAAGAAAGAAGTTGAGTTATGGCTCGAGAATGTTGAAAGAATAAATGGCGAAATCCAAGACCTTGAACAAAAAATAGGAGAAAATAGTTTTGCCTCACGTGGATTCCTCAAAGGAAATGTTTTGAAGAAGATACAAGAAGTTGATGAACTTTATCAACGGGGTAAGTTTCCCAACAGTTTGGTAGTTGACAATCCTGGGTGGATTGGACAAGCTCTATCAACCACAACTTTATTCGGTGGTGCTGCAAAGACTTGTATGGAAGAAATTTGGGCCTGTTTGATGGATAATGACATTCAAAAGATTGGCGTTTGGGGGATGGGCGGAATAGGGAAAACAACCATCATGAAGCTCGTACACAACCAGCTACTGAGAGAGACTGAAAGGTTTGACATTGTGATATGGATCACTGTATCAAAGGAGATGAACATCATTAAACTGCAAAATAGGATTGCACGCGCAATGAAAGTATCCCTTGATGAAGATGAAGATGAAACAATAAGAGCAGGGATGATATACGAAATGTTAGCTCGTAAAGGCAAGTATGTGTTAATCCTAGATGATTTGTGGGACAAACTTTCTCTTGAAGAAGTAGGCATCCCTGAGCCTTCTAATGGGAGTAAATTAGTGGTAACAACTCGGTTATTAGATGTGTGCCACTATTTGAATTGTCGAGAAGTTAGAGTGCCTACTCTTTCAAATCCAGATGCATGGAGCTTGTTCTTGAAAAAAGTAGGTGAAGATGTTTCGAATCATCCAAATCTATTACCCATTATGGAATCAGTTGCTAAAGAATGTGGTGGTTTGCCCTTGGCTATTGTTACAATAGCAAGCAGTATGAAGGGTGTACGTGATGTTCATGCGTGGAGGGATGCACTCCATGAATTAAAAAGAAATGGAGAAACTGTGAAAAAGATGGAAGAGAAGGTATTTCAGCAACTTCAGTTCAGCTATGATCGTTTACGGGATGAAGAGCTGAAAAATTGCTTCCTCTGCTGTGCCTTATTTCCTGAAGATTGGGAAATTGAGACAGATGAGCTTATCCATCTTTGGATTGTGGAAGGGCATATAAAAGAAATGGATAGCATGCAACAAGAGATTGACAAGGGGCGTACCATACTGGATGAACTCAAAAGCAGTTGTTTGATAGAAAATGGTTATAAAGGTGGAGGTCGAGTGAAGCTGCATGATGTTTTAAGGGACATGGCATTGCGCATCACAAGTGTAAGACCACGATTCTTGGTGAAAGCTGGCATGGAATTGAACAGGCTACCTGATGTGGGAGATTGGAATGAAGATTTGGAGAAGGCTTCGTTGATGTGGAATGGGCAATTACAAATTCCATCCCGAATGCCACCCCCAAAATGCCCAAAGCTTACAACATTATTGTTGTCTGGATGCAATTTAGAGAGTATTCCAGAGTGTTTCTTTGAGCAAATGCATGGACTCAAGATTCTTGATCTTTCTTGGAATTCTATTAAGAGTTTACCAAATTCCATCTGTAATTTGGAAACTCTTACTACATTATTGCTTGGTTGGTGTGAGCAATTAGAGAAGGTGCCATCTTTTTCCAAACTTCAAGCTTTAAAAAAGTTAGACCTTAGTAGAACAACTATCAAGCATATACCTCATGGGATGGAAAGGTTGGTAAATCTCAAATATCTTGATTTGAGTAACACGCAAATAACAGAGGTGCCATCTTTTTCCAAACTTCAAGCTTTAAAAAAGTTAGACCTTAGAAGAACAACTATCAAGCATATACCTCATGGGATGGAAAGGTTGGTAAATCTCAAATATCTTGATTTGAGTAACACGCAAATAACAGAGATGGCCGATGGAATATTGGCAAAATTGACATCCCTTCAGCACTTAGCTGCATATGAAGCTGATTCTGGTCATAAATTTTTCGTGAGAGGAGAGGAAATAGGTGGATTGAGGAAGTTGGAATTATTTGAAGGGTGTTTACTTGACTGGAATGAGTGGAACAGTTGTGCCCAAGGTTTGCATGCTCGAGCAATATGGCCTCATCAATACATCATTTATGTGGGTCATCAATTCAAATGGAATGACTATTTCGGGGATTCGAAAAAAGTAATTGAATTTCGTGGTTGTGACATGATCTGTACAATTGGTATTAAGATCCTATCTGATGTTGAGGTTTTGAATATTAGGGAATGCTCTGTGGATTTGTGTGAAGAAGAGTCATTATTCTCATGGTTTATCCCAATGCCACATAACAATTTTTCCTCTCTTTCTCGGATTGATATACATGGTTGTGAAAATATAAAGAAGTTGTTCTCGTCCAATTGGGTGCTGCATAACCTCCAAAATTTGAATACTTTAGGTGTTGGTCTATGTTGGGATATGGAAGAAATAATAGCATCAGAATCAGAAGTGGAGGGAGCAGGAAATGGCGTTGCCATCAAACTTACATTTCCAAGATTAAAGAAATTGGAATTGTGGGATCTACCAAAATTGAAGAGCATTTGTGGTGCAAATGGAGTAATGGTTTGTGATTCTATTGAGCTGATTGAAATAAGTGATTGTCCAGAATTAAAGAGGATACCTCTGCATCTTCCCTTGCAAGATGATGGCCAACCATCTCCTCCTTCCTCTCTTAGAAGAATTCAAGCAAATACAAAGTGGTGGGAATCGGTGGAGTGGGACCATCCACATGCCAAGTCTCTGTTGGAGCCCTACTTTCACAAGTTGGAACTGATAGTTGCCTGTTCGTAGAAATGCCTGACCACTACAGCAGTCTATGTTTCTTTGATCAAATGCCTTATCATAACGGTAGTATATTTCTCACACTTTCTTTCTTTCTTTCTTTCTATTTTCACTTTCTTATATGTTAATCTCATTATTGACCTTTCCAGTTTTCTTAGAGATCTTTCCAGCACACCGAGGATTATTTGTCATGATTATTTCGCAGCAGTAGCAACAGCAACAGCTCACACACTTTGATGTTTGGAACTCTCTTGATGCATGTTCTTTTCAAGTCTGATATGTTTCTGCTTTCTCGTTGATGTTTACAAGGTTTGTGGAATTTTGGTCATATTCTTCAATTGCTCATATTTGGATTGAATTCTGTTCTGGATCATCTTGAAAAAACTAATTCTTTTTTCACAAAAACTTTAATCAAGTTCTTTATGGCAATTCCTTAAAATGCTTTGTTGAAATTCAAAACCTTTAAAGATAATTCTTTGTTGAAATTCATATAAACAAGTAAAGCACATTTTGAAATAAAGATGAAAGGTTATCTTGATTTTCACCATGATTTTAAAGAATTATGCATTAAGCTAGAAATAATTTCTTCAAGAACAAACTTGAGGATTAATATTTTCTTTTTTGCTTTATATTGTTATTATATATAACTCTAATTCATGTTTTTTTTGTTCTTATCTTTCCTAGATACATTACCTACTCGAGGATTAGAAATGGCGATTGCTCACTGTAAGATTGAAGTAGAATAGTAAATTTCACTCCTTTGCTGAACACCAAAGTTCCTCTCAATTCGCTTAAATCATCTTCACCAACTTCAGAATTACCTCTGTTTTCTAGTGTAATATTTGTTGGCTATGTACTTTGTTTCATGTCTGTTACAAAAACATGTCATGACTTTCTCTTATTAATCATCGAAAACTAAATGCTCTGGATTTGATTGTTGGCCAGATTCTGTTACCCCTAATTCTGCTGCAAAGCTGTTGGTTATGTTTCCTTTGCAGTATAGATATTTCATTTCAAAATTAATTGCTGAAGTTGGAAAGAACCTTATGAAAGAAATTTGTGCATATTTGATGGATGATGGTATTCGGGGATTGGGAGGAGTAGGTAAAACATTATTACTAGATGACGCTGGGAAACGAGTTCTATTGAACTGCATCAATATGGATTGGATCAGTAATCACAATGAGAAAAATTGATTGATTGACCTTCAGTTTATTTCCTATAAAGATTTTTGTACTTTTAAGTCTACAGAAGCTCACGAATTGGCCTCCACTAAAACAAAATAGCTGCATGAAGATTCTTTTTCCACTGGCACCCACCATGAACGTGGCACCAAGACCATAATAATTGACTCTTATTTCTCTTGTTTTTTTCCCTTGCATTTTCCTTGGCACTTGCTTTTCTTCTTCCTAAATCCCACCCTCGTCATTTTTTTCTTTGAGTGAATATCACATGAATCTTCAACTGCTTTTTTATAAGTAATATCACTTGTTTCTTTTTCACCGTCTTTGAAAGTGGAGCAATGTGTCACTTTCTTTTCCTTTTTTATATCCCACTTGTTTTTAAATTACTAGGATGATTAAACTGGAACAAGCTGTCCCACTTGTTATTAAATCCAATAAGCAAAATGGGATAAAGACAAGTCAATAAATCTACACATAATTTCAGAGCGGGTTCCTCATAGAGATAAGAAATAAACATATTAACAATGAGGAAGAACAAAATGATCGTTACAAAACTTTCAACGTAGCAAGTTCCAGTAACAGATCATCATTTGATCAGATTGACTGCTAAAAGATTCTATACCAACCAACACCGATACTTAAGTGGTTATTAGCAACTCCACCATTTATGGAATACAGCCGTATTAAAAATCATTTAAGGTTTCTGCTCTCCAAGGCTAAGGATCTTCATTGTTTCCTCATCTTCATCTATTTTATCGTCCCTCATGCACTCCAAAAGCCCCTCTACTTCTTTGCCATTTCTGATAAATGCCTTCAAGAGAGCATGGTACATATCTCTATTTGTTGGAACCTTAGTTCTCTATAATTTCACAAAAGCTTCTGCATCTTCAACTTCTGCATTGTCACCTACCCATCTCAATATGCTAGATATTAAACTTGTTTTTGGCCTCCAATCTTTATTTTCTGCCAGCAGAGCAAGAGCTTCTTTAAAGCACTCAAAAGCCTTCTCAATGTTGTTCTTATTCACATATCCAGCTGCAACAATAGACCAACTGTTCGGAATTGCTGTCTTCCTTCTCTTGATTATATCCTGTAGCATTGCTTCGGTCTTTTCCACAAAACCTTTCTGACAATATCCAATAAGAGGAACATTTGGCACTCCGAAATCATAATTCTTACAAGATGACTCCCACTCTTTAAGCAACTTTTCACTTTCTTCAAGCTCGCCAAGCTTCACCAATGAACCCAGCATCCATATGTAGTTTATGTTGGTGTGCTTCTTACATTTGGCCTTTTGAAGGCCCCACAACAATTTCATTTCATCTAAGTTTCCTAAACTAGCATACATTGATATCAAACGTTCATAGCCTATTGCATTTTTGACTACTTTCTTCTCACATTCCTTCAAATTATGAAGTGCCTTTTCATTAAGACCTGCTTTTATGTAGTGGTTTGCCACTACGGAATAAGTACCCAATCCATTGGAATGTTCTGTTGGCTTTCCATTTCTTGTAGAACCTCCCCCATGCTGTTATAATCAGCTCTTTCCCCATAAGAATTTATAGAAATTCTGTAGCTGAATATGTGAGGGGAGACACCATTCATCTTCATCTCCAACAAAACGTCAGGTACTTTTTCCAGTTGACCTACGTTGGTGTAGAGGCACGTGAGGTTATTATAGTTGAGAGGAGAGGAAAGAAAACTCATCTCCCTTATATTCTTCATATGGGAAAGGGACTCATTGATAAGGCCTTCTCGAACATTGCAATTTAAAAGAGCATCGTAGGTGTGGACAGTTTTATCTTGGTCTTTCATGCTACAAAAGAAGTTTTCTGATGACCTTTGGCCATGAACTCTGTTGCAAGAAAGCCTCATCAGCTGCATCATGTAGACATGGGCTGTTAATGTGTGATGAAAAATTAGATGTGTGTTGGTGGTTTATGAAAGTTAGATGTTTGTTAGTGGTTTATGGAAGTTAGATGTGTGTTAGTGGTTTATGAAAGTTAGTTGTGTGTTAGTGGTTTTTGTTTATGGCTTGAAAATAGTAAGATCATGCCTTGTGACTAGTAGTCATTCTAGCTTTATGTTAAAATCCTTTTGTATTTAAGGAAGTTGCATCGAATGAATAAGTAGTACAACATTTTTAGTTTCATATTCTCATTGTTCATTCTCACAAGTTTTTTTTTTTTTTTTTGTTTTCATAAACCAACAAAATTGGCATTAAAGCCAAGCTTCTTGAGCAATCTGTGAGTTGGGTGAACCAAAAAAAAATATTACAAATAAAAATCCTCTACACAAACATAACAACACATAAAACCCTTAGTCAAATGGAGTCAGATAAGACATTCTCAATTGAACCACCAGTCTTTAATGGTAACAACTATCAAGCTTGGGCTATTAGAATGGCAGTATATTTGGATGCTTTGGATATGTGGGAAGCAATGGAGGATGACTATAAAGTTCCTACATTGCCTGCTAATCCAATAGTTGCTCAGCTCAAGAATCATAAGGAGAAAATGACTAGAAAGTCAAAAGTAAGAGCTTGCTTATATTTTGCAGTTTTAAGCACAATATTCACTAGAATCATGAACCTACAATTAGCCAAAGAGATCTAAGAGTATGTTAAGAAAGAATACCAAGGCAATGAGAGGACAAAAAACATGCAAGTGCTGAATTTGATCAAAGAATTCGAGATGCAAAGAATGAAAGAATCAAAATTCATCAAAGAGTATTCTGACAAGCTGCTTAGTAATTGTGAACAAGGTGAGACTATTTGGTAAGGATTTTTCTGATGAGAGAATTGTGCAAAAAGTTCTGGTTACATTACTTGAGAAATGTGAAGCTAAAATTTTTTTTTTAGAAGAGTCAAAGGATATATCAAGCATTTCCTTGGTAGAGTTGGTGAATGCATTGCAGGCACGAAAACAAAGAAAGATGATGAGACAAGAGAATTCTATGAAAGGTGTTTTTCAAGCGAAGGCACAGAATTCAAGATGAGGTAAAGAAAAAAGGAACAATAGGAAGTAAAACAAAAATAAAACTGACAACAATGCAGGCAACAACAAAAGCAAGAATGGAACTTATCCACCTTGCTCGCACTGTAAGAAGACCAATCATCCACAGAAGAAGTGCTAGTGGAGGCTAGCTATTCAATACAAAAAATATGCTCAGATTGGGCATATGAGAAATATTTACAAGTCACATAAGCATAGAGAGGAAGCAAATGTCACTACTGAACAATATCAGGAGAAGCAGTTGTTTGTTGCAACATGCTTTGCAACGAATAGCAGTTCTAGTGACTCTTGGCTTATTAATAGTGGTTGTACAAATCATATGACAAATGATCAAGAACTTTTTAAAGAACTTGATAAAACTGACATTTCTAAAGTCAGGATTGAAAATGGTGAATACATCACAGTTAAGGGCAAATGAACAGTGGTCTAAAGAGCCTAACAGGATTGAAATGCATTATTAATGTTTTATATGTGCCTGACATTGATCAAAACCTGCTTAGTGTTAAACAACTGCTTGAAAAGGGTTTCAAAATATTATTCAAAGACAAATGGTGTAAGATTAAATATGCAAAAGGCATAAATACATTTAAGATAAAAATGAGAGAAAAAAACTTTGCTCTGAATCTAATGGAAGAAGAGCATATAGCCTTTTCATATAACACAAGTAATGCAAAATTATGGCATAGGAGGCATGGGCATTTCCATCATACGGGACTTCTTTATATGCAAAAACATGATCTGGTGAAAAGAGTACCATTGCTAGAAGAAAAGATGGTAAATTGTGAGGCTTGTCAATATGGCAAGCAAGTCAGAAGTTCTATTCCTCAAACTGTATGGAAAGCAACACACAAGCTTAAACTAGTTCACATAGATGTAGGAGGACCTAAAAAAATATCATCTTTAAATGACAGTAAATACTATATTGTATTTATTGATGATTATACTAGATTTTGTTGGATTTATTTTCTTAAATTCAAATATGAGGTTGTTGATATATTTTGGAAATTTAAAGTATAGGTGAAGAATCAAAGTGGTTGTAGAATATAGGTAATAAGGTTAGACAATGGAAAGGAATATACTTCGATAGGTTTAACAAATTTTGTGAAGAAGTTGGTATTAAGCACCAACTTACGGCACTCTATACTTTACAGTTAAATGAAGTAAGTGAAAGGAAAAGTAGAACCATAATGGAGATGACAAGGTGTATACTATATGACAAGGAGCTACCAAAGAAATTATGGGCAGAAGTTGCAACATATTAGTCTTTCTATTAAACCAACTACCAACAAAAGTTCTGTAGAAGAGAACTCCATTTGAAGCGTGGTTTGGTTATAAACGAGACTTACAGCATTTAGGAACCTTTGGTTGCCTATGTTTTTCTTATATGCCATAGGTATAAAGAGACAAACTAGACAAAAAGGCAGAACTAAGAGTCTTTATTGGATACAGTAGCTCATCCAAGGCTTATAAAATTTTTCAACCACAAAATGAAAAAATTCTTGTGAGCAAAGATGTTAAGTTCATAAAGGATAGATAATGGAATTGGAAAGAGTCAGAAAATGAGCAACACTCAAAGTTTTAGCAAAATCCTAAGGATGACATAGGTGAAGTACCAGTCAGAGGTACAAGGCCATTACTTGATATTTATAAAAGCTACAAAGTTGCTATTTTTTAGCTTGCAGAGTTTAAAAGGGCAAAGAAGGATGACAAGTGGATTAAAGCAATGAAGGGGAGCTTAAAACGATTGAAAAGAATGACACTTAGGAGCTAGTGGATAGACCTCAACATAAAAAACCTATAGGTGTCAAATGGGTTACAGAACCAAACTTAATGTAGATGGTTTTGTAAACAAATATAAAGACAGATTAGTTGTGAAAGGGTATGATTAAATGTTTGGAGTAGATTTCTTTGAGACTTTTGCTCTAATAGCACGACTTGATACAATCAGAATGCTATTTTCCTTGACAACATAAAAGGGATGGAAAGTTTACTAGCTAGATATAAAATCTACATATTTAAATGGTTATTTACAAGAGGAGATCTTTGTCGAGCAGCCAGACGGTTTCCAAGTCAAGGGATAAGAGGAAAAGGTCCACTTGTTAAAGAAGGCCTTGTATGGCCTTAAACAAGCTCCCAAGGCTTGGTACAGCAGGATTGATGAACACCTGCTAAGTCTTGGTTTTGTTAAAAGCCTAAGTGAAGCTACGTTGTATGAAAAAGAAACTGATGCTAATTTGATCATAGTTTCTATATACGTTGATGACATGCTTGTGATAGGAAGTGATGAGGAGCTAATAAAGGAGTTTAAGGCCAAAATGCTCAAAGTATTTGAGATGACAAACCTTGGTTTGATGTCCTATTTTTTGGGAATGAAGGTGAAGCAAAATTAGGATGGAGTCTTTATATGTCAAAAAAATATATAAGGGAAATACTTAAGAAATTTCATATCGAGGATTGCAAATGCACAAATACCCTAATGAATCAGAAGGAAAAATTTAAACAGTAAACTATGTCTTTAAAGCTATTGAGGCAATGAGGAATGTTGCAAGAATGCCTCATCAGCTACATTATGCGGACATGGGTTGCTAATGTGTGGTAAAAAATTAGATGTGTATTAGTGGTTTATGAAAGTTAGATGTTTGTTAGTGGTTTATCAAAGTTAGATGTATGTTAGTGGTTAATGAAAGTTAATTGTGGTGTTAGTGGTTTTTGTTTATGATTTGCAAATAGGAAGATCATGCCTTGTGACTAGCAGTTATTCTGGTTTTAGGTTAAAATCTTTTGTATTTAAGGAAGTTACATCGAATGAAGAAGTTGTATAACATTTTCATTTTCATATTCTTATTGTTCATTCTCACTAGTTTTTTTTTTTTGCCTCTGTAAACCAACAAACTCTACCAATTAGATCCAACTGCACAGCACAGCCACTAGATGAAAATTTGAGGTTATTGCTACTCATCCATTTAGAAACCTGCTCTGCCAAGAACCCAACATATAAGCATGCAAGAAATATGCAACCTCTAAAACTCATGCCTTCGGCAGAGCATTTGGTAATCGGACAGAGGATTTTCTACTTTACTGCATCCATGATGGAAATGGATAGTTGCAAGAATGAAAGAAAGATATTTACAGTGTTGCAAAAGATATATACTATATGTTTACATGCCTACAGCTAAAGATGAACAGTAGTTTTTTAAATACTTCAGGATTTAAACTTTACTCAATGGAACTAAAAGAGTCGAGGACTCTATGATCAGACCACGCAACTGTTGGCAATTAATAGGATTTTAGTAAATCTTAGTGGTGAAGTTTTACCTTTTAGTACTTATCAGGATGGTAGTCTCAAATATAGAGGGATTGCAAAGCTATCAACCTCAAAGCATTGGAGCATTTCCAGCCTCAAATCATGACATCTTTTTTTTTTTCAAATTCAAATTTAAAGTGCATTTAAATCAGCGATGGGGTTATCAATTTCTTTGAGGGTTTAGAAATTTTTTTTTGGATAGAAAACAGCAAAGAACAAAATACCCAGATTTTCTTTTCCTCACCTTTTTACCATTTTGCAATCATCTTCCATATTCCAACCAATCAAAACATAAGCTATATGACAGAAAAATCTCATTCCTTTACTCCAAGTCATGACTATAACGCCTACGAGTACATAGGTACGGATGATAGGCTGTAGCTGGAATTCGTTGACATTTTTTCCTTCTTTAACCCACTGTTGAAGAACTGGATCTACACTGCAACTTGGGTCTCCTACAGCATTGATTCTTGAATGAAGGTTGTTTCTTTTTATCGGGTTTGGTTTCAAACAATATGTTCTTGATATTGCCAACATCACATTTGTTGGTAAAATTTTGGTCTTGTTGTATAAGATTGTGAATAAGGTTCTCGACGCCATTGAAGTCAAGGGCATTCGGGTTTTGCGGTTGGAGTGATTTATGCACTGTTGGGTCAGCAAAAATTGGGTTTTGACTTTGGGGCCCAAAAAATATACAACACAAAAATTACAATCCTCCTCCTCAAAAAACACTTCACATATTTTCATTTTTATCTTGTCAAAAATTTTCAATTTGACCTTTTCTATATTTATTATTGAGAAAAAAAGAAAAAATATAATTTTGAAATTTTGAATGAAGTAATTTTCAAAAATATTTTTATAAATATTCATTATTTAAAATATTTAAAACGATAGATTTCAAAATTAAAAAAACAAAAAGCCTAAGGTAAAGAGGTGTAGAGCTTTGAATAAGATGGATATGTACAAGAAAAAGTGAAAAGACTTTGTAATAGAGAAGGGTCTATTTGAAACCCTCATTGGCCTCTGGTATGACATATTAATGAGTTTTAATATTTCAATACCGACATTGAAGAGTTTGTCTATAGGGTTATTAAGACTTGAAAAACACGAAATTCAGATAAATGATCCATCTCTTGAGTAGCGGCATCTTAAGGTGTTCCAGCAGCAAGATATAGAGGAATTAATCTGCTGTTTGTTAATATGGTTCGATTGGAGCTAGATGTTGGCTTTAATGGTTGGAATTTGCTATCACTCTTCCTTGAAAATTCTCATATTCTACAACCTCTTTGTTAATCTGGTTCGATTGTTATTCAATAGGTCAGGATATGTATTTGAAGAGGACAAAGGATAAAACAGGTTAAAGTTTCCCTAACCAATTATTACCATACCAATTTTTGGCATCTGTCTAGCTGCTCCAGGAATTAATTGACATTGGAGATGAAAAGCAGTGGACACTGCCAAAGCATGTTCCATAATATTGTTTGTCACACCTGGAAACAAATCACCACTCATTATCCCGAAAGAAAGTTTAGTAAAGGTGTGCTCATCTTCCTTCCTTCTCATATAACTTTGTCTTGCAATTTACATGATATTTAAGGTAGAGAGGGAGGGCACATGCTATTAAACTTCAACATGCAAATTTTCAGACATAATTAGAAAATTAAAACAATGGATTCTTTAAAGTAATTATCAAGATTGGAAACTTATAAAGAAGAAAAGTACTACTTTTTATAACCCTTTTCCTTTTTTTTTGTTTTTATTTTGAGCTACACCGAATTAAATTGCAATTCAAGACTCTCATCCTTGAGGTCGTCTCCAATACCACTTTTTTATTTATATTCTTGTTCAATTATATTACAAAAAGCTATGATCAAAACAACACGGTTAGGAAAGTGTTAAAATATGAAGAGCATTTTTTACGGGTTAAGATGAAGAAAAAAAAAACACATGTTAAAGTCTTACAAGTTATGACAAGTGAGGATGAACAATTGGTGGGCTAGTCCCTTTTTGGGGCCCAAGTGCAAGAAAACAACTCAAACCAAAAATGTAAAAGGAAAAATTAGAGAATTAAGAAAATTAAAAAAAAAATGTTTAGTCTAAGGTGATGATAATTCCGTAAGCAAATTTAATAACGTATCAATTACGTTGGTGTAAGTTAGTTGTATGGTTAATGTCTAATTATCATTTTTTTCAAAATGATTGGTTTTTAATTTCACATTCTTCACATAAAAAAATGTCTCAACTCCTTAATTAGAGAAAATTAAAGAATAGAAGATATGAACAATGTGAGTTAGGGTGGAAGAGAGTCTTATATTTATACTGTTTGTTATCTACAATATTTGGTATATGAAACGTCTAAAGCCTTGGAAAATTTTGTACAAAGAAACATGATCCCTTAAATAACGGGATACGGTTGAAAAAAATGCAAATAACCGTTTGATAAATTTGGCTGCTAAGAAGCTTACTGGAAAGCCAACTGAGTTGACTTCGTTGGATTTAGCTTGGCTTATTGCATGGCTCCTGTTTGCATGAATAGTGAGTTGACTCAGTTTGCATGTCGCTATTTGCACGGCAGTCACTGTTTGCATGGCTGTTTAACTTGCATGGTTGCTGCTGAGTTGACTCGGTTGCACTGTTTGCGTGGCATTGTTTGCATGGCTCTTTAACAAGCTTGAATTCAGATTATCTATCTACACCATGGCAAATACATAACAAGGGTAACTTATGTTCAAGAAGATTAAAGACACATGCTTATAAATTCAACAAATTATAAATGAAGAAAAGGAAACTGCCTTTAACAGCTGAGCCTGGTAGTTGTGAAAAAAATAACAGAAACAATGTCCTCATAATTAGTTTTACATTTGAGTGACTGACGAAAGCATACATGCAACTTACAGTTTCAAAGAACTTGATACCATACTCATCAGCAAGAGCTTGACCTAGCTTTCTAAGGCCAACAATTATAGATTTACCTGCAACTCATCTTTTTGTCACACTTATTAAAGTGTGAGTGTGGACAGACTACAAGAAGCAAAGTCCGTCATACAAGTCATGTAACAGAGAAGGGGTTGCCTCCCAAATTAACGAACCCGCAGTCTAACCCACCAACAAAACAAGATAAGAGATTCTATAAACAAGCAAACGGGAAAATCTTATCCTTTTGCTCTCATCCATGTCAGCCTTGCTTGACCCAACCTGTTCTGCTCATCCCCTTAATAGCCTGAGAGACCACCCAATATGCAGAATTATTTGCATTCCGCCTAATTAAATAAAAACTAAAATTTACATATTGTTAGTTTGGTTTCGTCCTATATCTAATAAATATCAAATATCTCGTAGATTTATTATTAATTGATTTTAAATTATATGCTTAATTCATATTATTGATTTTTTCATTAAACTATATTAATTTATTAAATTTAATATTTTATTAAAAATTTAATTATATCATTTTTATTAAAAAACTTTACAAACTTCATATAAAAAATTTCATTTTTCTCTATCCCTTATAATATGCCATATTGTCCACTTCTTAAGTCTTCTTAGGACAATGGCTATCTAAAATGTCAGAAAACCGTCAACTTTTTAGACAAGCCGGTAGATTTGTGTTTTTAAACTGATTTAGTCGAAGGGAAGAGATTTTTTTTTTTTTTTAATGTAATGGATGTATTACAGTTTGTTTTTGTTTCTTAGGGCTATTGGATGAAATAATTTTTTATTCTGTTTTAACACATTATTATCTTTCTTAGCTACCACGACACGCTTACAGTTAGTCTATTGAACTTTTTCCAGGGGGCAACCTATATAACCTAAGAAATGAAACATTTAGGAAATAGAGAAATCATTATAAAACACAATCACTAGTTGACTTAGCAAATCCAAATAAAATGTATGAAAAAAAACTATACAACGAATAAGTAATAATTTAATTACAATTAGTTTACAATTTGCTTTGAATATTATTACTTTTGACACTGGGTAACCTAATCTATGAAAGGAAAAAGTTTGGAAATAGAGAAATTAATATAAAACACACTCACTACTTGACCTTGCAAATCCCAACAACAAAATATAAGAAAAAAACTAGGGGAGTAGAGAAATAGGTAAGTCGACCAAAGATTCAACTTTTATTTATTTACTTATTAAATTCAATAAACAATCATGAATAACAATTTCATTAACTAAACAAACAAATTATTATATAACATATTCATTTATATTCAATTTGTTTTCATTTAGAAATAAAAATGAGTAGGTGTTTGATGAACAATTTAAAAAAAACTTGATTTTTGTTTATTTATATTTGCTTATTAAACTTAACAAAAAAGTACAAATTGTTCCGCCTGAAGCAATAATCACAACAATACAGAAGCAATAGATAACAATCAATAATCAAATACACAGGAAAAATAAAACACACCAAGATTTACGTGGAAAACCCTCCAGTGTATGAAGGAAAAAAAACCACGGGCCACAGAAAAAATCTTTACTATCAAAATAATAGTTATAAAAAGTTCTTCCTCTAGCTACAAACTAGAGCTAATCACACTAGAGGAAACAATTGGAGAAATCTCACGCAAAATAAGTGACTCAACAAATACACCTGGATTTGTTCCTAGAGCGCTTCAAACCCGATCTTCGACCATTCAGAAATGTAGAACTCTGAATCATAAACCTCCTGACAAGGTCCAACTCAATCGAACCCGGAGTGAACTTCCGTTCAACCACTCTCCCTTCTCCTTTTTCTCTCTCTGCTTTTCCTGGCTTTTCTTCTTTCTCTGCTTGGTTTTCGACACACAACTAAAACAACCCCACCTCTTTTTTATTAAGTAGCTAAGGCTCTGTATAAAATAAAAGATCAAGGCCCATGGCCTTTACTTGGTCCAAAATCACTTACATGGGACTGGACCCCATTTTCCTAACAATCTCCCCCTCCAGTCCCATTAGAAGGAGACTCATCACCATAGCAATTTCATTTGGAACTTACCTTGGCCAAGGAACTCATTCCGGTCAAGTTACTGCAAAGCTCAAGCTTTTCCCTGGGAAGTATCTTAGTCAACATATCTGCTACATTCTTATCAGTATGGACTTTCTTTAATAACATCTGCTGTTCTTCAATCACTGAACGTAACCAATGATATCTAACATCAATGTGCTTTGTTCTAGCATGGTACATGTATTCTTACTCAAATCTAAAGCACTCTGGCTATCACAAAATACCACATACTCTTTCTGATTCAACCCCAATTCAAAAAAAAAATATTTCATCCAAAGTATTTCTTTACATGCTTCAGTTGCTGCAATATACTCAACTTCTGTTGTTGACAAAGCAACACACTTCTGCAACTTAGACTGCCAAGATACAGCTCCTCCTGTAAAAGTGAACAAATACCCTGAAGTAGATTTCCTACCATCAAGATCGCTTGCCATGTCAGCATCAGTAAACCTTTTTAGAATTGGTTGTGAAACTCCATAAGTCAAGCACATTTTTGAGGTACCCCTCAAATATCTAAAAATCCATTTTACTGCTTCATAGTGAACCTTCCCTGGATTAGAAAGAAATCTGCTCACTACACCAACTGCATGAGCAATGTCAGGCCTTGTACAAACCATAAGATACATTAAAGAACCGACTGCAGAAGAATAGGAATACTAGACATAGCTAGTTGCTTTTCTTTAGACACTGGACAAGATTTCTTACTTAGATGAAAATGGTTGGCAAGTGAACTACTAACTGATTTAGCATGTTGCATGTTGAATCTACCAAGCACTCGTTCAACATATTTTTCCTGTGACAACCACAGCTTTCCAGCTCTCCTATCCCGGATAATGTCTATACCAAGAATCTGCTTTGCTGGACCTAAATCCTTCATATCAAAGGACTTAGATAATTGTTCTTTCAACCTGCAAACCATACTAGCAGCTTGTCCTACAATCAACATATCATCAACATATAATAATAGGATAATGAAGTTACCATTAAAAAATTATTTAACATACACACAAGAATTCGCTGCTGTTCTTTTATAGCTATGACTCATCATAAAAGAATCAAACTTCTTGTACCACTGTCGCGGAGCTTGTTTCAAGCCATACAAGCTTTTCTTCAATTTACAAACTAAGTGCTCTTTCCCTTTCACTTCAAAACCCTCAGGCTGATTCATATAAATGTCCTACTGTAAATCATCATGCAAAAATGCAGTTTTAACATCAAGTTGCTCAAGTTCAAGATTCAAACTAGCTGCCAATCCCAGTACCACTCGAATAGAACTCATTTTTACAACTGGAGCAAAAATCTCATCAAAATCAATGCCTGGTTTCTGAGAAAAACCTTTTACTACCAATCGGGCTTTGTACCTCACTAGTTTGTCACCATCTTTTTTCAACTTGAACACCCATTTATTCTTTAATGGCCTCTTCCCTGTTGGAAGTTTAACAAGATCATAAGTACCATTCTTTCGCAATGACTCCATCTCTTCTTTCATTGCTTTTAACCAGTGCTCTCTATCCGGAGTAGCCTGCATATCTTGAAAGCTTTCTGGCTCCCCTTCACTGGTAACTAAAATAAAATCTGAACTTGGATACGTGGTAGATGGCCTGGGCTCTCTAGTAGATCTCCTAGGCTGAGACTCTACATCACTTGATGCTGAAGGTAGCTCCCCCTGCTCAACACTCTTAGGTAGAGAGGATTGCTCTCCCTACTCAAAACTAATAGCATCTGGCTCATCACCAACTGTGGCTAGCTCATTCATATCCCCAAGTTCTGTTTCTGGCTCATTTTCACCATCTGTGGCTCTTTTCTGTGAAATCCCTGTCGGTGTTGAAACATCACACTCAACAGTAACTCGTGTAGTCTTCTCATTTTTCTCAAGGTCTGCTATAGTTTCTTTTTCATGAAAGACCACATCTCTGCTTCTGACTGTCTTTCTCTTTACTGGATCCCATACCCTGTAACCAAATTCTTCATCACCATATCCTACAAACACACACTATGTAGCTTTACTGTCAAGCTTTGACCTCTGCTCTTTTGGCACATGCATGAATGCTTTACACCTAAAAACTTTCAAGTGAGAGTATGAAGTATCTTTTCCTGTCCACACTCTTTCTGGAATGTCAAAGCCCAAAGGAACTAATGGTGACCTGTTAAGTAAATAACAAGTTATGTTGACTGTTTCACCCCAAAATGGCTTTGGTAATTTTGCCATCCTCAACATACATCTAACTTTTTCCACAATGGTGCGATTCATTCTTTCAGCTATACTATTATGCTGCGGTGTTCCAGGTTCTGTCCTCTCATGCCTGATCCTATGCTTTGAGCAATACTCTTCAAAACCTTTAGATGTGTATTCCCCATCATTATCAGTTCGAATACATTTCAAGGGTAACCCTGTCATCCTTTCAACCATGGCATGAAATTTTTAAAAATACTGCAGTATCTGACTTTTGTATTTCAACATATACACCCAAGTTTTACGTGAAGCATCATCAATAAAAGTAACAAAATATCTGCTACCACCTAATGACTCAACCTTAATGGGACCACATACGTTAGAATAAATTAATTCCAATCTATTTTCTTTTCTCTGAGAACTTTTACGAAAAGAAACTCTATGATACTTACCAAACAAACAATAATCACATGAATCGAGAGACATACCTTTGGTTAAGGGAATGAGAGAGTGCCTTGCCAAAACCTGTAACCCCTTTTCACTCATGTGTGCCAGTCTCCTGTGCCACAAGTTTGCTGAAGCATCATTTTCAACGGTATTTACCTGGTTACCGTTCAATTGCATCCATGTCTTATACATTGTGCAGCATAGTTTTCCCCTTGCAACTACCATAGATCCTTTGAGAAGCTTTCACTGTCTATTCTTTTGTCGACTTTCATATCCCTCCTTATCAAGGACATTAATAGCAAGCAAGTTCATTTTCATATCTAGAATGTGTCTGACATCCCTCAAAGTCAACATGCAACCTGTACTAGTTTGTACAACAATATCACCAATCCTAACAATATACGACACATTTTTGTTTCTCATCTTGGTACAACCAAAGTCTCCTGCTTTGTAAGTTGTAAACAACTCTCTCTTAGGAACACAATGATATGCCGCTCCTGTGTCAACTATCCACTCAATGCTGGGATCACTAACATGATTACAATCACCATGTGTACAAATCAAAATAACTGAATCACTATCTGAATTCACTGCTGCAACATTACCATAATTTGAACTCTTACCTTTCTCATCTTTTCGCTCTTGCTTTAAGATTCTACAGTTTCGTTTTATATGACCCGTCTTACCACAATGGAAACACTTCACTTTTACCTCTAGATTTGGATCTATGTTTAGACTTACCACGGCTTTTTAAGTCCTGACCTCTGTCGATGTTTCTACCCCTATTCTCTGTGACTAAAGCTTCATTCCCAGGGTCTACATCTTTTCGCTTCGCTTCTTCATTAAGCATATTGTCCTTTACCATCTCCAATGTCACCTTATAATTAGGAGCTGAATTAAGAACAGTCACAACTAGAGTATTCCAGCTGTCTGGCAATGAACTCAAAAGAAATAATACCTTCATTTCATCATCCATCTTAAGCTCCATAGTAGTCATTCGATTAAATATATCTTAAAAATCACTCAAGTGCTCTGTAACAGATCGTCCATCCCTGTACTGTAAAGTTACAATCTTTTTAACAAGCATAACTTTATTCATACATGTTTTTCTCTCATACAATGCTGCCAATTTTCTCAAACAATGTGAGCATCTGATTCCTGCGCTACATGATGGAACACACTGATATCAACCCATTTTTTTTATTATAACCAGCATTTTTCTACCTAGCTTCTTTCAGCTTTCATCTTTCATATCCGTTGGTTTAGCCGAATCACCCAATACTGACTCATACAAATCTTTGCAGTATAGGTGATCCTCCATCATAGGCTTCCAAATTGAATAATTCGATGTTGTCAATTTTATCATGGAACCTGTATCACCCTCCATGATCTCAAACAGAATTTACTTCTATCCTGGGTTGCTTCTGTATCGATGTCTCAAAATAACCCTCGCTCTGATACCACTTGTTGCGCCTAAAGCAATAATCACAACAATACAGAAGCAATAGACAACAATCAATAATCAAATATACAGAAAAAATAAAGCACATCAAGATTTACGTGGAAAACCCTCCAGTGTAGAGAAAAAAAAAAACCACGGGCCACCAGAAAAATCTTCACTATCAAATAATAGTTATACAAAGTTCTTCTCTAGCTAAAACTAGAGCTAATCAACAACTAGAGAAACAATTAGAGAAATCTCACTAAATAAGTGACTCAACAAATACACCTTGAATTTGTTCCTAGAGAGCTTCAAACCCGATCTTCACCGTTCAGAATGTAGAACTCTGAATCATAAACCTCCTGACAAGGTTCTAACTCAATCGGACCACGGATTGACTTCTGTTCAACCAACTCTCCTTTCTCTTTTTTCTCTCTCTGCTTTTCCTGGCTTTTCTTCTTTCTCTGCTTGGTTTTCGACACACACCTAAAACAACCCCACCTCTTTTTTATTAAGTAGCTAGGGCTCTGTGTAAAATAAAAGATCAAGGCCCATGGCCTTTACTTGGTCCAAAACCACTTACATGGGACTGGACCCCATTTTCCTAACACAAACAATATTTCATGATTCGTTAAGTCAACGAATAAATTATAAAAATAACAAAATTCATTTATATTCGATATTCAATTATATCCATAGCTAAACAATGAAGAAGTGATAATTTAATTACCACTAGTTTGCAGTTTGCTTTGAATATTCTACCCTTGTGACGCATCTAACAATTCTTTTGTAAATAAAGTCATCTAACAATTTTTGTTAATAAATTAGGTCGTTTCTCTTGCTTTAATTTACAGTATTCAATCTTCTTCGCACTTTCACTTTTCTTTTTCTTGGCTTTTCCACTCCATTTTCCTTTATCCTAAAAATCCAATCAAGACAGACACTATCTATAAATATTGATTCGTCATTTCTTTGCTGCTTAAGTGCTTATTCTTCTTCAACTAGTTAGCATTGAATTGGTTTACTTCTCCTTATTTGCTATTCCTTTCCTTTGCTATCCTTTCTATATATTCACAAGGTCTTGTAGTAGAAGCATTAATTAGCCATTTGGGAGCCCTCTAAGACAAGTAATTTTCAGTACTAGTTTTAGGTTTACTTTTATGCTGATAAACTAGGGACATTTGACTTGTTTTGTTTCATGGTTTTCATGATTTGTTTTATATATATTCAACTTTAAAAAATTGTTTGCAATCATTTGTTAAATTTAATAAATGAACAAAAAGTAAATATGTTTATGAACTATTCATCAAACAATATATTTTTTTACACCATTGGTTATAAAAGAATCGAATATAAACAAATTTTGCTATGTTCATAATCTATTCAATTAATTAAAAAATCTTAAAATACTATTCATACTTGTTTGTTAAATTTAATAAACGAATATAAAAAAATAAATTGAGTATGTTCACAAACTTTTTGTCTAACATTCTGAAAATTTACGCTCTTAGGATTTAATTGTTGATAGTTTAATTGATCTTCATTTCCTTTCTTCATTAAATAAAGGAAAAAAAAGAAATGCAAATTGCACTATACTTGACAATATCCTAAACCTTATTATATATTTTGCTTCTTGTTATATTTTGGGTATTTTCTTCCCTGCTTTTTATTTTATTCAAGGGTCTTGTAGAAGCATTAGCTAGATAGGTTGGTAATTTTATTTTTGATATTCTATTTCATTTTATGCTCATAAATTGGGTGAAATTGTTTTCTTTTATTTCATTCTTGTTATGATTTGTTTTCTTTTCTTTGTTTGATTTATGCCATTCATTTTCATCTTTCACTAAACATGTTGGCTATACAATTTTTGTTTTAGACC
Source organism: Durio zibethinus (assembly GCF_002303985.1). The sequence continues at coordinate 13,235,646 of NW_019168270.1, forward strand.
AATTTTTTCTAAACGTGTATTATAGTATGGAGAAAACTTACATGAAATTCTTTATGTGAAGTTTGTAAAGTTTCTTCTTAAAAGTAATTTAATAAAAATTTTAATAAAAAATTCAAACCGATAGATTGATATAATTTAGTGTGACGATCAATAATATGTAAAAAAATTTAAAAAATTATTTATAATTTAAATTTTACTTATACTTATCTAACGATAAAAATTCTATGAACATTTTTACTAAAAATATCTATTCAAAAAAAATATAAAAAATTTTAATTCTTTTTAAATTTTGCACACTTGATCTATGTAACGAAACTTTTCAATTTATTGATTTTGATTTTCAATTTTAGTTTTTATTTAATCATTTTTAGTTGAAAACTTTATGAACTTCACCTAAGAAACTTCATCAAAATCTTTCCCTTACAATATTGCAAGTAGATGATTTAGCACGTAAAAGTATATTGTGTAAATAACTATTACAATAATTAAACAAATTTTATTTTATTTTTAGTTACATACAATGGTGTCATATCGTATAGATCCATGGACTTACCACTAAACATGGATTAGAGGAGTTGCCACCAATCTTTTTTATCTGGGTGTGATTGGTCACCTGAAACAGATTCTGATTTACGAAACTAGATTTAGATTGAGAGTACGGTTACGTGTGAGGAATGTTCTAGCACCATAACAGTGCCCTTCCAAATGATGGTAACAGTTTGATCTCAAATTATCCAAGCCTTAATTATATTTGTAATTTACCAAATTGTTTAATATTGAAAATTAGTCTTAAAATTATTCCAATAGTTTGGTAGCAATTTAAGATAATTCTCTTATCTTAGGAGTGTTCATAGAGACTAGTGTCCCACTTTGAAGAGACTCCGTCGTCGAATTTATTAAAGTATTTTATTCTAAAAAATGAGTAAAGTCTCCCAATAATTTGGTAGAACTTACTTTAAGTAGATCTTCTAATAGTTTGATGATATTTTATTATAAAAAGATTTATAAAAATTTTGAAAATTTGATTAAGTCTCCCAATAGTTTAGTAAAATTTAATTTGAAGCAATTCTCCAATAGTTTAGAAGATAAAAATTATTTTTTATTTTTTTATATTTCTTATTTATTATTTTCTTTAAAAATGCTTTGTGAAATTTTCTAATAGTTTGGTGGATTTCACAAAATTTAAATGTATAAAATTATCCAATAGTTTGATGAGATTCATGGATTTATTTTAAAAAGATTTCTCTTTTTTTTCCTATTTATTTATTATTACATTTAAAAAAAACTTATTTGAAAATATTTTTTTATTTTTGCTTTATTTCCCAAAAGAGAAGAATTTTCTTCTTTAAAATATTGAATTACCAAATACAAATGAATAAATAAACCCATAAAAAATGAAAAAAAAAAGATAATAAATAAATAAATAAAATCAAAAAATAAAATGAAAATGGAAAAAGAAAAACCTACAATTGGGTTGGGTAAGTACTAGGGTCAACGTGCGGATCTTTAGCAGGTTACCCACGTAACTAGATTCTCCAAAATGGTGTTATTTTGACACCCTATAAAAGTTACTTTTTTGCATTTTTGCTCAAAAGCCCCCTGTTCTCCCTCTCTTTAGGCTGAAAAGCTCTGACTTCTCTTTAAAAATTTCCTAAGAACATCATCAGAGATTCAACCAAAAACTAAAAAATCTCACTAGTTTTTAGGAAAGTTGTCAAAAAATTTAACTGAAAACTAGAAAACCCATCGGTTTCTGAAAAATCCGCTAGAATCCTACCAGAAAATTCAACCTTATCGAAAAGTTTAACTAAAAAATTCAAAAAACTCATCGAAAAATTCATCCAAAGCTAGATTTTTCTAGAAAAATCCTAAATTTTCCTAGATTTGCCCAGATTTCTTCAAAAACTCTCTAAAACCTTTATCCTACCTCCAGAAACCTAAACCCAAACCTAAAAACTTCAAATTGAACCTAGATAAAAAATCAAAATCCTAGAAATTCTTTACTACCAAAATTTTTTAGAACACCAACTTTCCTAAAAAATCAATTGTTTCCCTAAAAAATTAACTGTTCTTTCTTTTTGATTGTGAGTCCAATTTATAGGTAGCCTTTAGGAGCATCTTTAAGAAACTGACATAATCATCCCAGGCTTGAATCTTGGGATTGGGTTTTGTCCGAGCATGATCTTAGGCCCCAATTGATTTTAGCAGTTATACTGATCCGATTTTGCATTAAAAACCTTGGCTATGTTGATGGGATTCTAATTTGAAATCCTAATTTCATGTGCAAATTGGAACGAAAGGAAAGGAAAATAAAAACAACAACAACAATAATAATAATAATAATAATAATAATCGTATTGATATATTATAGTATAATAAATATAGTTTAATGATAATGATGAGAATAATAATAATATGATAATGTACAATATAATTAGTATAATAATACTAATAATAATATTATACTATAATATTATATTATATTATATTATATTATAACATGCAATACTATATAAAAAATGCTAATAATAAAAAAAATCGATCCTGATTGGTCATGTACATAAATAGGTATCTACAACTGCCCTTCTTTGTACATCACTAGTAGATAAAAATGATGCAAATAACTAGATAACCACTCTGTTCGAGTTAAATCAACGAGTGAAAATGATCGAGATTGAACTGTAAGTTGAAAGATGATCTAGGTTGAACTAAGATCGAATGATTGGTATGATGCCATGAGTCTAAAAGCGATCAAGACCGAGTTGAGGTTGAAGATGAATGATCAGGACAATGTCACAAGTTAAGAAAATGATCTAGACTAAGCCAAAATCAGATGATTGGGATGATATCATAAGTTTAAAAGTGATTAAGACCAAGTTGAGGTTGAAGATGAATGACCGAGACAATGCCATAAGTGAAAAAATGATTTAGACTGAACTAAGATCGGATGATTGGGATGATGCTGTGAGTCTTAAAACGACCAAGATAGAATTGAGGATAAGGATGAATACCGAGATGATACCATAAGTAAGAAAAATTATTTGGACTAAGTCGATATTGGATGATTGGGACAATGACATGAGTCTGAAAGCGACCAAAACAAAGTCGAAGTCATGGATGAATGACTGGGATGATGCTGTAAGTTAGGAAAATGATCTAGATTAAGTCAAGATTAGATGGTTGGGTTGATGTCACGAGTCTGAAAGTGACCAAGATCGAATCGAAGTTGAAGATGAATGACCGGGATGATATCGTGAGTCTAAAAGTGACCAAGACCAAGTCGAGGTTGTAGATGAATGACCGAGACGATGTCACGAATCAAAAAAATAATCTAGACTAAACCAAGATCGAATGACTGGAATACTATCATAAGTTTTAAAGCGATCAAGACCTAGTCAAAGTCATGGATGAATGACTGAGATGATATCAAAAGTCAGAAAAATGATCTAGATTGAGCCAAGATTGGATGACTAGGCCGGATGTCGTGAGTCTAAAAATGACTATAACTAAGTCAAAGTTGAAGATGAATGATCATGATGATGCTGTGAGTTTGAAAGTGACTAAGATCGAGTTGAGGTCATAGATGAATGATCGAAATGATGTCGCAAGTCAAAAAAAATGATTTAGACTAAGTCAAGATTGGATGATTGGGATGATGCCACGAGTCTTATAGCGACCAAGATCAAGTTGAGATCGAGGATAAATGACTAGGATGATGTTGCAAGTCAAAAAAATAATTTGAATTGAGCCAAGATCAAATGACTAGGATGATGTCGTGAGTCTAAAAATGACTAAGATCGAGTCAAAATGGATGAATGACCAGGATGATACCACAAGTTTGAAAAATGATCTGGATTGAGCCATGATTGAAACCTATGATTAATGATCATGCAATGATATGAATGTATGCCTTATCTAGGATGCAAATGGAACATCCATCATGGTGCTAAGGCTTCCATAGCTTTCATCTGCATTCTCATTTTTGTACACCTTTGGCAAGTAAATTATCTTTTGTTACCCTAAACAAGCATTTATTTTATCCTAAGAAAAGCTTTTAAAATAAGTGATTTTCTCTTATTTGGAGGAGTTCATCCTTAGTCTTTGTCTCTTTAAATTTTCTCAAAGTAACACAATTTCTTATGACTTTGTTCAATTATTAATCATTATCTCAATTTCAAAATATGAGATGCAAGTTATGCACTTCTTCTATTCATGCCAAAGTATAAAGAGAAAGGGTAAATATATATATTGAAAGTGGAAAATAAGATGAATATCATTTATTTAGATAAGCAATAAATTCCAAATGATGGCCAGGAACAAGATGAAGGTGTATAGGGATGGCTATTTAGAGTAGTGATGCCCCAATATAAGCAATCAGATAATCATGACAACAAATCTTGGATTTTTTCAAATATTCAACAAAACATGATGCCTCAACACCTCAAAGCTTTTTGAAATTCACTATTTCTAATATGCCTTTCAAGTGATGCTATATTCTACTCATCCGAATTGCTTTCATTCAATTCACGCAGCCTTTTTGGGTTTTTAACTTGAATTTTATTTCTTTTAGGCTCAAGCAAAGTATTTCTTCACGACATCAAAATTAATACAATTAGGAAGCTCATCTCCATTCATTTTTGACAAGATTAAGGCTCCCCTTGAAAAAACCTTTTTTTTTTATAACATATGGTTCTTTCCAGTTTGGATTCTATTTCCCTCTATTGTTATGTTGACTCAAAAGAATTCTTTTCAATACTAGTTCTCTTTCTTGAAATTGACAAGGTCAAACCTTTTTGTCATGAGCTATCATCATTCTCTTTTAGTACAATTAGCTGTGACAGAGTGCTACTAATATTTTTTCTTTAATGAAATTTAATTGTTCATAGCGCTCTTGGACCTATTCAGCCTCTTTTAATCCCCACATCTCTTAAAACTCTTAGAGATAGGATTTTTACTTTTATTGGCAATATAGCTTTCATTCTATAAACCAAGGAAAAAGAAGTTACCCTGGTAGAGGTGCACACAGAGGTTCGGTAAGCATGTAGAGCAAAAGGTAATTTTTTTGTGCTAGTTTTTATATGTCTCGATCATCTTTTTTAAAATCTTTTTGACATTCTTATTTATAGCCTTGATTGTCCCATTCATTTTTAGGCATTAAAGAGCTAAATTATGGTGCTTAATCTTGAACTGAGCATATACTTCTTACATCATTTTACTATTAAAATTTTTTTCATTATCTAAAATAATCTTCTTTGAGGGTCCGTATTTGCATATTATTTCTTTCTTGATGAACTTGCAGACTACTGAGCAAGTTACAGTTGTGAATAAAGCTACTTTAACCCATTTGGTAAAGTAATCAATCATACAAAAATGAACCCATTCCCATTTGATGCCTTTGGGGTAATTAGACCAATGACGTCCATTTTTCACATAAAAAATGACCAAGGTAATGCCATAACATGTAAAGCATTGGACGAAGCATGAATCTTATCAACATAAATCTAGCATTTGTAATATTTTTGAGCATAATCAGTGCAATCTTTTTTCATTATCAACTAGTAGTATCTAGCTCATATGATCTATTTTGCCATCATACATTCATTAGCATTTACTCTATATACACCATCATGCACCTCATGAATGATCTTTATGGCCTTAGAAACACCTATACAATGTAATAATACTTGGTATTTACCTCTCTTGTACAAAAGTTTCCCATCTAAAAAAAATCCCATAGCCAATCTCTTTAGTACCCTTTTATCATTTTTTGTTGCTTGATCTGGGTACTGTTGATTTCTTAAATATCACATAATGTTGTGATACTAGGGATTGCCATCTTTTCCTCTAAATTAGCACAATATACTAGCAAGTCCTTGACATCTATCTTGATAGGTAAAATTTTAGTAGTATTACCAATCTGTACCATTACAACCAAAGTGGCCAAGGCATCTGCAATATAATTTTCTTTATGGGGCAAGTGTTCAAATTGGATTATCTTGAATTATTTACATAGCTCTAAGACCTATTTATGATAAGAGATGAGTTTGAAATCCCTTGTCTCCCATTCACTTTTAGTTGATAAATAACTAAGGTCAAATCCCTGAATGCTTTTAATGCCTCAATTTTTTTTGTCTAGAGTTGCTAGTAATCCTATAACACAAGCCTCATATTCAGCCACATTGTTGGTGCAATTGAAGTTTAATCTCGTTGTCATCGATTAGTAACATTCTGTGGAATATACTAAAATTGCTTCAATCCCATGCCTTATGGCATTAACAGCCCCATCGAAATACATTTTTCATGTCTCTTCTTCACCATTATCTTTTTCTAACCCTGAGATGACCATTACTTCTTCATCTAGAAAATCAAGTTTCATAGGTTCATAATCATCGGTAGCCTTATCCGTGAGAAATTTAACGATGATACTTTTTTTGATTACCTTTTGGCTCACATAAACCATGTCATTCTCTGAAAGCATCACTTGCCATCTTGCAATTCTTCCTAGCAATGATGGTTTCTTAAAAATATATTTGATTAGGTCGAGTTTAGCTATAAGCCAAGTTGTATAGTAAAACATGTACTGCCTGAGTCTTTTAGCTGTCCAAGCTAATACACAACACATTTTTTTTAGTGACTTGTACTTGGACTCGTACGTTGTGAACTTCTTGTTTAAGTAATAAATAGCTCTCTTTTTTTTGCCAGCTTTATCTTGTTAACCTAGTATACATCTCACTGACTTCTCATGTACCACTATATACAGAATTAGTGATTTTCCCGAAACATGTGATGCTAATATTGAAAGATTTAATAGGTATTATTTAACCTTATCAAAAGCATCTTGACATTTTATATTCCAATCATCGAGATTACTTTTCTGAACAAGTTTGAAGATAGGATCACATTTAAAAGCAAGTTGAGAAATGAATTGGGAGATATAGTTCAATCTGCCTAAAAAACCTCAAACCTCTTTTTGCATGCTTAGTGGGGATAAGTTTTGAATGGCCTGAATTTTATCCAAGTCAACTTCTATTCCTCTTTCACTAACTATAAATCTCAATAGTTTTCCTAACCAGGCTCCGAACATGCATTTGGATAGATTCAACTTAAGTTGAAACTTTTTTAACCTTTCAAACAATTTTTTGAGATTAGTTACATGATCATCCTTTTTCTGAGATTTTGTAATCGTGTTATCCACATATACCTCAATCTCGTTGTGTATCATATCATAGAAAAGTGTCACTATAGTCCTTTGATAGGTTGCTCTGGCATTTTTCAATCTAAAAGGTATGACCTTGTAATAGAAAGTTCCTCACATGATTACAAATGTAGTCTTTTTCATATCTTCTTGAGCCATTTTTATTTAATTGTAGCTGAAGAATCCATCCATAAAAGAAAATATCAAGTGTTGGGCTGTATTGTTTACCAAAGTATCAATATGAGATAAAAGGAAATTATCTTTAGGGCTAGCTCTATTCAAATCGTGGTAATCTACACATATCCATACTTTTTCATTATTTTTGGGACATATAGTATATTAGCCACACATTCGAAATACTTGGCCACTTGCAAAAAGCCCATATCAAATTGTTTATTCACCTCTTCTTTAATTTTCAACAATATTTTTGGTTTCATTCTTCTCAACTTTTATTGGATTAGCTTGCATTCAGGCTTCAAAGGTAGCCTATGTTTCATTATTTTAATATTGAGCTCAAGCATATCTTGGTAAGACCAAGCAAACATGTCTATATATTCTTGAAGTAATTCTTCTAGCCATTGTCTATCAACTTTTGAGAGTGAGGTACTGACCTTAACTTCTTTTTTTATTCTTAGCATCACCCAAATTGACCATTTCAATAACTTCTTGATGAGGTTCAATAGATTTATTTTCTTGCTCAATTGTCTTATTAAATCTGAAGGTAAAGGGTATTCTTCAAAGTTCTCTTCACTGTCAAGTTCATCATTATTAATTAAATTTTCAAAGTTAAAACCTTGATTATTGTCATGATTACCTTCATGTTTATTTAGAGACCTAAAAATTAATGATAGAGAAAATATTAGTGAAATACTTTGATGGGGGTGTGGATGGAATAGAATAAATGGATAAAATGCATGTACTTATATTTTATTAAAATAATGAAAAATAAACGGCCCAAACATAAAGACTATCCTATTGCTTCTGGGCATAAGCAATTAAGATTTATGTTTACATTAAGAAAACACTAGAAGCAACAGGTATCCGGATGATCCTCTAATTCTTTAGTTCATAATCGGATGGGCATGGGTAAACCAAAGCTTCCTTATTTTAGCTTTCGTTACCCACTATATGAATGGATAACTTGGTGAAAGCTTTCTCCCATTTTGATTCTTCTTTTGTATCCTCCTCAACTCTTGGGTGCATGTATCCTTTAAGAATAAAAGTTTCATTTAGATGGGGAATAATCATCATCTCATTCTTCATCCTCTTGCTACTGTTTCGCATTTCTTCCGCCTCATAACCCAATCTTAATAAGCCATTATTGTCTTCAATCTTTGGAGGCTCTCTTATCTCTTGAAAGCTTTTGCCCAAGCCAAACCCAATACTCTAACCCTTGTTAATTATTTGATTGATCACATCTAGTTAAATTTAAGCTATTCACCTACTGTATTGATAGGTTCAAAAGATCGATAAGAGTATTCCAATGACTCTTGTGTCGCTTCTACATATGAGGCATTTATAGATTGAGTCATCAATAGATCTTTTTCCCTAACCATAATCACCAGTTGTCCTTCCAAATTAAATTTGATTTTTTTAATGCAACAAGGAAGGGATAACACCTACCTTATGATCTATGGTCTTTCCAATAAGCAACTATATGATAAAGAGATATCTATGACTTGAAACTTTATGTTAAAAACACATGGCCTAATCTATATGGGTAATTCAATATCTCTCAAGACTTCTCGTTTGGTCTCATCGAATGCTCGGACCATCATATAACTGCTTTGGATGTAAGACTCATCAAAGGGCAATCTAGTCAAGGTAGACATGGGTATACCATTAATAGCTGAACAATTATCAATAAAGACTTTGGCTATTATATGACTTTTACATTTGACAATGATGAGCAAAGCCTTAGTGCTCCCTCTATCTTTAGGTGAGATCTCATCATCATTAAAAGAGATGTGATGCAACACCACTAGGTTCTCTGCCAAGTGATTCACATATTCTATAGATATATTATGGGTCATATAAACTTGATTCAATACCTTTAGCAAGACATTATGATGTGGTTTAGAGTTCAAGAGAAACGAGAATAGAGAAAGTTTGGTTGGCATTTTATTCAATTGCTTCACCACAGAGTATTCACTATATTTTACTGGCTTTAAAAACTCACAAGCCTTTTTTTTACACAAATTTTGGGGCATCTTTCTCTGAAATCTCTTTTGGTTTAGTCTGCTTCTCTATCTCTTATTTGTTTTCTCTAAGATTTTTGAAGTATAACATCTCTCACTTTTAGTTATGCCATCTACACCTATTATGTTAACAGTTTCAGATTTTGGTATAACCTTTTCCTACCCCTAGGTTGTCACTTCACAATCATATCTCCAAAGTACTGCCCTCTCTCTTCTTTGTAAAAGAATGGCCATAAGACTTTGAAAGTTATTAGCTTGGGAATAAATTTATTCTTAACTAATTTTAGCTTTTCATTGTAGTAGATGGTGATAGGTTTTGGCACCCATCTATTTGTCATGGCCACATCAGTATTTTCTAAAGCTTTTGATTGCTCATATAACTTTATCTGGTATGAGTCCATTAGTTTTTACACTTCATCATTACAAATGTCAATAAAGTGCCTTAGAGCTATACTGTGATACTTACATCTTTGATTGGGGATGTATTTTTCCATATAGGTGCATGAAACTACTAGTTGTATCAATCCAACCTTATATAAGGCATCATACAGCTAATTAAATGACATTTTAAGCTCATTCATCCTTCTTTTCATATTTTTTTGTCATTATCCAAGGCATTGATTGTATGATTGGGTAAAGAATTCCTACTGACATTGGGTGCTAAGTTCTCACTAGTATCAAAACTTATTAGCCCTTTTTTAGTCAAATGTTGCGTTTTTTATTTTTAAAAAATGTAATTTTTAGTAGAATGGCCTATTACCCCATAATGGTAATCACAATGGGTGGTGGCATCATACCATTTGGGATAGGAAAGTTCAAACTTTTTTGCAAGAATAAGAGTAATGAGGTAGTTTTTATAGAGCTCTTGATATAGTTCAGTGCAGCTTATGGGTATAGGATCAAATGTGGGTCTTTCCCTTGTCCGTAGTTCTTAAACACCACTTGTTATACCAGCTAACTAAGTAGGTAATCGTGGTAAAGATAGATAAAAAAGTTGTATAGTTGGTTAGTAAGGAGAAGTGGAAGTATAGGTCACAGTATGGTGATATATGGGATAAGTTGGCTAAGAATAGCTTCTGAATTGCTGCCCTTCAAGATTCACAACTTAAGTCTCACTTTTTTTCTTCTTAGGTGCTCTATTAGAAGACTTTTTTTCTTTAAGTTTACCATTTTTATGGTATTTTTTATGATCTCTCCTAAAATCACCATATCAGCAAAGTTGTTAGTCGCGTTTCCTATCATTCTTTCATAGTATGGTGACTTTAAAGTGCTCACGAATAGCAATGTAGTTTTTTTTTTGTTAAGGGATGTTGTACCTGAATAACTACATCCCCCACCTTTGGGCATATTACTTAAAGGATTTGAATGCTTTTTTTTTTCATTTTTTGTAAAAAAAGATGATCAAGGGCCATATCAATGATGTGACAGTACTAATTGATAAAGAATCGAGTTAGACCTTTATATGAATTTATGCGAGTCTCATCAAACTGAACATATCACCTTGCTGCAGACCCAGTTAAGCTATTTTTAAATATGTGCATGAGCAACGTCTTATTGCTAGCATGCGCTGCCATCTTATGACAGTACATTATGATATGTGTGATGGGTCATTTAATATTGTCATATTTTTTAAATTTTAGTACTTTGAATTTAGGTGGCATCATCACGTCTGGTACTAAACAAAGCCCCATTACATCCATAGATCCATAAAAATCAATTTCTTCTATAGCTTGTAATATTTCCTCGATCATGTTCATGGCTTAATCAATCTTAAAATTTTTTAAGGGTGTAACTGCCTATAGCTTTTTTTTTTCCTTTGTCTCATCCAGAGTAGGGAGTTGAATGAGCTCAGCTACTTTTTTGATGAAAACAATATTATTATAACTTTAGCTGTTTTCATAATCGGGTGCATAAGTCATTCTCGAATGTTGTAATTTGAAAATGTAGCCTATTGTGGTTGAAAGCTTGAGGCAGTTTGAGTCTGATGTGGACCAAAACCTAGAGGATATGTTGATACAGTAGCTTCTTGTGAGGTATCTTTTTTTATTGATTTTCCTCTATTTATCTTTTATAAAGCTTTCAGAATTCTGCTTAGTTTTCTTTCAATTATCTCTTAGGCCTATTTTAGCCTTTTGAAATGGTTCGCATTATCCTGCTCCATTTTCATGGTTTTAGCCTAGGTGTTGTATAAATGTATAGCTATTCTTGCACCTTAGTACCATAATTGAAAATTAGTGATGATGCTATGATAATGAACGAATGTGATGCAATGCATGGAATAAGAAAAGAAAAAAAAAGAATATTTTCCCCATTAAAAATTTCAACAAAAGTGAATTTTTATTTATTTCGCAAGAGTCTATTTTACATCAAATCTAATAATGTCCCTTTATAAAAATGTCGAACTTGCTCATACTAGTCTTTAGCCTCCTTAATGAAGTTTAGTAGTCTCTGTCCATGCTCTCTTATTGGTTTGATCAAAGCTCTCAATGCCTTAGCTTCTTTCACTATGTCATCTACCTTGATCACTGCTTTGTCTATCTGAGTTGTGAGATGCTTTATGTACCTTTGTTTTTCCAACCTTTCTCTCTTATAGCACCACACCTGATAGGTTAATTCTTTGTGTTTTTTTATGAGTGGTCTATTTGTTCATTCAACTTCAGTTTCTGGGTCAAAATGTAATTTGTGAGTATTTTATTTTCCTATTGAACTGCAACATAATCATCTTCTATTTATGAACATTTTTTTTAACTCTTCATTCTCACAAGTTAGATTTATGTTGTTTATTTCTTTGGCTTGCACTTGTATGTGCAAACTCTTATGCTCTTGTTACAGCTTTCTCAACCCTTTAATGGCATTATCCCGTTCTCGGACAACCTTTAGAGCCTTACTATATTTCTTGGAAATCTTGTGGACTTGGACTTCTAATTTTTTTGCTTTGTTTTGCCATTAATTTTTTTTTAAGTTTCAGAATTTCTTATTTCAGTTTTCCTTTCTCTGCTTCATGTTTTTTCCTTACAGATTTTGATTCTAGAGGCATAATTTCTAACTCATGGTCTACTGATTGGCAATGATTTTTAGGCAAAGGTGCCACCTTTTGACCCCATTTCATTTTCCAAATTAGATAGCCCTAAATGACCATATCATTAATGGTCTAAGGCTTACTGTCTTAGGCTTCTCTAGGCCTTGATCATGCTATCAATCTTCTAAAAAGTTTTAGGCTCCCCATATGAATAGTCATACTGGCTAAGCTTGTATGTCATGAGAATAAACTATTTAACTTCATGCTGTCTCCTTACCATTAGTGGTGTATAACTTGTTGACCCCTATAGACCTAAAAGTGGAACCCCTATCTCATCTCTACATTGATATAACATAGGTTCACAATTCATCTAAGGAACTAACTATTTTACTTGATCGACTATGAGTTTTTATAGTAGAGATTCCCACTCTTTTTTAGTCTTTACTTCTGGCCAAATACTCTGATAGAATTCTCTAATTGGGATTCGACTGCGAAAATAAAGCTTGGAGAAAGTACTTTTCATGCATTCCAAATGGCTTTTCATTTATAGATGCCATAGTGGTATGCAACCCATGAATCGTGCTTTGTCATTTTGTTTACAAAAGTTTAGATATCTAATGGTTTTTGCAAAGATAGCTAATGGAAAATTACACCCTTTTTCAATATGCTCAAATAGATTAACCACTTCTATCTCAATGTGACCTAAGTCCTTGGAAAAAATGACCAACTCATTTATGACTAAAGCAAACACATTCATTCTTTAATCATCATCTAGATGTTTGACAATGAAATCTCAGAGAATTTCTTATGGGATATCCTTATGCTCTTTTTTTTCTCGAACATATAAATCTATGATCTCCTTTCCCATTCATAGAATCTGGACCAGCTTCTTGTAATTTTTTATTTATGCTTCTTCACATATATTCTGTCTAGTTATAATAGATGCATACCCACTAAAGTAGAATGCTCATCTATCGTTGACACCAAATCAACCTCATTAAAGATGAAGCAATAGTAAAAAGGATCCTAAAATTATACCATCACCTTACTGAGTGAGTTATCAACTTCCATTGATAAAAGATATGCAATATGTCCAAACTTTAGATAAAAAGCTTCATGTCTTGAAGAAGTCATGCTATTTGATAGGCTTTTCAAATCATTCTATTTGAGGAGCAAGCGAACTTTCCTTGGTAGTGTAGAGATATGACTAGGTGGTAAACAATCTCTTTCTTCTTGTTGCCTCTTTTTTGACTCTATCTTTACATCTATGGACGAGTCACATTTGAAAAGTATAGATGAGGTACAAACCTGACATTCTGTGGATTTCATGAGAGCTTTTATTAAAATAACTTTTAAGGTAAGAACATTATGTAATTTGTAAGTATGTTTATGAATATGCACAAAAGGAAAAGAAATAAAAGAAGACAAGAAAATTAGTTAGTCATTTCAATAATGAAAAACATAGAATAAGCGCCATATAACAAGTAAGATAACAACCTGACCTTGATTTCGGATTGACTACAAAAGGTGAAAGGATAAAGTTCTATTTATGGTTGGGTTTTAAGGTTAGCTATATCCAATTTGGGTTAATTCTAAAAGGTTCCCAAATTATTCCTTACATCATCATCCATCATAGATTAATAAGGCACTCAGATCCTCGCCCATCATAGGTTGCAAGCAAAAATGGTTCAATTTGAGTGGGAGTGTTTCACAGGCCTATGCAAAGAAATGAAATCTCACGAGGGCATAAGTATTTCACTCCTTCCTAAGGGTAGAGCTTAGGTGGAAAGCTTATGTTATGCTTATGCAAATGAATTACAGAGATATATATATATATATATACAATAAATAAATAATTAAGCAAGTATAAACAATGAAAAGAAATAAAAAAATAAATGAATAATTAAGCAAGTATAAGCAACAAAAAAAAATAATCTCAAATTTATTAAGCAAGGCTTGGACAATAAAAAATCATTTACTAGCCTGACTCTTGATTGTCCCTAGTGGAGTCGCCAAATTGTCATAACGTATAAATCTATGGACCTACTGCTAGACATGGATTAGAAGAGTCACCAACAATCTTTTTTGTTTGGGGGTGATTGATCACCTAAAATAGATTCTAATTTGAGGAACCAGATTTAGGTTCAAGAGTATGGTAAATTGTGAAGTAGGTTATAGCATCTTCACAATGCCTTTCAAAAAAATGGTACCAGTTTGATCTCAAATTATCTAAGCCTTGATCGTATTTGTAATTTACCAAATTGTTTAATATTGAAAATTAGTCTTAAGATTATCCCAATAGTTTGGTAGCAATTTAAGATAATTCTTTCACCTCATGAGTGTTTATGAAGACTAGTGTTCTACTTTGAAGAAGCTTCGTCTTCGAATTTATTAAAATATTTTATTTTGAAAAATGAGTAAAGTCTCCTAATAGTTTGGTAGGACTTACTTTAAAGCAAATTTCCTAATAGTTTCATGAGATTTGATTATAAAAAGATTTGTAAAAATTTTGAGAATTTCATTAAGTCTCTCAATAGTTTGGTAAGACTTAATTTGAAACAATCTTCCAAAAGTTTAGAGGATAAAAATTATTTTTTATTTTTTATATTTCTTTTATATTATTTTTTTTAAAATTATTTATGAAATTTCTCAATAGTTTGGTGGATTCCATAAAATTTAAATCCATAAAATTCTCCAATAGTTTGATGAGATTCATGGATTTATTTAAAAAAGATTTCTCTTTTTTTATTGTGTTTTTTTCCTATTTATTTATTATTACATTTAAAAAGAAACTTATTTGAAAATATTTTTTTATTTTTTCTTTATTTCTCGAAAGAAAAGATTTTTCTCCTTTAAAATATTGAATTACCAAATACATATGAATAAATAAACCCATAAAAAATTGAAAAAAAAAAGACAAAAATAAAATAAAATCAAAAAATAAAATAAAAATTGAAAAAGAAAACCTGTGATCAGGTCGAGTTAGTACTAGGGTCAACGCGTTGATCCTTGGCAGGTTACCTACATAATTGGGTTTTGACATCCTATAAAAGTCACTTCTCTGCATTTTTGCTCAGATGCCCCATGTTCTCCCTCTTTTTAGATTGAGAAGCTCTAACTTCTCTCTAGAAATTCCTCAAGAATATCATTAGAGATTCAACAGAAAACTGGAAAAACCCATTAGTTTCTGGGAAAGTCGTTTAAAAATTTAACAAAAAACTAGAAAACCCACCGATTTCTGGTAAGGTCGTCAGAATCTCATAAAAAAATTCAACCTCGTTGGAAAGTTCAATCGAAAAATTCAAAAACTTATTAAAAAATTCATCCAAACTTAGATTTTTCCAGAAAAATCCCAAAATTTCCCAAATTTGCCCAGATTTCTTCAAAAACTCTCCACAACCTTTATCCTACCTCCATAAACCTAAATCAAAATCCAAAAACTTCAAATCAAACCTAGACAAAAAATCAAAATTCCATAAATTCTTTACTACCAAAATTTTCTAGAACACCAACTCTTCTAAAAAAATCAACCGTTTCTCCCAAAAATCAACTGTCCTTTCCTTTTGATTGTGAGTCCAATTTATAGGCAACCTTTAGGAGCATCTTTAGGAAACAGACAGAATCATCCTAGGCTTGAATCCTAAAATTGGGTTCTGTCTGAGCATGATCTTAAGTCTTAATTTATTTCAGTAGTTATACTGATCCAATTTTGCATTAAAAAACTTAACTATGTTGATGGGATTCTGATTTGAAATTTTGATTTCACGTGCAAATTGAAACGAAAGGAAAGGAGAATAAAGACGAAATTAATAATAATAATAATAATAATAATAATAATAATACTGATATATTATAGTATAATAAATATAGTATAATGATAATGATAAGAATAATAATAATAATAATATGATAATGTACAATATAATTAGTATAATAACACTAATAATAATATAATATTATATTATATTATATTATATTATAACATGCAAACTATATCAAAAATAATAATAATAAAAAAAAATCGATCCTAATTGGTCCCGAACATAAATAGATGTTTACAAATGGTAGATTCTTTAAGTAGCCCCCAAAAATTTTTGAAATTTTTTTATACATATGTGATCTTCATAATAATTTTAAATTTTTTTAATAAAAAAATTAGTTTGGCCCCCTCAAACTTAAATATATTGTGTTGATATATATTATTCTTTACTTTATGTATTTATATTGGATACATAATTAAAGTAAATTTTTTGTATCTAAATATTACAACTCTCAATTTCAAAAAATAAATTACAATTCTTTAACTTGTGTTTGCTTATTATAAATGATTTTCAATTTAAAATGAACAAATTTGTGAACAAAATATTTTTCACAGACATGTAAATTAAATTTAGTACATATGCAAGTATTATAATAACTAAAACTGACTTGACAAATATCCAATTATGATTTTATTTTCAACCAATTTTTTTACTATATGTATGCTCATTTTATTTGAAATTTGTTACATGTCAAAATAATTAATATAACTAGTTTAAATACCTTTTCATTTTTCATAATGTAAAAATACCATGTAAAAAATTAGTCTTTACTTTATTGTTTTAGAATTTAATTTTTATTTTAAAAAATATTTTTGTGATTTTTTTCACTTTAATACTTTAAATATTAAGTACGATAAAATAATGTATTAATATTGTAAAAAAATATAATGATTTTATTTTTATAAAAAAATTGTTAGTAATTTATAATTAGAAATCGTGTGACTAATTGTTTAATATATCTATTTTGTTTTATGTATATATTTATTTATTTATATATTAACATACTTATAATTGTAAGTTTTGTTATATTTGCATTTATTTTTATTATTAATATATTTAATATATTTTAAAAAGATTATTATAAAATATTATTTTGATCCTCTCAAAATTTAATGTCCAGATCTGTCACTGATTCTATATTATACTAGCAAGAAGAGCACTTAGGGTTTTTTTAATTTAATTTTCAATGATTAAAGTTTTTCAATATATATGATAATTCAATTTTCAAAATCAATTTAACTTTTACTTTTTTTAGAAAAAGTGTTAAATATCTTAACATAATTAGATATTATTTGTGTTTACAAACTTTACCTCCTGACTTTAATTTGGGTTTCATACAAAGAATAAAATCAATTATATTTTACAATTTGATATTAATTTATATGGACTAGATTTATCTATTTAAATATGCATGTAGATATATAAATTAATATTAATAAATTACTATTATTATCATTGTATATATATATATATATATTAAAGATATCATGTCATATAAAAATTAAAGCTTTTAAAAAATTGACAAAATTGAAAATATATCATAAACAATGTTATTGAGATAAAAAGAGATTAAATTAATAAAAAAAAGAACATAAATACTATTAGATTTTTTTTCCTTTTTGTCAAAAATTTTTGTTTTTATATATTTATATAAGATAATTAAAAAAAAATAAAAGAAAAAGAAAAATACATTTTTCTCAAATTAAAATTTTTTTAATCTTAATTCTTTAATTAAGATAGTTTTTATCTTTATTTCAAACTAAAGGTATTTTGACTCAATTAGAGTTCATGTCAGCATCTTCATTCTTTTAGTCCTCTCATTTCTCTTTCCTTTTTCAACTAACGTTTTTTTTTTTTTTTTTTGTCAAATAATTTTGAAATCGACAAATAGATGATACTCCTTTATAAACTTCTGGACTTATATACTTATTCTCATGGATTTGAGATCTCTCCCCAAACGACAAATGCAATCGAGATGTAGTTGCTAAAGCAGCCATAGAAACCAAAATCTTTTTTTTTTTTTTTCGTTTTTTGATATTTTGATAAGCAAGAGGATTTTATGGGTTAGGTAAATTGAGAAAACTTTCAAACTTGAGTGCTTGAGGCATATAATTTTATAACAAAATTTAAGAATATTTGCTATCTATGAATCTTAAAACAATAGTCTGGCTCTAAAATTCTTTACAAATACCTAAAAGATGAAAGAAAGTCCTCTTTATGGAAAGTGGAGCCCTATTAAAAGAGATATCAAAGTTTGGAGAAGTTAATTTGAAGGTTTGCAATTAAACTGTGTAAGCATGAAAGCCCATTTTGATATATGGCCAATTGGGTAACAAACACACCAAGCAAAGAAAGGGATATTCCTCCTAAATGGATTCTTTTTCTCTTATGCTCGATGGTCCTTATGTTAGTTAAGGATGATTTTTCTGCATCACCTTGAATTCTGTTGGAGAGACTTAAGAATGTGAGTTACAGGTTTAACTCTTTTTTTTCCCTGCATGTTGATTGCATTGATTATTGTAAACTTTCACGTTGTATAATTGTTTTGTAGTAAAAAAGAAATGTCTTATTTCCTATAAATAATTATTTGATTGGACATTAAATTAGAGCATTTGCAGAAAAAATGCAAAAGATATTGCATGGAAGAGAGAGAAAGGAGAGAACTGAAGAAAGAAGATGCTGACTTGGATAAATTGATGATGTGGAGATTAATTGATGTTAAAATACCTTTGTTTTGGAAGAAAGTTTAAAAGTACTTTGGTTAGGGAATTAAAATTAAAAATTGTTTTAGTTTGGGATAAAACTCTACATATCACATCAAAATAAATAAAAATAAATAATAAAATAAAAAATCAAATCACAACAAATCATCAAAAGCCCAAAAATAATTAATGCGGTATTCATGCGTTCATGAATATAATATTCAAAGGGTTTTGAAAATCTTGAATGTGGTAAGATATGCAAATTAATTAATTAATTAGATTTTGTCCCATGTTATGCTAATATACATTATTAACATTTGGAGACAGTAAAATTCAATGGCTAAGATTAGTTTATAAAATTAAATTATAAAAAATGTATTACCTTTAATAATCTACAATCTTGATTAAAAAAAAATTTGAGAATGATTAATAGTGTCAAAAGAAATTTTAATTAAAAAAAAAATCACGTGCATGTTGTGTGATTATTCGAAATCGAATTCATATATAGTATTTAACTTGTATTTTCAACTGAGGTTAATCACATATTAAGAAAGCCCTAGACAGCAATGATCAACTTTTTTTTTTTCAGTCAAAATTAAATTTTATTCAAAACCCAAAAAGGGATAGATCTAGTGCCAAAGCTATCATTAACGAAAAGCTAGAAAATAGTTTTGTTACCAGTGTACAGAAACTCTAAACATCATGACTAACTTACAAAATCACCTCAAAACCAACATAAAGAAATTAAAAACCCCACAGGATTGTACAAATTCTTGAACAAACAAATAGTCATGCCTTCACCAAAAGTCAATTGATGATAAATTACCACAAGTCACCTGGTCTTTAAGCCTCTTTCTTAAAACCAATCTGTACTTCATTTTTAATCACTTGCAAAAATCTTAAACTTTGTTTGTGAGATAGTATTTCGACAGAACTGCCAACCCAATAAAACAACAAGCTTAGAGACTAGCCAAACCAACAATGATTGCCTCATAAAACTAAAATTATGAATTCATTTGAATCTACTTTTACATGATTTCTTTATTTATTGCATAATTTTTCTTCATTTAAGAATAATGATAGTCAAATTGTACAACAGATTTTTATACTTTAGTCAAATGATGGAATTAATCTATTTATTTTAATGTGCTCAAATTGAATCCTTATATTTTAATAAATTATTAAATTTAATAAAATTATTAATGATTCAAACTTTTTTTAATAAAATTTATAACGTAGGGTTTTAACTTTTTTGACTTGATATTTTTACTTTCGTGATCGTTGACTTTGCTAACATGTCAAGTTCACATGGTAAAAATGATGATGTGGTAAAAAATTTTAGCACGTCAATATTTTTTACATCAACTTTTTTCAAATTGTACTATTCATCTTGTACTTTAGTTAAATTGTGGAATTAGTCCATTTACCTTAATATGTGTTTAAATTTGATCTTTATACATCACTTAGTTATAGAATTTAAGATTTAACATAAAATAAGTAAAATAAAATTAAAATAAAACACAAAAAACTTTTCAATGCAAATAAATCGAGTAATAATAAAGTCAATGCATGGGCCAACATATGAGTTGCACCAGACCTGTCTTTTAAAATGGCTTCATTTCAATTTGTTATAAAAACAAAAAAATCATTTTTTAATATTTGTTTTTTCTCCTTGCTCATCCTCGTTTTCCTTTAACTTCTCTATACAAGTCTCATTCAATGAACTCATATTTCAATGGGATTTCTAGATATGTCAATGATTGAAAATTTGAAAGATCATAGAAAAAATTTATCATAAAAAGCACCAATACCTAGAGATTGATTATCTACACCACTGTTTTGTATATCCAAAGCAAAATTGAGTATAATGCCATAAAAATTCTAAATCTAAAACCTCTAAAAAAGAATTTCTCAATAAAAATTATTTCTAATTGTTTTTGTTGGTTGTCTTTGTTTTATTGTATTATCTTGTTGATTGTTGTTAAATTCTCAAAATTTTCCCAAATAAATCTTTGCAAAAAATTTTATATTTTTCATATTTTTTCAATTTTGATTTTATATTTTTTGCTTTTTTCTTACTTTAACTTCTTGACTTTCACCAACTAAACAATAAAAATAAATAAATAAATAATAAATAAAATACTTTTGGGCCTTTAAATTTGGGCTTAAAATCTAATTTTACAATTAAAACCCAATTGATCCAAAAATGATTTTAAAATCCAATGTCAAGATGAAAGTCGAAGTCCATTTAATATCTACAAAATTTTTGAACAAAATGAAATGTTTACAATTACTATTATTGTTGATTGTGTATATGAGTTTGTTGGGTTTGTTGATAATGGGTTTCTTAATCTAACTTTTATTTTTCTATCATTTTTAAAGTTTTTTTATTTCAAAAATATTGAAAATAGAAATTAAAAAAAATCAAAAAATAAAATCAAAATCAAAATAAATAAATAAATAAAAGATTAAAGAAAAGATATAATTCAATTTATGTTAGGCTTATAATCTAATATGAAATTAACCCAATTTATCAAATTAAGTCCAATTAATAATTTAAATATCTAAATATAAAAAGATCACGATCAAATTAATAATTTATATTTTTATATGTTATTTTAGGTCATATCTTAAATTCGATAATTAATTTATGTATAGGTATTAAATTAAAGTACACATTAAAGCAGAATGACAAATTACAGAATTTAATGAAAGTATAGGGACAAGTTGTACAATTTTAAAAAAGTTAGCTTGGAAAAAATGATGACATGTAAAAAAATTTGCCTCATCATCATCTTTGACCATGTGGATTTTACACGTCAACGAGTTAATGATCACGTAAGCAAAAAATGTCACATTAAAAAAATTAAAATACCACATATCAATTTTAACGGAAAAAGTTTGAGTAACTTATTCAAGTGAATAAGGCAAAGAATAAAGCAAATTATACAACATTTGACAATCCCAAGCCTTACAAGTAACTAACCTTTAGTTCTTGAGAGCTGTGTTTTAATTGTTATAATTTAAGATAGTAGCATTTATCCACAACAATGTAGAGACTGCAAAGCTTGTGAAAGACACCATATCCGGAGGGTTAAAGCAATATATAATATTTGATTCATATCATTAATAACCAAAATTTTCTAATAAAAAATGCTCCTTAAAAATTTACTGCATCCATATATTTGCATGGTTATGGCCATAAAGTTGATCAAAATGGTTATGATATAAATATTTGTTCTTGTGTGACTTACAGCCATGGATTTTTTCCTTACTAAATTTGATGAATCGTGGGACACTCCAACAAACCTTGATGAGAAAATGAAAGACCTAAAGAGAGAAAACAGGCGGAACTAAATGCTCTAAAAGGAGAGACGAAGTTAAGAACCACTGCAGAGCTGCATCCGAGAAAGAAACTAAAGAAAGAAGTTGAGTTATGACTCGGGAATGTGGAAAGAATAAACAATGAAATCCAAGACCTTGAAAAAAAAATTGGAGAAAGTAGCTTTGCCTCACGTGTATTCCTCAAAGGAGAATGTCTGTCTGAAGAAGATACAAGAAGTTGATGAACTTTTTCAACGGGGTCAGTTTCACGATGGTTTGGTAGTTGACAACCCTGCGTGGATTGGATAAGCTCTATCAACGACAACTTTATTTGGTGTAGCTGCCAAGACTTGTATGGAAGAAATTTGGGCCTACTTGATGGATGATGACATTCAAAAGATTAGAGTTTGGGGGATGGGAGGAATAGGGAAAACAACCATCAAGAAGCTCGTACACAACCAGCTATTGAAAGAGACTGAAAAGTTTGACATTGTGATATGGATCACTGTATCAAAGGAGATGAACATCATTAAACTGCAAAACAAGATTGCACGTGCAATGAAAGTAACCCTTGATGAAGATGAAGATGAACAATAAGAGCAGGGATGATATACGAAATGTTGGCTTGTAAAGGCAAGCATGTGTTAATCTTAGATGATTTGTGGGATAAACTTTCTCCTGAAGAAGTAGGCATCCCCGAGCCTTCTAATGGGAGCAAATTATTGGTAACAACTCGGTTGTTAGATGTGTGTCACTATTTGGATTGTCGAGAAGTTAGAGTGCCGACTCTTTCAAAACCAGATGCATGGAGGTTGTTCTTGGCAAAAATAGGTCAAGATGTTTTTAATCATCTAGATCTATTACCCTTTGTGAAATCTGTTGCTGAAGAATGTGCCGGTTTGCCCTTAGCTATTGTTACAATAGCAAGCAGTATGAAGGGTGCACGAAACCTTCACGAGTGGAGGAATGCACTCCATGAATTAAAAAGACATGTCAAGAGTGTGAATGTGATAGAAGAGAAGGTATTTCAACAACTTCAGTTCAGCTATTAAAGAAAAAGATCTGTGACAATATTTTCAACACGTAAGAAGAAATTTGTTTCAAATGACGAGGGAATTGATGATTGGTTAACTGACGTCAAATGACAGATTAGTATTTTGTTGTTTACAGCAAAAAGTCTATGAAAATTTGTTGTTCTATTTGTCATTGGTAGTGATTAATTCCACCTGCTGTCGTGTGAAACAAATTATTAAGCCAAAAAAAAAAAATCAACGTTGACAGCTATTTGTAATCAAACCTGTGGAACCCATCATGAAAGTGACACCATAACCACAGCAATAGACTCATCAATTTAGTTCATTTCCATTCAAGCTCTTGCAGAAGCAACAGCCTATCTAGGGGCTCAATTAAAGGTAGTTATAAGGTAATTTAATTTACGGTACTCTATTTCTTTTTCATGCTTTTCATGATTTTGTTTTTTCCTTTCTGTTTCATTAACGCTACACCTTTTCCTCTTTCACTACTGATATTGGCTTTTTTTCAATTATTGGTTTAAGATTTTCATTTTAACTTTAAGCTTTTAGGGTTTAATTATTGATAGTTTAATTAATTGATCTCAATTCCCTTTCTTCATTAAATAAAGAAAAGAAAAAAAATGCAAAATTAACAAACTTGACAATATCCTAAAACTTATTATATATTTTGCTTCTTGTTATATTTTAGGTATTTTCTTCCCTGCATTTTAGTCTACTCAAGGGTGTTACAGAAGCATCATCTAGACAGGTTGATAATTTTACTTCTGGTATTTTGTTTCTTTTTATGCTAAATTGGAGAAATTGTTTTCTTTTATTTCATTCTTATTATGATTTGTTTTCTCTTTTCTGTTTGATTTATGCTATTCCTTTTCATCTTTCACTAATCATGTTGATATACAAATTTTGTTTTTAGAATAAATTTTTCTAGGCATGTGTTGTAATATTGCACATAGATGATTTAACATGCAAAAGCATATTGTGTAAATAATTATTACAATAAGTAAACAAAATTTATTTTGTTTTAGTTCCTTATTATACTAGCAAGATGAGCACTTAGGGTGTCTTTAATTTAATTTTCAATGATTAAAGTTTTCCAATATATTTGATAATTCAATTTTCAAAATCAATTTAACTTTTAACTTTTTTTAAAAGTGTTAAATATCTTAAAATAATTAGATATTATTTGTGTTTACAAACTTTACCTCCTGACTTTAATTTGGGTCTCATACAAAGAATAAAATCAATTATGTTTTACAATTTTGATATTAATTTATATGGACTAGATTTATCTATTTAAATATGCATGTAGATACATAAATTAATATTAATAAATTACTATTATTATCAATGTATATAATATATATATTAAAGATATCAAGTCATAAATAAATTAAAGCTTTTAAAAACTTGACAAAATTCAAAATATATGATAAACAATGTTATTGAGCTAAAAAGAGATGAAATTAATCAAAAAGAACAAAATCTTGACATAATGACTATCAGATTTTTTTTTGTCAAAAGTTTTGACTTTTATATATTTATATAAAATAAATAAAAATAAAAAATTAAGAAAAAACATACATATCACATCAAAATAAATAAAAATAAATAATAAAATAAAAAACACAAATCACAACAAAACAGCAAAACCTCAAAAAAAATGAATGCAATATTCATGCGTTCATGAATATAATATTCAACAGGCTTGAAATTTGAAAAGAGTAAGAGATGCAAGTTAATTAATTAATTAATTAGATTTTGTCCATGTTATGCCATATACATTATTAACGTTTGGTGGCAGTAAAATTCAATGGCTAAGACTAGTTTATGAAATTAAATCATAAAAATGTATTGACTTACTTTTAATAATCTGCAATCTTGATTAAAACTCTAAAAAATGAGAATAATTATAATGTGTCAAAAGAAATTTAATTAAAATAAAAGAATATGAAATTAAATCATTAAAATTATTAACATGCCCTGACTAAGTGTAATCTGATGACCATGTTTTATAATGTGGGACAAGAAAAAAAAAAGAATTAAATAAACAATAATAATGAAAACTAAATTAAATCATAAAAATTTATTGACATACCTTAACTACAATCTTGATAAAACATTGAAAAATGGAAAACTATTAAGATATGTGTGCTAAAAAGAAAGATTTGAATAAAAATCACGTGCATGTTGTGTGATTATTCGAAAATCGAATTCATGTATAATATTTAATTTGTATATTCAAGTGAGGTTAATCACATAGTAAGAAAGCCCTAGACAACAATGATTGCCTTGTAAAACTAAAATTATGAATTCATTTGAATCTATTTTTGCATAATTTCTTTCTTTATCTCATAATTTTTATCCATTTAAGGATAACGACCTATCTATTTTAAATTGAGATAAATATCCTTTTCTTTTATTTTAAAAAAGAAAAAAAGTTAGTAAACCACAATGACTCGAAGACAAACTTTATTTGTTTCACTTTAAGAGGATATTGATTTAAACTACATATCTTATATAAATATGTAAAATCCAAAGCCTTTGGCAAAAATGGAAATTGTTCAATGTGGATAGTTTATATAATTGACATATAGATGATCTTAAAAAATAGCCATGTGTCATGCATTTAATTTTTTATTTAATTTGATTTAAAATAAAAAATTCAAATAATTAATTATATTGCTTTTCTTTTAATTTAATTTAATAAGAAAACAAATAAAAATGACTCAATATTTTAATCTAAAATAATAAACATGAAAAAGGTAGAGCATCGATGGTTAAGATTTTACTATATTATCTTTTCTCGGTTCATATTAATTTCAATGTTAACAAAAAATACTGATTAAAAGTAACTGATGTTTGCTAATGAGAAATTGACTTAGTGGCAAAGAAAGGTCTTAGAACCTTGAAGTTATAGGTTTAAGTTTCATTATACATGGGTTTGATTCAACTTTATGTTTTAATTTATTTTTTGTTATTCAGTTATTTTTTTATATATTTCAAAAAATAAAAAGTAGCTAATGTTTAATTTAATAAAAATTAATTACTTATGGACTTACTTTAATAACACTTCAATATGATTAATAAGAAAATAATAAAAAATTGATATTTTTATTTGAAATAAACATGAAAAAGAGGGGATTTTTTTCACTACTTAGAAATTAGTGGATATCTATTATTTTTACCAATATTTAAGGTTTTGCCACATCATTTTTTAATTTTTAGAAGCAAATTAAATAAAAAAATTAAAATTTCTACCATATTCACTTTATTTTTATATACTCTCCCTCTCATCCCAAAAGAAAATATTCTTTTTTCACCATGTTATCATATTGGATCGTCAACAAGCAACAAAAAAACATTTGACATACACCCAAAAGATGGAAAGTTGGAAGCAACCAACCAACAAATTATTTCACTCTTTTATCCTATTAAGTATCATCTCTGTCATTTTTTTCAACAAATTTCAATCTTTCAATATTTAATTTAATAAAAAAAATTTCTAACTTAAGGAAAGTTTAGTTTAATAAAAGTTTGTATATATAAAAGTTTGAGATTATTGCATTGAAAATGTATAAAACCTAATAAACTTAGGTTTGACCTCACTCCAATTGGGTTTTTTTTATATATTTTCAGGTCCTTCCTAACGATTGTTTGGTAATTCTTATATTAGTAATTCTTCATAGTTTGATTGTCTCATCAATTTCCTTCATTAAGTGAATAAGGCAAAGAATAAAGCAAATTACATAACATTTGACAATCCCAAGCCTTACAAGTAACTAACCTTTAGCTCTTGAGAGGTGTGTTTTAATTGTTATAATTTGGGATAGTAGCATTCATCGACAAAAATGTAGAGGCTGCAAAGCTTTTGAAAGACACCATTTCCAGAGGGGTTAAAGCAATATATAATATTGATTTCCATCCTTAATAACCAAAATTTTCTAATAAAGTAATTCTTCTTAGATATTTACTGCATCCATATATTTACATGGTTATGGTTATAAAGTCCATCAACATAGTTTATGATATACATATTTGTTCTTATTTATGTAGGGACTTTACAGCCATGGATTTTCTCCTTGCTAAATTTGATAAATCGTGGGACACTCCAACAAAGCTTGATGAGAAAATGAAAGACCTAAAGAGAAAACAGGTGGAACTAAATGCTCTAAAAGGAGACACAGAGTCAAGAACAAGCACAGAGCTGCATCCGAGAAAAAAACTAAAGAAAGAAGTTGAGTTGTGGCTCGGGAATGTTGAAACAGTAAACAGCAAAATCCAAGACCTTGAACAAAAAATTGGAGAAAGTAGTTTTGTCTCACGTGGATTCCTCAAAGGAGATGTTTTGAAGAAGATACAAGAAGTTGATGAACTTTTTCAGCGGGGTAGGTTTCGCGACGGTTTGGTAGTTAACAACCCTGGGTGGATTGGACAAGCTCTATCAACCACAACTTTATTCGGTGGAGCTGCAAAAACTTGTATGGAAGAAATTTGGGCCTACTTGATGAATGATGACATTCAAAAGATTGGAGTTTGGGGGATGGGAGGAATAGGGAAAACAACGATCATGAAGCTCGTACACAACCAGCTATTGAAAGAGACTGAAAATTTTGACATTGTGATCTGGATCACTGTATCAAAGGAGATGAACATCATTAAACTACAAAATAGGATTGCACGTGCAATGAATGTAACCCTTCACGAAGATGAAGATGAAACAATAAGAGCTGGGATGATATACGAAATGTTGGCTCGTAAAGGCAAGTATGTGTTAATCCTTGATGATCTGTGGGACAAACTTTCTCTTGAAGAAGTAGGCATCCCCGAGCCTTCTAATGGGAGCAAATTATTGGTAACAACTCGGTTATTAGATGTGTGTCACTATTTGGATTGCCGAGAAGTTAAAGTGCCGACTCTTTCAAAACCAGATGCATGGAGGTTGTTCACGGAAAAAGTAGGTCGAGATGTTTTGAATCATCAAGATCTATTACCCCTTGTGAAATCTGTTGCTGAAGAATGTGCCGGTTTACCTTTGGCTATTGTTACAATAGCAAGCAGTATGAAGGGTGTACGTGACATTCATGAGTGGAGGAATGCACTCTTTGAATTAAACAGACAAGTGAAAAGTGTGAATGGGATGGAAGAGAAGGTATTTCAACAACTTCAGTTCAGCTATGATCGTTTACAAGATGAAAAAGTGAAGCATTGCTTCCTCTGCTGTGCATTATATCCTGAAGATTGGGAAATAAATACAGATAAGCTTATAAATCTGTGGATTGCTGAAGGGCTCGTGGAAGAAATGGATAGCATACAAACGGAGATTGACAAGGGGCATACCATACTGAATAAACTCAAAAACAGTTGTTTGATAGAAAGTTGTATGATAGAAAACAGTAATATAGATAAAGGTCAAGTGAAGCTGCATGATGTTGTACGGGACATGGCATTGCGCATCACAAGTGCAAGACCACGATTCTTGGTGAGAGCTGGCATGCTATTGAAAAGGATACCTGATGTGCGAGATTGGAACGAAGATTTGGAGAAAGCTTCATTGATGTGTAATTTGGAATTACAAATTCCATCCCAAATGCCTTCCCCAAAATGCCAAAAGCTCACAACATTATTGATGTGCCGATGCAAGATAGAGAGCATTCCAGAGTGTTTCTTTGAGCAAATGCATGGACTTAAGGTTCTTGATCTTTCTGAAAATCTTATTAAGAATTTACCAAATTCCATCTCTAATTTGGAAACTCTCACTACATTATTGCTTGGTTGGTGTGAACAATTAGAGAAGGTGCCATCTTTTTCAAAACTTCAAGCTTTAAGGAAGTTAGACCTTAGAGGAACAAAAATCAAGGATATACCTCATGAGATGGAAAGGTTGGTAAATCTCAAATATCTTGATTTGAGTTACACGAAAATAACAGAGATGGCCGATGGAATGTTGGCAAACTTCACATCCCTTCAGCACTTATCAATACTTGGATTTGATTATAAATTATTCGTGAGCGAAGAGGAAATAAGTGGATTAATGAGGAAGTTGGAAATCTTTGAAGGGTGTTTGTTTGACTGGAATGAGTGGAACAGTTATGCCCAAGCTTTGCATGCTCGAGAAAGATGGCCTCGTCAATACTTCATTTTAGTGGGTGATCGATTAATGTGGGATGATTTAGACAATAATTCGAAAAAATACATTGAATTAAAAGGTTGTGACATGATCTGTACAAATGGTATTAAGATCCTATCTGATGTTGAGGTTTTGACTATTGTGGAATGCATCCGTGATTTGTGTGAAGAAGAGTCATTCTTTACTCGTGGTTGCTATCAGTGCGCCATTGATAATAATATTTTCATGAATTTCTCGAATTGTGCATAAATTACCTGGTGTAGCAAAATGAAAGAAGTTGTTTTGTCAAATTGGGTGCTTTTTTTTTCCAAAATTTGAATACTTTACGTGTTTGTAGGCGTTGTTGCGATCATATGGAAGAAATAAAGAATCTAACGAAAGAGTTTCAGAACTTTCTCAGAGTTGAGAGGAGAAGGAATGGAGTTGCTATCATGCTTAATCTTTCCAAGATTAAAGAAATGGGAATTGTTGGATCTACCAAAATGGAAGACATTTTGGTGCAAACTGAGTATTGCGTTTATGTGATTCTTATTGAGGGATTGTTTAACACGTGATTGTCATCAAATTTAAGAGGATACCTCTGCAACATCTTCCTTGCTAGACTGATGCCAACCATTTCTATTTCCTTTCTTACAATTCATTGAAGCACACCCAAAGGAGTGTTGGGAATCGGTGGAGTGACACCATCCAAATGCCGAGTCTTTGTTGGATCCCTACATTTGACATGTAGTTGCATGTTCGTTGAAATGCTTGACCACTACAGCGGTCACTTTTTTCTTTGATCAAATGCCCGACCACAATGGTAGCTTATTTCTAACATTTCCTTTTCATTCTTTTTTTTTTCTTTATCCTTTTCTATTTTCACTTTCTTATATGTTAATCTCATGCTTGACCTTTCCAGTTTTCTTTGAGATCTTTCAGCACACCAAGGATTATTTTTTTTGATTATATGGCAGCAGCAGCAATAGCAACAGCTCACACACTTTGATGTTTATAACTCTCTTGGTGCATGTTCTTTTCAAGTCTAATATGTTTCTGCCCTTCTTGTTGATGTTTATAAGATTCGTGAGAATTTAGGTAAGGATGAATAAATTTAGGTCAAATTCTTCAATTGCTCATATTTGGATTGATTCTTTTCTGAATCATCTTGATAAAACTAATTCTTTTTTCACAAAAGTTTTCATCAAGTTATTTATGGCAATTCCTTAAAATGCTTTGTTCAAATTCAAAATCTTTACAGATATATAATGCTTTATTGAAATTCATATAAACAAGTAAAGCACACTCTGCAAATAAAGATGAAAGGTTGTCTTGATTTTCATCGTGATTTTGAAGAACTATGCATTAAGCTAGGTATAATTTCTTCAAAAACAAACTCGAGGGTTAATGTTTTCTTTTTCTTGCTTTATACTGTCATTATATATAATTCTAATTAATGTTTTTTGTGTTATTATCTTTTCTTAGGTACATAACCTGCTCCAGGATTAGAAATGGCAAATGCTCACTCTGGAATGAAGTAAAGTAGAATAGTAAATTTCACTCCTCTGGTGAACACCAGTGTTCCTCTCAATTCGCTCAAATCATCTTCACCAACTTTAGAATTACTTCTGTTTTCTAGTGTAATATTTATTGGCTATGTACTTTGTTTGATGTCTGTTACAAAAACATATCAAGAATTTCTCGGTATTAATCTTCGAAAACTAAATGCTCTCTATTTGATTGTCAGCCAGATTCTTTTTACCCTTAGTTCTGCTGCAAAGTTGTTGATTGTATTTCCTTTGCTCAAACATATTTTTTTGAAGTAAAGATGCTTAATTTCAAAATTAATTGGTGAAGTTGCAAAGAACATTATGAACAAAATTTGGGCATACTTGGAGGATTGGAGTTAGGGGAGGAGTGAGTAAAACGATGGTTATGGAGTTGAAAGAGTTACGAGCAGCAAAAAAAAAAAAAAATCTAGAGAAGGTTTCTAGCAGTAAGTGTAACATTAGTTAAAGGACAAGTTGGGAAAAAGAGTTCTATTGAAATGCATTAATCTGGATCAGCAAACTTATTATTTAGATGCTTTAGTTTTTTAGTATCTTAAAGCTCAAAATGCATGAATATTTTGATCCTGCAATTGCCATGAGGCAGGATTACGAACTGAAAAACCAATGTAATATGCGATTTGAACTGAAATTGCTGGAAATTTATTAAAAGGGGTTCTTAATTTAAAGTCTATTTCTACTTTTAAAATTGTTGTTACAATCAGTTATAGCTGAAAATTTATGTGTAAATTTCAAAAAATTTCCAGGAGTCTATATTTTTTATCAAGAAACTAGGCATACCTCTATATCACTATCCAAACTCAGATTCTTCATTGTGTTAAAATGGATGCAACCTTAAAAAATATCACGAATGTGGAAATCTCTCTTACGAATGTTGACTATTACACGATGAAAATATATTTTTGACAAGTAGTAATAAGAAAATGAAGTATGTGTTCCAAAAGCGTCAACAACATGGAGCTTAGAATTAGAAATCATGTTTAATCCGAGCAATACCATCTTTTATGCAGGGACTTAACTGAACAAGTAGGCCCAGTTTTTGAAGTTGGAAATAGTACTAGTGTTTATGATGAATTTGTAACGCCTTAAATTTTATATTGAAAAAATATATGAATATAATATAATATATATGTAAAAATTTAAATTTAAATTTATAAAATATTTTTGTGAGATAAAATTATAAAATTTTTAAATTAAAATAAATAATATTTTTTAAATTAAATATGAATTTTTATAAATAAAAGCGACTATCAATCGATGTGAACTAATCTTCCGAAGGGATGGTTTGGAAATTATTTTTTGTTTTCTATTTGTTTTTTTCCACTAAAAGACTAGAATTGGAAAATTGAGCTCAAAAGTTTGATATTTTGTAAAATTAATTATATTAAAAAAATGAAAAAAGGAATAAAGAAAAAGATCTGTGACAATATTTTCAATACGTACGAACAAATTTGTTTCATATGGCGAGGCAATTGATGATTGGTTAACTGACAGCAAATGACGGATTAGTATTTTGTTGTTTACAGCTAGAAGCCTATGAAAGTTTGCTGTTCTATTTTGTCATTGGTAGTGAATTCTACCTCTTGTCGTGTGAAACAAACTATTAAGCCAAAAAAATCAACGTTGACGGCTATTTGTAATCAAACCTGTGGAACCCATCATGAAAGTGACACCACAGCTAGACTCATAAATGTGGTTTATTTCTATTCAAGCTCTTGCAGAAGCAACAGCCTACCTAGGAGCTCAACTAAAGGTGGCTATAAGGTAATTTAATTACGGTACTCTATTTCTTTTTCATGCTTTTCATGATTTTAGTTTTTCTTTTCCGTTTCATTAACGCTATACCTTTACTTCTTTCACTACTGATATTGGCTTTTTTATTTCTGGTACTCTGTTTCTTTTTATGCTCATAAATTGGGAGAAATTGTTTTCTTTTATTTCATTCTTATTATGGTTTGTTTTCTCTTCTTTGTTTGATATATGCTATTCTTTTTCATCTTTCACTTAGGTGTCTTTAATTTAATTTTCAATGATTAAAGTTTTCCAATATATTTGATAATTCAATTTTCAGAATCAATTTAACTTTTACTTACAAAAAGTGTTAAATATCTTTAAATAATTGGATATTTTCTGTGTTTACAAACTTTAACTCTTGACTTTAATTTGAGTCTCATACAAAAAATAAGATCAATTATATTTTACAAATTTGATATTATTTATATCGACTAGATTTATCTATTTAAGTATACATGTGGATACATAAATTAATATTAATAAATTACTATTATTATCAGTGTATATGTAATATATATACATATATTAAAGATATCAAGTGATAAAGAAATTAAAGCTTTTAAAAACCTGACAAATTTCAAAATATATGATAAACAATGTTATCGAGCCAAAAAGAGATGAAATTAATAAAAAAGAACAAAATCTCGATATAATGACTACTACATTTTTTTTGTCAAAAATTTTGATTTTTATATATTTATTTAATATAAATAAAATAAAAATTTGAGAAAGAACATACGAAATAACTAAAAATAAATAATAGAATAAAAAACACAAATAACAACAAAACATCAAAACCCCCAAAAAATGAATGCAATATTCATGCATTCATGAAAATAATATTCAATAGGCCTTGAAAATCTTGAAAGTAGTAAGACATGCAAATTAATTAATTAGATTTTGTCCCATGTTATGCTAATATACATTATTAACATTTAGTGGCGGTAAAATTCATTGGCTAAGACTAGTTTATGAAATTAAATCATAAAAAATATATTGACATACTTTTAATAATTTATGATCTTGATTAAAACTCTAAAAAATGAGAATGATTAATATGCGTCAAAAGAAATTTAATTAAAAATAAAAGAATAAGAAATTAAATCATTAAAATTATTAACATGCCCTTACTAAGTTGTAATCTTGATGACCATGTTTTATAAATGTGAGACAAGAAAAAAAAAGAATTAAATAAACAATAATAATGAAGACTAAATTAAATCAAAAGAAAATTATTGACATACCTTAACTTAACTACAATCTTGATAAAACATTGAAAAATGGAAATTTATTAAAAAATGTGTGCTAAAAAGAAAAAAAATAATGAAAATCATGTGCGTGTTGTGTGATTATTCCAGATAATATTTAACTTGAATATTCAAGTGAGGTTAATCACATA
Organism: Durio zibethinus; assembly: GCF_002303985.1. The sequence goes on from NW_019168270.1 coordinate 13,269,806, forward strand.
TTAAGAAAGCCCTAGACAACAATGATTGCCTTGTAAAACTAAAATTATGAATTCATTTGAATCTATTTTTGCATAATTTCTTTATTTATCTCATAGTTTTTATTCATTTATGGATAATGACCTGTTTATTTTAAATTGAGAAAAAATATCTTTTTCTTTTATTTCAAAGAAAATGAAGTAAACCACAATGAGTCGATGACAAACTTTATTTATTTAAATTTAAGAGAATATTGATTTAAACTACACATCTTATATAAATATATAAAATCAAAAGCCTTTGGCAATAAAGGAAATTGTTCAATGTGGATAGTTTATATGATTGACATATAGATGATCTTATAAAATAGCCATGTGTCATGTATTTAATTTTTATTTAATTTGATTTAAAATAAAAAAATATTTCAAATAAGTAATTATATTTCTTTTCTTTTAAATTTTCAATTTAATTACATACCTTTTTATATTTATGTGATATTTTATAGTCTTCTATGATTCAGAATTTAACTTAAATTATATTAAATAATAATATTTTCATTTTATATTTGTCAAAAGGCTTTATACACTGTCTACAATCATACTTGATTTTATGTCAAAATAAATCATGTGATGAGATTATTCTTTGCAATATATTATTATTGCCTTTCATAAGTAATTCTTCTTTTAATTCATGGTCTACTTTGTTTTGCCATTGATCCTTTTCTTCTTGCAACTTCGAGACCTCTTATCTTAGTTTCTCTTTCTCTATCTCATGCTCTAGCTCTGAGAGCTTTTTATCAGACTCTTGATCCACTGGTAAGGTATGATCTTGAGGCCTAAATACAACCTCTTGACTTCTGTTACTTTCCAAACTAGATACCTCTGAGTTACTCGATTAGTGAATGGCCCTAGGCTTACCTCTTGGGCTTTTTCTAAGCCTTAACCATGCTATCGATCTTCTGGAAGGTTCCAGGATCCCCATATGAGCAATCGAACTGGCCAACCTTGAGGGTCGTAAGAATAAATTGTTCAGCCCCGTGCTACCTCCTTACCATTAAGGGAGTATAACTTGTTAACCCCATAGACCTAAAAGCAAGACCCCTATCTCATCTTCACATTAGTATAACATGGGTTCTCTATCCATCCATGGAGCCAACCATTTTATCTGACTAGCCGTGAGTATCTGTAGTGGACATTTCCATTCCTTTTGAGTTTTTACATTCGTCAAAGTGCTTTGGCAAAAATTCTCTAATCGGATTTCTCGAGTGTGGATAAAGTTTGGTGAAGCCACTTTTCTTACATTCAAAATGGCTTTTTATCCATACATACAATAAAGGTATGCAACCTATTAGCGTGCTTTATCCATCTACCTACAAAAACTCAAAGATCTGATAGTTTCTGCTAAGATAACCGGTGAAGGGTTACAACCTCCTTCAATTTACTCAAATAAGTCCACCACTTCTATTTTCAATGTGCCCTAAGACCTTGGGAAAGATGACTAATCCATATATGGCCAAAGCAAATGCATTCATCCCCTAATAATCATCCAGATGCTTGACAATGAAATCTCAAAGTATCTCCTATGAAATTCCTTTATGATTGCCTTTCTCCTGAATGTAGGAATCTATGGTCTCCTTTCCTACCCCTAACATCTTACTCAACTTTCTGTGGCTCCCTGATTTGTACTTTTTCATATATATTTTATCTGGATGCAATAGATGCACACTCATCAAAGATGAATATTCCTCAATGGTTGGCACTAAATCAATCTCATTAAAGATAAAACACTAGTAGAAGGGGTCCCAAAATTGTATCATTGCCCTGATTAGCGAATAGTCAACTTCTACTGACAAGAGTTAAGCTATATGTCTAAACTTTCCACGAAATATCTCTTACTTCAAAAGGGTCATTCTGCTCCATATGTCTAATAAGTCTTTCAAACTATTGTGCTTGAGGAGTAAATGGACTTCTTCTGATAGCGTGGAAACATGGTTAGGTGGCAAACAATTCCCTTCTTCTAATTTTCTTTTTTTTGATTCGATCTTCACCTCTAGGGGAGAATCACATTTGAACAGCATAGATGAGGCACAAACCTGCCATGAAAACTTTTGCTGGAATAATTTTAGGACAAGAATACTATGCAATTTGTGAACATGTTTATGAATTGATGCAAAATGAAACAAGAGAAGACAAAAGGGGTTAGTCATAAAGAAACACAAGGAAAACATAGTAGTTAAGAAGATAACATGATCTAAAATTTGGATCATCTATAGAGGGAGGGGAAAATAAGGCTTTATCTATAGTTGGGTTTTTAAAGTCGACTACATGTGATTTAGGCCATTTCTAAAAAGGTTCTCAAATTGTTCCCCATATCATGGTCCATTATAGACTACTAAAGCATCCCAATCCTCACCCATCACAGGCTTCAAGCGGAAAGGATTCAATCTAAGCGAGAGTGTTTCGCAAGCCCATGTGGAGACATAAAATCTCATAAGGGCATAGGTATTTCACTCCCTCCTAAAGGTTGGGCCCTGGTAGAGGGCTTATGTTGTGCATATGCAAGTGAATGACAAATATAAGAACATATATTTAGGCAAAATATATGTATTAAAGAATAGGGCAGACAAATATAAGTAATGACAAAAGGCAATTTTGAATTATTAGACAAGGCTTGGACAATAAGAAATATTTTATCAGCTTGACTCTCAATAGTCCCTAGCGAAGTCACCAAACTGTCATAACTAATAGATTCTGGACCCACCGCTAGACTTGGAATGAAAGGGAGTCACCACCAACCTTTTTTGTTAGGTGTGATTGTTCACCTGATTAAAACTAGCTTGCAAAACAGAGGTTAGATTCAGAAGTCGATTACACTTGGAGAATGTTGTAGTACCCCCATAACGCTCATCCAAGGATGGCACCAGTTTTGATTTCGAATTATCTAAGCCTTGAATTATTATTGTCTACCAAAATTTTATACTTCTCTTTTTTCCTTTTTTTCTTTTTTGTTTTCTTTTTTTATATTTTATGCCTTTTTCTCATGCATATCTATTTTTTCCTTTAAAAAAATAAATAAAAACAGAAAAGAGAAAAAAAAAGAAAATAAAATTAGAATATAAAATATAGGTAAAATATATAAAATAAAATAAAAATCAAAAAATAAAAAGAAAATAGAAAAAGAAAAACTTGCGATAAGGTAAGGTCGGGTCGGGTCGGAACATGGGTCTACACGCGAATCTTTGAGTCGACGTGGGGATCCTGGTAGAGCAAAACGGCATCATTTTGGAGCCGTATAAAATCTTTTTTAACGTTTTTCTTAGAAGCCCCTTTGTTCTTTCTCTCTCTAGCATGAGAAGCTCTGCTTTCTCTCTATGATCTCCCACCAAAAACTTCAAACGGAGCCAAAAAACTCACCGGTTTCTAGAAAAGTTATCAAAAAATTCAACCAAAAATTGAAAAACCTATCGGTTTTTAGAAAACCAGTCGAATCCTGAAAATTTCATCGGAATCTGGTCAGAAACTTCAACTTTCGTCGAAAAATTCAAATGTTTTTCAAAAATTTAAAAAATCCTAGAAAAATTTCAAAAAAATTCTAAAAAATTCCTAAAAAATTCATAGATCGTCCTAAACCTTTCTAGAACCCTCTACTACCCTAAAATTATTTTCAGAATCCCAAAATCACTCCAGAACTCTAAATCAACCCCTATCTCAATTCTCAAATCCCATGACCTTCTTTTTGCCAAAATTCCCAAAATTTCCCTGAAGTTTTTTTTTTTCCTTTCTCTTTTTCCTCCCCTTTCGTGTGTTTTTTTTGTAAAAAATTAGTCCAATTTATAGGTGTTCTTAGGGTTAATTTCAAGAAATTGACAGAATCAATCCCAGGCTTGATTCTTAGGATTGCATTTTGTCTGAGATTTAATTCTAAGATTTCAGTAGTCCAATTTGATTCTGTGTTGACTTCCAAGAATTTTGTGATTCTAATTCACATGTGGACCAATCGTAAATGGAAATTGATGAAGAAAAAAAGAAAGAAAGAAAAACTAATAATAATAATAATAATAATAATAATAATAATAATAATAATAATAAAACACATCCTTTTGGACTAATATGGGTCTTGATGGGCCCAACCCACACAGGCTTACCAAAAATGGGCCTGGTCAGGCTCAATTTTGAAAATAGATTTAGCCGAGCCCAAACCAAGATGGATCTAATTAAGCACGGGCTAGAATGGATTCAATGGGGTTCAGATTAAAATGGATCCAATTGAACCTAGACCAAAATAGACTCAATTGAATTCGAACCAAAATGAATGCCTACAATGTTAAGTAAAATAAAGAAGAAGAATTTTTTTATTTTACGATAATTAAATTTTTTCTTAAAATGCATATATTACTTTTTTTAGTAATTAATTTTTTAATAAATTAATAAAATTTAATAATAATCTAATACAACTATCATTTAGGCCGAAGTATTGCACTTTTACAGCAGAAAACCTATTAATAGTTGTTCTGTTTTATCATTGGTCGTGGATGATCTGTCGTGTTAAAACAAAATGCCACGCCATAAATATAAACGAAGGATAATTTTGCTTTAATCATGCACTATGGCACCCACCATGACAGTGGCACCATGATCATGACAAGTGACTCATAATTTGCTTTAGTCATTCCCCATGGCACCCACGTGAAAGTGGCACCAAGACCATAACAATTTGACTCATAATTTTGGTTCATTTGCACTCTTGTTTTCTCATTGCACTTTCCTAGGCACTTTCTTTTCTTCTTCCGAAATCCCACCCTCATCTTGTTTCCTTGAATGAATATCAATCAAGTTGCTAACACAGATTTACACAGCCTTCTACCAGGAATTGATTCGCTGTTTCTTTGCTCAATACACTGCTTCTACCGGGGTTCTTCTCTTTTCTTCACTGCTTGTTTTTGTTCTTTTCAATTCAAGGTCTTGCAGAAGCATCAGGCAGTCTAGTTGCTCAAGGTAGGAAATTTAATTTCGGTATTCTGTTTCTTTTCATGCTTGTCATGACTTTGTTTTCTCTTTTTCTGTTTCATAATGTTATTCCTTTTCCTCTTTCACTACTAAAATTGGCTTTTTGCAATTCTTTATTTTAATGATTTTCATTTTAAATTTGTTAATTTTGTGATTCGTTACAAACATGAGTGTTATGATCATGCAATCAGATTAAAAAAATATCTTAGAAAATGTGTTGAAATTAATCACTTTGGCTTTAGGTTTTGGTAATGGTAATATTAAAAGCCTTCAAATTGAAAACAGTAATGAACAGCTTACTGAATTTCAAGACCAAGGTTCTAACTTTTTAATTCTTGAGAACTGTGCTTTGGTGATATAAGTTAAAGAAATATTATTGCCTTTGAAAGGAAGATCAGGACCAGAATGTAATTAAAATATGCTCCTCAGAAATTTACTGCATCTATATATTTACATGGTTATGGTTATAAAGTCCATCAAAATGGTTTATGATATACATATTTGTTTTTATATGGACTTTACAGCCATGGATTTTTTCCTTACTAAATTTGATGAATCGTGGGACACTCCAACAAACCTTGATGAGAAAATGAAAGACCTAAAGAGAAAACAGGCGGAACTAAATGCTCTAAAAGGAGACACGAAGTCAAGAACGACAGCAGAGCTGCATCCGAGAAAGAAACTAAAGAAAGAAGTTGAGTTATGGCTCGAGAACGTTGAAAGAATAAATGGCGAAATCGAAGACCTTGAACAAAAAATTGGAGAAAATAGTTTTGCCTCACGTGGATTCCTCAAAGGAAATGTTTTGAAGAAGATACAAGAAGTTGATGAACTTTATCAACGGGGTAAGTTTCACAACAGTTTGGTAGTTGACAACCCTGGGTGGATTGGACAAGCTCTATCAACCACAACTTTATTCGGTGATGCTGCAAAGACTTGTATGGAAAAAATTTGGGCCTTCTTGATGGATGATGACATTCAAAAGATTGGAGTTTGGGGGACGGAAGGAATAGGGAAAACAACCATCGTGAAGCTCGTACACAACCAGCTACTGAAAGAGACTGAAAGGTTTGACATTGTGATATGGATCACTGTATCAAAGGAGATGAATATCATTAAACTGCAAAATAGGATTGCACGTGCAATGAAAGTATCCCTTGATGAAGATGAAGATGAAACAATACGACCAGGGATGATATACGAAATGTTGGTTCGTAAAGGCAAGTATGTGTTAATCCTAGATGATTTGTGGGACAAACTTTCTCTTGAAGAAGTAGGCATCCCTGAGCCTTCTAATGGGAGTAAATTATTGGTAACAACTCGGTTATTAGATGTGTGCCAGTATTTGGATTGTCGAGAAGTTAGAGTGCCTACTCTTTCAAATCCAGATGCATGGAGCTTGTTCTTGAAAAAAGTAGGTGAAGATGTTTCGAATCATCCAAATCTATTACCCATTATGGAATCAGTTGCTACAGAATGTGATGGTTTGCCCTTGGCTATTGTTACAATAGCAAGCAGTATGAGTGGTGTACGTGATGTTCATGCGTGGAGGGATGCACTTCATGAATTAAAAAGAAATGGAGAAACTGTGAAAAAGATGGAAGAGAAGGTATTCCAAAAACTTCAGTTCAGCTATGATCGTTTACGGGATGAAGAGCTGAAAAATTGCTTCCTCTGCTGTGCCTTACTTCCTGAAGATTGGGAAATAGAGACAGATGAGCTTATCCATCTTTGTATTGCGGAAGGGCATATAAAAGAAATGGATAGCATGTAACAAGAGATTGACAAGGGGCGTACCATACTGGATGAACTCAAAAGCAGTTGTTTGATAGAAAATAGTTATAAAGGTGGAGGTCGAGTGGAGCTGCATGATGTTTTAAGGGACATGGCATTACGCATCACAAGTGTAAGACCACGATTCTTGGTGAGAGCTGGCATGCAATTGAACAGGATATCCTAAAAAATAAAGGTGGACAAACCAAATAAGATAGAGGGAATAGTAAATTTTAAAAAAATAAATTATAGTAATTGATAATTAAGATGGTGTAACTAGATGCATCAAATTAACAAATCAGATTAAATTTAAATTAATTCATTTTCAAGTTAAATCATTTTTATCAAGAAAAAATCAAATTATTTTGAATTCAAGTCAAAGAAAAATTATAATCATTTTAAAGTTAAATAATTTTAAATCGAATCAATTTAATTTAAAATTAATTTGAATTCAAATCTTTTAGATTGAAATCAATAAGTTTATATATGTAAAACTTTAAATTATTTTATTTGACTTAATATATAAAATTTACAATTTAATTATTTAGTTCTTAAATTATTTTGATTTTGTATGACTATGTTTACTTGATGTAGGATATTTCAGCATATTTCATTATTTTCTTCATATTTAGGGTGAGTTTAGCATGTTCACATGCATATACAGTGACAAAAACAAGAGATAAGGGTAAGGGACATTTGCTATATATATACATATCATAAGTTGAAAATGACTTAAGGACTCATGAATTTTTCAAGTATCTTTTTTATAATGGTTCATGCATGTGTTTTCATGATTGTATATCCATATTTTTCATTAAAAAAGTAGGTTTCTTATTTTATCAAGTGAGGAATAGCTTCACAACCTTTTCTCTATGAGCCATATGTTATTGCCTTATGTGAAAGTAAGGTCACGTGGCTCTTTATGACCTCAAGCGTTGAACGACGATGCTTCAAGCAATGCCTTAGTTATTTGTTTTTATAGATAATTTAAAATTATTAAATTTCAATTATTGTTTTAATTAGAAATATCTTATTTATTTTTGAATTAAAAAATAAAAAGTTTTAATGTTTTTTAAGTATTACAATTGACTCATAATTTGCTTTAATCATCCCTTGTGCCACGTACCACCCAAGTAGCTCCAAAGCCAAGACTATAATAATTAACTCATAATTATGGTTCATTTCCCCGGTTGTTTCCTCGCATTTTGCTTTTTCTTCTTAAATCCCACATTAATTTCTTTCCTTCGGTGAATATCAATCAAGTTGCTAACACAGATTTACATAGCCTTCTTCCAGGAGTTGATTCACTGTTTCTTTTCTCAATATACTTCTTCTACCGGGGTTCTACTCTTTTCCTCACTGCTTGCTTTTGTCTTTTTAATTCAAGGTCTTGCAGAAGCAGCACGCAGTCTAGTTGCTCAAGGTAGGAAATTTAATTTCAGTATTCTGTTTCTTTTCATGCTTGTCATGACTTTGTTTTCCCTTTTTCTGTTTCATAATGTTATTCCTTTTCCTCTTTCACTACTATTATTGGCTTTTTAGAATTCTTTGTTTGATGATTTTCATTTTAACTTCGTTAAATTTTGTGATTCGTTAGAAACATGAGTGTTATGATCATGCAATCAGATTAAAAAAAAATCTTAGAAAATGTGTTGAAATTAATCACTTCGGCTTTAGGTTTTGGTAATGGTGATAGTAAAAGCCTTGACAATTGATAACAGTAATTAAGAGCTTGCTGAATTTCAAGGCCAAGGTTCTAACTTTTTAATTCTTGAGAACTGTGTTTTAGTGATATAAGTTAAAGAAATCATTATTACCTTTGAAAGGAAGAAGAAATAGGCAAGACCAGAATGTAATTAAAATATGCTCCTCAGAAATTTACTGCATCTATATATTTACATGGTTATGGTTATAAAGTCCATCAAATGGTTTACGATATACATATTTGTTTTTATGTATGTAGGGACTTTACAGCCATGGATTTTCTCCTTACTAAATTTGGTGAATCGTGGGACACTCCAACAAACCTTCATGAGAAAATGAAAGACCTAAAGAGAAAACAGGCGGAACTAAATGCTCTAAAAGGAGACACGAAGTCAACGACCGCAGAGCTGCATCCGAGAAAGAAACTAAAGAAAGAAGTTGAGTTATGGCTCGAAAACGTTGAAAGAATAAATGGCGAAATCCAAGACCTTGAACAAAAAATTGGAGAAAATAGTTTTGCCTTACGTGGATTCCTCAAAGCAAATGTTTTGAAGAAGATACAAGAAGTTGATGAACTTTATCAACGGGGTAAGTTTCACAACAGTTTGGTACTTGACAACCCTGGGTGGATTGGACAAGCTCTATCAACCACAACTTTATTCGGTGGTGCCGCAAAGACTTGTATGGAAGAATTTGGGCCTACTTGCTGGATGATGACATTCAAAAGATTGGAGTTTGGGGAATGGGAGGAATAGGGAAAACAACCATCATGAAGCTCGTACACAACCAGTTACTGAAAGAGACTGAAAGGTTTGACATTGTGATATGGATCACTGTATCAAAGGAGATGAACATCATTAAACTGCAAAATAGGATTGCACGAGCAATGAAAGTATCCCTTGATGAAGATGAAGATGAAACAATAAGAGCAGGGATGATATATGAAATGTTGGCTTGTAAGGGCAAGTATGTGTTAATCCTAGATGATTTGTGGGAGAAACTTTCTCTTGAAGAAGTAGGCATCCCTGAGCCTTCTAATGGGAGTAAATTATTGGTAACAACTCGGTTGTTAGATGTGTGCCACTATTTGCATTGTCGAGAAGTTAGAGTGCCTACTCTTTCAAATCCAGATGCATGGAGCTTGTTCTTGAACAAAGTAGGTGAAGATGTTTCGAATTATCCAATTCTATTACCCATTATGGAATTAGTTGCTAAAGAATGTGATGGTTTGCCCTTGGCTATTGTTACAATAGCGAGCAGTATGAGGGGTGTACGTGCTGTTCATGCGTGGAGGGATGCACTCCATGAATTAAAAAGAAATGGAGAAACTGTGAAAAAGATGGAAGAGAAGGTATTTCAACAACTTCAGTTCAGCTATGATCGTTTACGGGTTGAAGAGCTGAAAAATTGCTTCCTCTGCTGTGCCTTATTTCCTGAAGATTGGGAAATAGAGACAGATGAGCTTATCCATCTTTGGATTGCGGAAGGGCATGTAAAAGAAATGGATAGCATGCAACAAGAGATTGACAAGGGGCGTACCATACTGGATGAACTCAAAAGCAGTTGTTTGATAGAAAATGGTTATACAGGTGAAGGTCGAGTGAGGCTGCATGACGTTTTAAGGGACATGGCATTACGCATCACAAGTGTAAGACCACGATTCTTGGTGAGAGCTGGCATGCAACTGAAAAGGATACCTGATGTGCGAGATTGGAATGAAGATTTGGAGAAGGCTTCATTTATGATGAATTGGCAATTACAAATTCCATCCCAAATGCCACCCCCAAAATGCCAAAAGCTCACAACATTATTGTTGTTCAGATGCCATATAGAGAGTATTCCAGAGTGTTTCTTTGAGCAAATGCATGGACTCAAGATTCTTGATCTTTCTTGTAATCCTATTAAGAGTTTACCAAATTCCATCTCTAATTTGGAAACACTCACTACATTATTGCTTCGTTGGTGTGAACAATTAGGGAAGGTGCCATCTTTTTCAAAACTTCAAGCTTTAAAAAAGTTAGACCTTAGCTGCACAAGTATCAAGGATATACCTCATGGGATGGAAAGGTTGGTAAATCTCAAATATCTTGATTTGAATTACACGCAAATAACAGAGATGGCCGATGGAATATTGGTAAACTTGACATCCCTTCAGCACTTAGCGGCACTTGGAGCTTATTATCGTCATAAAATATTCGTGAGAGGGGAGGAAATAGGTGGATTGAGGGAGTTGGAATTTTTTGAAGGGTGTTTTTCGGACTTGAATGAATGGAACAGTTGTGCCCAAGGTTTGCATGCTCGAGAAAGATGGCCTCGTCAATACATCATTTATGTGGGTCATCAATATGAATGGGATGACTTTCACGGGGGTTCGAAAAAGGCTATCGGATTACGTGGTTGTGACATGATCTGTGCAATTGGTATTAAGATCCTATCTGATGTTGAGGTTTTGAATATTAGGGAATACTCTGTGGATTTGTGTGAAGAAGAGTCATTATTCTCATGGTTTATCCCAGTGCCACAAAACAAATTTTCCTCTCTTTCTTGGATTGATATACGTGGTTGTGGAAATATAAAGAAGTTGTTCTCGTCCAATTGGGTGCTGCACAACCTCCAAAATTTGAATACTTTACGGGCTGGTGAATGTTGGGATATGGAAGAAATAATAGCATCAGAATCAGAAGTGGAGGGAGCAGGAAATGGAGTTGCCATCAAACTTACACTTCCAAGATTAAAGAAATTGGAATTGTGGGATCTACCAAAATTGAAGAGCATTTGTGGTGCAAATGGAGTAGTGGTTTGTGATTCTATTGTGGAGATTTTTATACGTGATTGTCCAAAATTAAAGAGGATACCTCTGAATCTTCCCTTGCAAGATGATGGCCAACCATCTCCTCCTTCCTCTCTTACAAGAATTCAAGCAAATCCAGAGTGGTGGGAATCGGTGGAGTGGGACCATCCACATGCCAAGTCTCTGTTGGAGCCCTACTTTAACAAGAGCGACTGGTGGTTGCCCGTTCGTAGATATGCCTGACTACTGTAGCAGTCAATGTTTCTTTGATCAAATGCCTGATCATAGCGGTAGTTTATTTCTGACACTTTCTTTCTTTCTTTCTACTTTCACTCTCTTATATGTTAATCTCATGCTTGACCTTTCCAGTTTTCTTAGAGGCCATTCTAGCACACCGAGGATTATTTGTTATGATTATCTCGCAGCAGTAGCAACAGCAACAGCTCACACATTTTGATGTTTGGAACTCTCTTGATGCATGTTCTTTTCAAGTCTGATATGTTTCTGCCTTCTCATTGATGTTTACAAGGTTTGTGGGAATTTTGGTCAAATTCTTCAATTGCTCATATTTGGATTGAATTCTGTTCTGAATCATCTTGAAAAGACTAATTCTTTTTTCACAAAAAGTTTTATTCAAGTTCTCTACGGTAATTCCTTAAAATGCTTTGTTGAAATTCAAAATCTTTACAGATAATTCTTTGTTGAAATTCATATAAACAAGTAAAGCACATTTTGAAAAAAAGATGAAAGGTTATCTTGATTTTCACCATGATTTTGAAGAATTATGCATTAAGCTAGAAATAATTTCTTCAAAAACAAACTTGAGGATTAATGTTTTCTTTTTTGCTTTATATTGTTATTATATATAATTCTAATTCATGTTTTTTTTTTTTTTATCTTATCTTTTCCTAGATTCATTACCTACTCGAGGATTAGAAATGGCAATTGCTCACTCTAAGATTGAAGTAGAATAGTAAATTTCACTCCTCTGCTGAAACACCAGAGTTTCTCTCAATTCGCTTAAATCATTTTCAACTTCAGAATTACCTCTGCTTGCTAGTGTAATATCTTTGGCTATGTACTTTGTTTCATGTCTGTTACAAAAACATGCCATGACTTTCTCTCTGTATTAATCATCGAAAACTAAATGCTCTGGATTTGATTGTTGGCCAGATTCTGTTACCCTTAATTCTGCTGCAAAGCTGTTGGTTATGTTTCCTTTGTAGTATAGATATTTCATTTCAAAATTAATTGCTGAAGTTGGAAAGAACCTTATGAAAGAAATTTGCGTATATTTGATGGATGATGGTATTTGGGGATTGGGAGGGGTAGGTACAACATTATTATAAGAAGAAGCTGGGAAACGAGTTCTATTGGAATGCATCAATATGGGTTGGATCAGCAATCACAATGAAAAAAATTGATTGATTGACCCTCAGTTTATGTCCTATAAAGATTTTTGTACTTTAAGTCTACAGAATCTCACGAATTGGCCTCCACTTGCACAAAATAGCTGCATGAAGATGCTTTTTCCACTGGCACCCACCATGAAAGTGGCACCAAGACCATAACAATTGACTCTCATTTCTCTTGTTTTTTTCCCTTGCATTTTCCTTGGCACTTTCTGTTCTTCCTCCTAAATCCCACTTCATCTTTTTTTTCTTTGAGTGAATATCACATGAATCTTCAACTGCTTTTTTATAAGTAATATCACACTTGTTTCTTTCACACTGTCTTTGAAAGCGAAGCAATGTGTCACTTTCTTTTTATTTTTTATGTCCCACTTGTTTTTAAATTACTAGGATCATTAAACTGGAACAAGCTGTCCTTGTTATTAAATCCAATAAGCAAAATGGGATAAAAACAAGTCAATAAATCTACACATAAATAAGAAATAAACCTATTAACAATGAGGAAGAGCAAAATGATCTTTACAAAACTTTCAACATAGCAAGTTCCAGTTACAGATCATCATTTGGCCAGATTGACGGCTAAAAGATTCTATACCTTCCAACACTGATACTTCAAGTAATTATTAGCAATTCCACTAAACCTTTCTGACAATATCCAAAAGAAGAACATTTGGCACTTGGAAATCATAAGTCTTACAAGATGACTCCCACTTTTTAAGCAACTTTTCACTTTCTTCAAGCTCACCAAGCTTCATCAATGCACCCACCATTCTTATGTAGTTTATGTTGGTGTGCTTCTTATATTTGGCCTTTTGAAGGCCCTACAACAATTTCATTTCATCTAAGTTTCCCAAACTAGCATACAATGAAATCAAATGGTCATAGCCTAGTGCATTTTTGCCTACTTTCTTCTCACATTCCTTCAAATAATGAAGTGCCTTTTCATTAAGACTTGCTTTTATGTAGTGGTTTGCCACTACGGAATAAGTACCCCAATCCATTTGAATGTTCGGTTGGCTTTCCATTTCTTGTAGAACCTTCCCCATGCTGTTATAATCAGATCTTGCCCCATAAGAATTTATACAAATTCTATAGCTGAACATGTCAGGGGAGACACCATTGATCTTCATCTCCAACAAAACATCAGGTACTTTTTCCTGTTGACCTACGTTGGTGTAGAGGCACATGAGGTTATTGTAGTTGAGAGGAGAGGAAAGAAAACTCATCTCCCTCATATTCTTCATAAGGGAAAGGGACTCATTGATAGGGCCTTCTCGAACATAGCAATTTAAAAGAACACCGTAGGTCTGGACAGTTTTATCTTGGTCTTTCATGCTACCAAAGAAGTTTTTTTCAGACCTTAGGCCATGAAATCTACTAATTAGATCCAACTGCACAGCACAGCCACTAGATGAAAATTTGAGGTCATTGCTACTCATCCATTTAGAAACCTGCTCTGCCAAGAACCCAACATATAAGCATGCAAGAAATATGCAAACTCTAAAACTCATACATACCGGCAGAGCATTTGGTAATTGGACAGAGGAGTTTCTACTTTACTGCATCCATGATGGAATTGAATAGTTGCAAGAACAAAAGAAAGACATTTACAGTGTTATAAAAGATACGTACTATACGTTTTCACGTCTACAGCAAAAGATGAACAGTAATTTTTTTTATACTTCAGGATTTAAACTTTAGTCAATGGAACTAAAAGAGTTGAGGACTCTATCATCAGACCACGCAACCGTTGGCAATTAATAGCCATTTAGTAAATCTTAGTGGTGAAGTTTTACTTTTTAGTACTTATCAGGATAGTAGTCTCAAACATAGAGGGATTGCAAAGCTATCAACCTGTAAGCATTGGAGCATTTTGCAGCCTCAAATCATGACATCTTTTTTTTTTTTTCAAATTCAAATTTAAAGTTCATTTAAATCAGTGTTGAGGTTATCAATTTCTTGAGGGCTTGATTTTTTTGGATAAAAAACAGCAAAGAACAAATTACCCAGATTTTCTTTTCCTCACTTTTTTACCATTTTGCAATCATCTTCCATATTCTAACCAATCAAAACATAAGCTACATGACAGAAAAATCTCATTCCTTTACTAAAACCAATCAACTCTCTTTAACTTCAAGTCATGACTATAACTCCTACGAGCACGCAGGTCACGGATGCTAGGCTGTAGCTGGAATTCGTCGACATTTTTTCCTTCTTTAACCCACTGTTGAAGAACTGAAGCTACACTGCAACTTGGGTCTCCTACAGGATTGATTCTTGAACGAAGGTTGTTTCTTTTTACCGGGTTTGGCTTCAAACAATATGTTCTTGTTCTTGCCAATATCACATTTGTTGGTAAAATTTTGTTCTTGTTGTATAAGATTGTGAATTAGGCTCTTGACGCCACTGAAGTCAAGGGCTTTCAGGTTTTGCAGTCGGAGTGATTTATGCACTGTTGGGTCAGCAAAAATTGGGTTTGCCTAAAAAATATACAGCATAAAAATTACATCTTCCTTCTCAAAAAAACTTCACATATTTTCATTTTTATCTTGTCAAAAATTTTCAATTTTGACCTTTTTTATATTTATTATTGAGAAAAAAATATAATTTAGAAATTTTGAATGAAGTAAATTTCAAAATATTTTTATTAAAATTTATTATTTAAAATATTTAAAACGATAGATATCAAAATTAAAAAAAAAAAAAGCCTAAGGTAAAGAGGTGTATAGCTTTGAATGAGATGGATATGCACAAGAAAAAGTGAAAAGACTTTGTAATTGAGTAAGGGTCTATTTGAAACCCTCTGGTGTGACATATTAATGAGTTTTAATATTTCAATACCTACATTGAAGAGTTTGTCTATAGGGTAATTAGGGCTTGAAAAGCACGAAATTCTGATAAATGATCCATCCCTCGAGTGCCTTCATCTTAAAGGTGTTCCAGCAGCAAGATTTAGAGTACTTAATCTGCTCTTTGTTAATCTGGTTCGATTGGAGCTGGATGTTGGTTTTAATGGTTGGAATTTGCTATCACTCTTCCTTGAAAATTCTCATATTCTACAACTTCTTTGTTAATCTGGTTCCATTGTTATTCAATAGGTCCGGATATGTATTTGAAGAGGATAAAGAATATAACTGGTTAAAGTTTCCCTAACCGATTATTACCATACTAATTTTTGGCATCTGTCCAGCTGCTCCAGGAATTAATTGACATTGGAGATGAAAAGCAGTGGACACTGCCGAAGCATGTTCCATAATATTGTTTGTCACACCTGGAAACAAATCACCACTCATTATCCCGAAAGAAAGATTAGGAAAGGTGTGCTCATCTTCCTTCCTTATCATATCACTTTTTCTTGCAATTTACATGATATTTAAGGTAGAGAGGGAGGGCACATGCTATTAAACTTGAACATGCAAATTTTCAGACACAATTAGAAAATTAAAAGAATGGATTCTTTAAAGTAATTATCAAGACTGGAAACTATAAAGAAGAAAAGTACTACTTTTTGTAACCCTTTGTTTGCTTTTTTTTATTTTTTTAATTTTGGGCTACACCGATTAAAATTTGAATTCAAGACTCTCATCCTTGAAGTCGTCTCCAATACCACTTTTTTATTTATATTCTTGTTCAATTATATTACCAAAAGCTATGATCAAAACAACACGGTTAGGAAAGTGTTAAACTATGAAGAACATTTTTTACGGGTTAAGATAAAGAAAGAAGAAACACATCTGAAAGTCTTACAAGTTATGATCTGAAAGTCTTACAAGTTATGACAAGTGAGGATGAACGATTGGTGGGCTAGTCCCTTTTTGGGGCCAAGTGCAAGAAAACAACTCAAACTAAAATGTAAAAGGAAAAATTAGAGAATTAAGAAAATTAAAAAAAAAAAAAAATGTTTAGTCTAAGATGATGCTAACTCCGTAAGCAAATTTAATAACGTATCAATTACATTAGTGTAATTTAATTGTATGGTTAATGTAAAATCATTATTTTTTTTTTTCAAAATGATCGGTTTTTAATTTCACATTCTTCAAATAAAAAAATCTCTACTCCTTAATTAAAAAAATTTAAAGAATAGAAGATATGAAAACTGTGAGTTAGGGTGAAAGAGAGTATTATCTTTATATTGTTAGTATATACAACATTTGGTACATGAAACGTCTAAAGCCTTGGAAAATTTTGTATAAAGAAACATGATCCCTTGAATAACGGGATAAGGTTGAAAAAAATGCAAATAACCCCTTTGATAAATATGGCTGCTAAGAAGGTTACTGTAAAGCCAACTGACTTGACTTAAGTTGGATTTGGCTTGGCTTATTGCATGGCTCCTTTTTGCATGAATAGTGAGTTGGCTCAGTTTGCATGTCGCCACTTGCACGGCAGTCACTGTTTGCATGGGTGTTTAACTTGCATGGTTGCTACTGAGTTGACTTGGTTGCATTGTTTGCGTGGCATTGTTTGCATGGCTCTTTAACAAGCTTCAATTCAGATTATCTATCTACATCAAGGCAAATACATAATAAGGGTAATTATGTTCAAGAAGATTAAAGACACATGCTTATAAATTCAACAAATTATAAGTGAAGAAAATGAAACTACCTTTAACAGCTATGCCTGGTAGTTGTGAAAAAATTAGCAGAATCAATATCCTCACAATTAGTTTTATATTTGAGTGACTGACGAAAGCATACATGCAACTTACAGTTTCAAAGAACTTGATAGCATACTCATCAACAAGAGCTTGACCTAGCTTTTTAAGGCCAAGAATTATAGATTCACCTGCAACTCGTAGTTTTGTCACACTTAATAAAGTGCGAGTGTGAACAAACTACAAGAAGCAAAGTCAGTTATACAAGTCATGTAACAGAGAAGGGGTCGCCACCCAAATTAACAAACCCACCGTCTAACCCACCAACAAAACAAGATAAGAAATTTTTATAAATATATTGTAATGCTTTTGTGTCTGTCCGACGAATTTGAAAATAAAATAAAAAAATAATGGAGTCGTCATCAATCTTTTTTGGTTATGTACGATTGACCACCTATTAAAATTTATCATTTTAATAAAATTTTAAAATTTATTAAAAATATAATTTTATGATCTGTGAAACAGTTTGAGTTTGGGAGTCGATTACGTGTAGGGAAGGATTAGTATCCCCACAACGCCCGTTTAAAAACAGTACCAATTAACTATGTGTTATCCATTGATTTTGATAAAAATAGTCTTATTTTCGGTGTTTGAAAAAATAATTTTCTTGATTTTTTATTTATTAGAAATTGTTTTTTTATTTTATTTTTTAATGCTCAAATTTTATTCGAGAAAAATAAATTAGAACCTTTTAATCAAAATAATTCTTAAAATGTTCCAGTACTTTGGTAACATTAAAAGAATATTTTCTCACTTAGAGATTTCTTAGGCATTACTTCTCGGAATACCTTAGAATCTCATCATTAGAGGCTTAAATTTACTCTTCGTAAAAAAGCTATGTCGTGCATGCAATGCAGAATGTTACGATGTTGATGCTTATATTTTATTCTCTTTTTTAGAAATTTTATTAATTGTTTTATTTTTAATTTAATTTTTTAAAAGAAAAAGGATTATTTTATTGAAGTTTTTCTATAAATATTTCAATATATTAGTAATATTTAAAAAATGTTCTCACCTAGGGATTTTGTAAAGTATTATTACTCGGAATACTTTTAGAATCTTATCATTGGATAAAAAATTTTTTTCCTTATTTATATTATTATTATTAATTAATTAATTAATTAATTTTTATTTTTTATTAACAAAAAGAAAAATTTTATTGTATTGAAAACTTTTTATAAATACCTCAATACACTGGTAGTATGTAAAAAAAATCTTATTACCTAAAGATTTCGTAGGCATCACTACTTAGAGTACCTTTAAATTTCATCGTCGGATAAAAATTTTATTTTCATAGTCTTTTTATTAATTTATTATTATTATTAACAAAATTATAAAAAATTTAACTATATATTTCATTACTTATTTTTATTAATCATTATTATAAAACAACAAAAGATTATTCTAGCAAATTTAAATATTTTAACGTGCATAAATATTAATAAATTTAAAATAAAAAAATAATAATATTTTTAAAAAATTCAAAAACAAGGATAAAAAATTTTTTTACCTAGACCGGACCGATCAACAGTCCGATCAATGCTTGTCCAGTAGTCCGGTCACGTTTAGTAGTTCGGGGTCGGTCCGGCTCAGGTTCAGCAGTTCAAGTCAATCTGGATTTGGTTTAGCGGTTCAGTGCTGGTTCAATTGGACCGATCATAGGCTAAAAGGTGAAGTGGGTCATCGAGTCGGGTGCGCAGACCCTAGGTTAGGTCAATGGCTGATGCACGGATCCTTCGGCTAAAACGATGTCATTTCAGGCATTTCCCTAAACGACGTGGTTTTGAGTTTTAACCTTCTATAAAAAGAAAAAAAAATTTTGTTTATTTCATTTTTCTCTCCTCTCTCTCTAGCTCTCTTATTTTCTCAGAGTGTCTCTTTCTAAACTCATCGGATGATGGCCATTCGCTGTATCGACTGCAATCTTCGATCATCGGTTATCGATCATCGGTGACCAAAAAATCATAAAAGGCTTTAAAAAGTTCTTAGTATCCTTCTGAACTTCAATCTGGCCTACTTTTCGTCAAAAACCACCCGATTTATGTAGATCAAGGTTTGGAAGTTTTTTTTTTTGTACAAAGACTGATATATTTTTTTGTTTTTTTTTTCTATAAGGGGCTTCAGCGCTGAGGTTCCTCCTTGCGGGGAGGACTGTGTTTATTTTTTTTTTGTTTACACACTATTTTTTTGTGTGAGTGTGTATTATTTTTTTATTGCATTTGGGGAGTGTTTGGTGTAAGAAGGATATGGAGGTGCAACTAGGACTGGTGGGCTTGGGATTTAGAACTGGGTGGTGTTGTGGTGGTTTCAGGTGTGAGTTTGTGGGTACTAAGTTTGGGAAATGAAGGTGCAGGCCATATGCCAGGGCTTTCCGATTGGGGGCTCTCTGGAAGGGGCTGGTGCTTGGGGGCAGAACACAGAGGCTTTTAGGGATCTTTCATTTGGTCTTTTTCTGGATTATGAATTTTATAAGGTTGATTGAGAGAGCAAGTGGTGGTTGGTTTGGGGTAGGTTTAAGGAGTCAAGGGGTCAGAAGGTAGGGTATGATGGTGATGGGGCCACAGTTCTGGTGAATAGAAGGTGAACAGGGGGTGGCAATGGTTCAGGAGTGCTTGGGGTGGATATAAAGTTTGCAAGGTATGGGTGATCAGAGGGGTAGGTGGCCAATGGTGCCATGCAAGGCACCACTACCATCAAACCCTTTTGTTTTTTTATTTTTTTTATATTTTTGTATTTTGTATTTTGTATTTTTTTTTATATTTTTCAATATTAATGTAAAAAAATAAATAAAAGAAAAAAAAGTAGGTTTTGGTTTAAAGAACAAAGCTGGGCCTTGGGCCCAATCCAAATCAAGCTTTAGGCCTGCTTGGATTGCGATCAGGCTTGAAGCCCAATTGAATTGAACTTGGACCTCAATTCGAGAGTTAAAATTGGGCCTGAAGCCCAATTGAATTGAAATTAGGCTTCGACTTGAAAACCCAATATACTCGACAGATTAAAACTCGAATAAATTTGGTGTCTATAGCTACCCTTCTTTGCACATTGCTGAGGATCAAGAATAGGGCAAAACAATGACAACAATTTTATCTGAAATCAAAAGAGGTATTCTTTTTTTAGAAAAAAAACTAATTAGAGGGCTTTTGTCATCAAATCAAAATGCCCTTTTTACTCAAGGTTCGACAACTTTTGAAAATTTAAAATCTAAAAAAGACTAATTTCAGTAAATGTTCAACAACTTTAAAATTTTTCTCGAAAAAAAAATGCTCATCTTAGCAAAGGTTCAGCAACCTATAAAATTCTATCTTAAAAAAGGCTCATCTCAGCAGAGACTCAATAAATTTTAAAATTTTATCTTGAAAAAAGCTCATCTCAGCAAAGACTCAACAACTTTAAAAATCCATCTTGAAAAAGCTCCTCTTAACAGAGGCTCAATAACTTTAAAATTCTATCTTGAAAAAGGCTCCTCTCAATAGAGGCTCAACAACTTTAAAATCTTATCTTGAAAAAGCTCCTCTAAGTAGAGGCTCAACAACTTTAAAAATTCATCTTGAAAAAGCTCCTCTAAGCAGAGGCTTAATAACTTTAAAATTCATCATCTTGGAAAAGCTCCTCTAAGTAGAAGTACAACAACTTTGAAATTTATCTTGAAAAAGGCTCCTCTCAGCAGAGGCTCGACAGCTTTAAAATTCTATCTTGAAAAAAGCTCCTCTTAGCAAAGACTTAACAATTTTAAAAATTCATCTTGAAAAAGCTTATCTCAACAAAGGCTTAATAACTTTAAAATTCTATCTTGAAAAAGGTTCCTCTCAATAGAGGCTCAACAACTTTAAAAATCCATCTTGAAAAAGCTCCTCTAAGTAGAGGCTCAACAACTTTAAAATCTCATCTTGGGAAAGCTCCTCTAAGCAGAGGCTCAACAATTTTAAAAATTCATTTCGGAAAAGCTCCTCTAAGCAGAGGCTCAATAACTTTAAAATCTTATGTTGAAAAAGCTCCTTTAAACAGAGGCTCAACAACTTTAGAATTCATCATCTTGGAAAAGCTCCTTTAAGCAGAGGCACAACAACTTTAAAATTTATCTTAAAAAACCTCTTCTAAGCAGAGGCTCAACAACTTTAAAATTTATCATATTGGAAAAACTCCTTTAAGAAGGGCACCAAAACTTTAAAATTTATCTTGAAAAAGCTCCTCTAAGCAGAGGCTCAACAACTTTAAAAATCCATATTGGAAAAACTCCTCTAAGTAGAGGCACAACAACTTTAAAATTTATCTTGAAAAAGCTCCTCTAAGCAAAGGCTCAACAACTTTAAAATTTTTCATCTTGAAAAAGCTCCTCTAAGTAGAGACACTATAACTTTAAAATTTATCTTGAAAAAGCTCCTCTAAGTAGAGGTTCAACAATTTTAAAAATTCTCATATGTTCTCGAAACCGAGTTCTCATCTTTGAACAAGTAAATTTCACTCTTTTGAAATCTTTTGTTTGATTATTATCTTCATCTGAATATCAAAATCTTGTTTTTCATTAGGAAATGGAAAGTTTCTGTCTTTATTATAACTGTTCATGGACGCATGTACTAAGTGCCCTAAATACAATGCATGTAATACAATCAAAATTATTCATTGTAGTAAAAAAGTTCTCAAAATATCTTGCTTTTTGCTTCTTTTATCAGAATTCTCAACAATTGCCATATGACCAATATATTCTTAACATCTGACCATTGTATTCTTCTGTAACAATACTTTTCTTCTTCAAAAGCTTGCAACATTAATGTCTTGTAATACTTTTCTCATAGTTTTCCATTTGTTTTTGTCAACTTTGAAAAAGTAATGCTAGGATCTTTCATGTTTGTTTTCCTTTTCATCATTTTAAGTTCAAGACAAATAAAATGCAATCACACATTTCTTTTATTTGTACGATGAACAAAAATATTAAATGAGAATAAAAGAATGGATAGGCATTATTTCTAAAAGAAAGATAGCATATTTCATTAGATGGCAAAGTGTTTGAGTTGAAACAAAGGTGCCTAAATAATGATCATAAGATAATCATGAGTAAAATATTCCCATATATTTTTTTAAAAAACTAAATCAAATGACTTGATACTTTAGAGTTCAACAAACTACACTTGTCCCCTATGTTGTAAGTACATTCAAGCTACCTTTTTAGGTTTTCAGCTTAGATGAGTTATCTTTTTTTCTTTCTTTTTCTTTTTTTTAAGCAAAATATTTCTTTATAGCATCTGAATTTATTGGGGTAGGTAAATCACTTCCTTCCATTTTTGCCAAAATCAGTGCCCCACCGGAAAAGGCCTTTTCCACCATGTAAGGACCCTCCCAATTTGGGGTCCATTTTTCTCGATTGTCATGTTGATTTGGAATTATCCTTTTCAATACTGAGTCTGCTTCCCTAAAGCGACGGGGATAAATTTTCTTGTCATGTGCTCTCATCACCTTTTTTTGATGTAATTGACCATGACAAAGTGCCGTAAGTCATTTCTCTTCAATAAGGTTCAATTGTTCATAGTGATTCTGAACCCATTCTGCTTCCTCTAACTTTACCTCCATCAGGACTCTCAACAATGGAATTTTCACTTTAACAAGTAGCACAGTTTTCATTCCATATACTAAGGAGAACGGGGTAGCCCCAATAGATGTTCGGACTGATGTTCTATAAGCATGCAAAGCAAAGGGTAACTTCTCATGTCAATCTTTGTAAGTATCAATCATTTTCTTTAAGATTCTTTTGATATTCTTATTTGTAACCTCCACTGCCCCATTTATCTTTGGACGATATGGTGTCGAATTATGATGATGGATCTTGAATTGAGTGCACACTTCATTCATCATTTTATTATTCAAGTTTTTGGCATTATCAGAAATAATCATTTCTGAAAGCCTATATCTACATATTATCTCTTTTTTTATGAATTTACATACCACATATTAGGTTACATTAGCATATGATGTAGCTTTTACCCACTTCGTGAAGTAATCGATCATCATAAATATGAATCTATGCCCATTTGAAGCTTTTGGAGTGATGGGACCAATGACATCCATGCCCCACATAAAGAATGGCCACGGAGGAGCTAAAACGTGTAATGCTATTAGAGGATCGTGGATTTTGTCAGCATAGATCTGACACTTATGGCATCTTTTAGCATAATTAATACAATCATTCTCTATTGTCAACCAATAGTAACTAGCCCTCATAATTTGCCTAGCCATTATATGACCATTTGCATGTGCCTCACAAACTTTGTCATGTACTTCTTCAATAATCCTCTTCGCTTTAGTTACATTCACACATTTTAAAAGTACTTGATCTTGACCTCTTTTAGAGAGGACATCTCCATCAAGAAAGAAACTCATACCCAACCTTCTAATAGTCCTCTTATCATTTTTTGTTGCATATTCTGGGTATTGCTAGCTTTTAATGTATTGCATAATGTCATGATACCATGGCTTCCTATCAACTTCTTATTCAACACCTGAACAATGTGCTGGTTCATCCTTCACATCTAGCTTGATCGGTTGAATTTTAGTATTTGCATCTATTTTAATCATTGCAGCTAAAGTAGCCAAAGCATCAACAATTTGGTTTTCTTTTTTAGGCAAATGCTCAAACTGAACTTCTTTGAATTGTTTGACCAACTCAGAGATGTATTTATAGTATCGAATCAACTTGGAATCTCTTGTTTCCCATTCTTTTCATAACTGATAGATGACTAGAACTGAATCTCTAAACATATCCAACACTTTGATCTTCTTTTCAATCGCTGCTTGTAGACCCATAACACAGGCCTCGTATTCAGCCATATTGTTTGTGCAATTGAAATTCAACCTAGCTGTGATAGGATAATAATGTTTATTAAGAGATATTAAAATTGCCCCAATACCATGGCTTAAAGCATTAACAGCTCCATTAAAATACATCATCTAGGATTTCCCAACAGGTTCATTTTCTTCAATTACCATCATATTTTCATCAAAAAAATCTAATTTTATTAGCACATAATCTTCAGTTGCACGATCAGTAAGAAACTCAGCTATTGCACTTCCTTTAATAACTTTTTGAGTCACATAAACAATATCATATTCTAAAAGCGTAATTTGCCACCACGCTATTCTCCTTGTCATTGAAGGCTTTTCGAAAATATACGTAATAGGATCCAACTTTGCTATGAGTCAAATGGTATGATAAAAGCATGTATTGTCAAGCCTTCGAGCTGTCCAGGCCAATACATAACACATCTTCTCTAATGGTGAATACTTGGACTTATAATCAGTGAATTTCTTACTTAAGTAGTAAATTGCTCATTCTTTCTTGTTAGTTTCATCTCTTTGCCCCAACACACATCCCATTGAATTTTCATGCACTATTAAGTAAAAATCAAAGGTTTTCTTGGGATTGACGGCACCAACACAGGTAGATTTGACAAGTATTCTTTGATCTTATCAAAAGTTTCTTGACAGTCATCATTTCATTCTTCTAGATCATATTTTCTAAAAAGCTTGAAAATAAAATCGTACTTGTAAGTGAGTTAAGAGATGAAGCGAGCAATATAGTTGAATCTCCTTAAGAAACCTCACACTTCTTTTGAGGTACAAAGAGGAGATAAGTTTTGAATAGCTTGTATCTTATTCGGGTCTACTTCGATTATTTTTTCACTAACCATAAAGCCAAATAGTTTTTTTAATTTGGCACCGAATGTATATTTAGCAAGATTCAACTTTAGCTGAAATTTTTTCAACCTGTCAAACAAATATTTGAGATTGACTACATGATCCTCTTCTTTATGAGATTTTATGATCATATCATCCTTATATACTTCTATTTCTTTATGCATCATATCATAAAAAAGAGTCACCATTGCTCTTTGATAAGTAGCACCAGCATTTTTTAACCCAAAAGGCAAGACTTTGTAACAAAATGTCCCCTACATGGTCACAAATGTGGGTTTCTCCACATCATCTCTGGTCATCTTAATTTGGTTGTAACCTGAGAAGCCATCCATAAAAAAAAATGTGGAATGCCTAGCAGTATTATCTATTAGGGTATCGATATGGGGCAAAGGAAATTATCCTTATGACTTGCCCTATTCAGATCTCGATAGTTGACACACATTCTCACTTTTTCATCCTTCTTGGGAACTGGCACTATGTTGGCTACCTATTTAGGATATTTTACCACCTTTAAAAATCTAGCATCAAATTACTTTTTCACTTTTTTTTTAATTTTCAGCAACATCTCTGACTTCATGTGCCTTAGCTTTTGTTGTACCGACTTGCATTCTGGTTTTAAAGGTAACTTGTGCTCTACAATATCAGTGCTGAGTCCTAACATATCTTGGTAAGACCGCGTGAACACATTTATATATTCTTGAAGCAACTCTTATAGCTTCTGCCTTTTAGCTGGTAAAATGGATGTACCAACTTTGACCTCTCTTTTATTTTCATCATTCCTCAAATTCACCAGTTCAGTAATTTTTTGGTGGGGTTCAATTAGCTTATCTTCATATTCTATTATTTTTAACAAATTAAGAGGCAATGTGTAATTATCTGAATCTTTCTCATTATCAAGTTCATCAACATGAATTAAGTTTTTGAAATCAAATTCAAGATTATTGCCATGATTATCCTTAGGTTCATTATTTGGGACATTGCAAAGGGTAAGATGAAGAGAATATTGGCACACAAAAATGGAATGAAAAGAAAAAATAAAAAGTAAAATAAAGATGAAAATAATAGAAGAAATACAGATGCATCTTCTAAGTCTTTTATTAAAACAACAAATATAAAGACACCACAAAAGATCACTAAATGCTCACAGAGAGCAATTAGAGATTTAAAGTTTCATAATACATTACTTTTCCAAAGTTTTAAAGACAATAGGTAGCTCCGTAACTT
The DNA here is from genome assembly GCF_002303985.1 of Durio zibethinus. The sequence goes on from NW_019168270.1 coordinate 13,296,033, forward strand.
TCTAATTATCCAGCTCAAAATCGAGAGGATAAGGGTACATGAACAGCTCTCCATCTTAACCCTTCTTTTCTTCATTATCCACTATTTGAATGGCTAGCTTTGAAAACTATTCCACTAATCCTGTACTTAGGGCTCCTGACAAATCTAGGTAAATATATCCTCATAAACGAAAAGAATCATAGAGGTAGGGGATGACCATAGGCTCTAACTCTGGCTTATATCCCCTAAGATTAGCCATTCTCTTATCTTTTTTCTTATTCATCATTTTTTTTGTCCTCTCTTATTGGCTTATATCCTAAGTTGAATATGTTTTTCTTGTCATATACTGCTGGTGGCTCTATGATTCCTTGTAGGTTCTTTCCTAGTCTAGTTCCAAGTTGCCATCCCATTTCAGTGAGCTGCTTAACGTCCTTTTTAGTAGTCATAGATAGGTGTGGTGACTATAATTTAGATCATTTAGCCATATAGGTTGTGTTAGCAATCTCAAAAGATTTTATATGAGCACTCAAAAGCTTCATCTGCTACTTTTACATAAGAAGTATTTACCAGTTAGGTGACCAGTAAATCTTTTTCTCCTACCACACATGTCAGTTTTTCATCAATAATGAATTTGATTTTTTGATGCAATGAGAATGGAACAGCACTCGTCATATGAATCCATAGCCTACCCAACAAGCAACTATATGAAAATATCCATAACTTGAAATTTCACATTGAAAGTACACGGGCCAATCTGTAATGGCATTTTCATGTCTCCCAACACATCTCTTTGGGTTTCATTAAAGGCTCGAACTATCATATGACTAGGCTTCATATAAGATCCATCAACAGGGAATTTTGTTAGAGTAGTCATAGACATGACATTAATGGATAAGCCATTATCGATCAAAACTTTAGCCATTATATGACTCTTGCACTTTACAGTAATGTGAAGATCCTTGATACTTTCTTAACCTTCAGAATGAATCTCTTCATCATTGAAAGAGATATAGTTTGAAATTATCAGATTACCTACAAGCTATTCTACGTACTCAATAGATATATTATGAGACATATATGCTTGATTGAGTACTTTCAATAGAGCATTACGGTGTTACTCTGAGTTTAGCTATAATGATAATAGCAAAATTCTAGTTGGTATCTTGTTAAGCTATTCTACCATGCTATACTCGCTATGTTATATTAACTTTAGAAATTTACAAGCTTCACTTTCAGAGACTGGCTTATGATATTCTTTATCTAATACTGCAACAGGATTATTATGACTTTCCTCTTCTTCTCCCACATTTGTTTTTTCTTTCCTGACTTTCTCTAAAGCTTATGGAGTATAACATCTTCTACTTCAAGTTATACCTCCTATGCTTGCTATGTTTATAGTATCTGGATTGACTACGATATCACAATCATACTTCTATAATATAATTTCATCATTCTGATATGAAAAAAAGTCAAGAACTTTAATTGTCACTATTAGTCGAGAGATGGGTTTTTCTGGCCTTGGTATTGACTTCTCATCATAATAAATTGTTACTGATCTACACATAAACTTATTCTTTGAATCAATGGTAAACATTTTAGCTTTCATCAACTATTCTATTTCTTCGTAAAACTCTATTCGACCCATATCCATCAACTTTTACACCTTTTGACGAAATTTGTGACAACTCTTGGTAGAATGTGAAGACACCCATTTTATTTTATTTTTTATTTTTTTTCTTTGTCTTTTGCTTTTTTTTTTCTAACAACTTTTCTGATAGTCGCCTGACAGCCACCGACAGCCGTCTAACAACCACCAACAACCATCTGATAGCCACCAGCCACAGTCTCACAAATCCTAAACTTTTTAGGATTTTAATCTTGTTTTTGCTCTATAAATAGAGCCACGAAAACTCATAACATGGGGATAAAAAAAAAAGGGAGAAAAACCTCTACAAAAAAAATCACTGAAAATAAAAAACCAGTTCAAACAAAAAAAAAACTTTGTTAATAAGCTAAGAAAACCAAATAAAAAAAACAACACAATCCCAAAAAAAAAACCCTTGGTAACGGGGATCTCAACACCAAAAGAATTTTTTTTTTTCATTCTAACTAAAACTTTGGGCCTCGATCTATGTCATTCAAAGTCATTTCTTGTAAAACAGAGGTTCGATTTGAGTTCAGGAGATCGAAAACAATTTTTTAAGTATTTTTTAGAAATTTTTTTGACACATTCAATGGTGGCCGGCGACGGTACCGGTGACTGCCGGCTGCGACGGGTGGCAGCAGGATTGCTAGAAACTGGGAAGGAGAAAGAAGAAAAATTTTGAAGGATAGAGAAAGAAAGAAGAGAAAAGGAGAAGAAAGGAAAAAATAAAGGAGTGGGGGTGTTTTGTGGTCTATTTATAGTGAAATCAAAACGACGTCATTTTGATTAAATGGTAGCCAAACGACCAAGCTAAGCCAGGAACAGAGCTGACCATATACCCAAGTTAAGCCGACTAAGTCATTGACTATAGGTCCAAGCTGGTTGACTGAACCGATTGAGTCATTTCTAATCTTTGATCGGTGTTGACTAGGGCCATTTTAGATATTTTTACTGTAACTTGTTATTTTTTTTATTTTTTTGCTTAATTTTTTATATATATTTCTAATATTTAATTTATGATTTTTTTGTTATTTTTATTTTATTTTTGTATAAATTCTTCATATAAAATAAAGTAAATGGTAGAAAATATAAAATAGTTTTAATTTAATTAATTTAAAATAATTACCAAACATAAACTCATCAAAATTTTAATGCACAAGAATAAATAAAAATATATAATAATTGATAAAAATTAATTAATAAAAAATAATAATTTAAAAAGTAAAAAAAAAATTTTTATCCGACGATAAAATTCAAAGGTACTACGAGTAGTGATACCTATAAAATCTTTAGGTAAGCAAATTTTTTTAAAATACTACCAGTGTATTGGAGTATTTATAAAAAGTTTTCAATACAAAAATTTTTTTTCTTTTTTATTAATAATAGATAAAATTAACTAATTTATAAAAAAAAAACTAAAATAAAGCGATACAAAATGAGAAAAAAATAAATGTTATCCAATGATAGGATTCTAAAAGTATTACGAGTAGCGATACTTTACAAAATCCCTAGTTGAGAAGATTTTTTTTAATATTACCAGTGCATTGGAATATTTATAAAAAAAACTTCAATATAATAAAAATTCTTTTTTTTCTTTAAAAATTTAACTAAAAAGGAAATCAATTAATAAAATTTCTAAACACAAAATAAAATGTGTGTATTAACATATTATTATTTGTATTGCATGCATTGCATAGCTATTTTGCGAAAAATAAATTTGAGCCTCTGAAGATGAGATTCTAAGATATTTCGAGAATCGATGCCTAAAAAATCTCTATGTGAGAAAGGGTTCTTCTAATGTTACCAACGTACTAGAACATTTTAAGAATTATTTCAATAAAAAGGTTCTAATTTATTTTTCTCAAATAATATTTAAATATAAAAACCAATTCCCAATAAATGAAAAAATTAGGAAAATTATTTTTCAAACACCGAAAATAAGACTTTTTTTATCAAAATCAAAGGATAACACGTAGTTAAGTGGAACCGCTTTTAAACGGGCACTGTAGGGGTGTTAATCTTTTCTCACGCATAATCGACTCCTTAATCCAAACTATTTCGCAAACCATAAAATTATCTTTTTAATAATTTTAATATTTTATTAAAAATGTAAATTTTAATAGGTGACCAATCGCACATAGCCAAAAAAGATTGGTGGCGACTCTATTATGTTTTTATTTCATTCCAAAATTTGTCGGGCGAACACAAAATCATTACGACAGCTTGGCGACTCGCTGGGAATGCCATTTGTTTTCGAGTGTCAGGCCAAAATTAACAAATGTTATCTTTAAATTTTGATTCAAACAGTCTTAATCAATTTTTTAGATTTTTATTTTGCACTTTCAATAAAAAAAAAAACAAATCGAAAACAAAAAATTCACACATGTTTCTTTTACTATGCCTCTTATGCTTTATTTTTTTTTGTATATATTACTCTCAGTAAATTAGGATATATTAACACACATAATGACATGATGCATCTCATGCATGAGCTCTATACCCGACTCCGTCCCTTATAAGAATAAGTAGAGTACCTATGCCTTTATGAGGTGATAACTTTCGCAATGGCAAGTAAAATACTTCTACTCAAATTAAATCATTTTCGTTCGTAGCTTGTAATGGGTAAGGATTGGAGTGCTTTGCTAGTCCAACATGAACAGTAAAGAACAATTTGAGAACATTTAGATGCAAATAAACTAGAACCAAGCATGTAATAGGCTTAAGAAGCTAACCTTAGGTAGAGCTTTACTCATCTTTTTTTAGAAAATACCTAAGTCGAAAATGTGTAAGAATAGAATCTGTGTGTAATAAAAAAAAAAACACAAACAAAAACGAAAACAAAACAAAACAAAAAAGACATTTTTAAACCACATCTTCACTAATTCAATTTTGTTTTTCTTTTTTTTTTTACATTAATCATATCATATAGTTCTGCATTAAGGTATTTGCTCTAGGACATCTTTCTCTTAAAAAGTCTTTATAGATCCCATAGGACTATAGATTGCTCAAATCTCATCTAACAAAAGTTATATGGAATTAATGAGAATTTTTAGTGTTAAAATTTATCCAAGAGTAAATATATCCCATTTGCATTCATGCATCATGTGCACCATTTTTTTCAAAAATCAAAAATAAAATAAAATAAAATTTCAACACATGGCATTCTTTTTTAAAAAAAAAATTAAGGTAATAAAGGTTCAAGAATAGCTCGCCCACCAAAAATTTTGATTCAACCTGCCTACCAACACCAAAGTTCAAAAAAGAATCATGAAACAAAAATAAGCTAGTTGATTTGAGAGGATGAAGAAGGCTAAAAAAGAATTAAAAAAGGATATTGATAAGATAATGGACATGCTCAAGAAGCTTGATAAAGGAAAAGCGGTGGAAGGAAATTTTAGCTTTCAAAAACAATTGCCAAACATGGTGGATCCTATTTACCCTTCAGGGTTTGAGCCACGAACCCTACCTTCTCAAGGAACCAGAGTGCAAATTTCTACTCCTAAAGGATATTCTAATCTTTATCTAAGAATGATATCTACACATGCTCTAGGACAATTCTAAAATTTTGTCAATCCTGTTATGATGGAAAAACCACCCAAGCCAATCTTGGTTCCTAATTTGGATAATTCTAAGGAGAGAGAAAGGACAGTGATAAAGATACCTGAGAAAGTGAAAGATACCAGCGCCTGAAAGAAAATGAAGTTATTGAAAGAATGGCTTAAAGCCGTAGAAAGAATAAATTTTCATGGCTCTATAGATGCAGTCGACCTTTGTTTGGTCCCAAATGTGGTCATTCCATCGAAATTTAAAGTCCCTAAATTTAAAAAATATGATGGCACAAAATGCCCAATGACTCATGTCACCATGTATTGTTGCAAGATGGCGACACATACTCGTGATGAAAAGCTATTGATGCATGTATTTCAAGACAGCCTTACGAGATCTATAACTAGATGGTATGTTCAACTAAACAGGACTCGTATGCGTTCCTAGCAAGAGCTCACAAAGGCATTCCTTACATAATACTAACACATCATATATCTAGCACTAGATCATCTGTCTCCACAGAACATGGAAAAAAAAGCAACAAAAAGTTTCAAAGAGTATGCACAGAGATGGAGAGATATGGATGCACAAGTACAACCTCCTCTCATTGAGAAAGAGATAACTGTCTTGTTTGTGAACACTTTGAAAACACCATACTATGAAAGACTGATAGGCAATGCAATCAAAAACTTTACAGACATGGTGATATCTGGTAAGATTATTGAAAACACCATAAAGAATGGCATGCTCGATACAGGAGAGACAAGCAAAGCAAAAAAAGGTGAAGCCCTCAAAAAGAAAGAAAATGAAGCCCAACCAGTGAACTATGTGGGGTAATAATTTGAAAGTTTCACCCCATACCTTACACCAATGTACCAAACCCATTACCCACCTATAAACAATGTTACATCCATTCCTTATCCTTGTCAACCGTATCAACCACTACAATAATCAACTTATCCACTCTATTATTAGCCATCTTTTTAGACACCCAGCTATTCGTACAACCATCCTACTGCACTTGCCAAATCAGAACAAAGATCCAATCTAAGTAGTGGTCCAAGAGCTTCAAAAAATATTAAAGAAAGAATCAATTTCAACCTTATTCCCATATCTTACACATAATTGTTACCCCAACTTATCCAGAATTAGCTTTTGGAGCTTGTGCATCTAGAACCCCTTTAACCCCTTTCCCAAAATGGTATGATTCTAATGCACAACGTGATTACCATATTGAAAATCAGGGCCACTTGACAAAAAATTGTCTCGCATTGAAATATAAGGTTAGAGATCTCATTAAAGCTAAAAAAATAAAATTTGAAACTAACGGTGATCATTGTGGCCTTGATATATTTGAAAAGCGGTGAACCTGGGGTGTTAAAGCATTGATATGAATAATTTGGATGCAATGGATAGATGAAGAATTGGAGAATGGTTCTATGCGTTTTCTAAAAAAATGATGGTTCATTGAATGGATTGATTTAAAAAGTGTGCCACTTTTGTTTTCTTTTTCACTTCTATATAAGACATGTGTATGAACTTCATGATTTGTATGAAAGTTGAATTTGAATGCTAATTGAGAGAATTTTTTTCTTTTTTGGCTCAAGTTTTTTAAAAAATAAAATAAAATCTTTTCTCTTCATAATAAAAAGTCTCAAAAAAATTGGTGGTAATTATTATGAACCTATCTAAATAAAATATTCTCATGTACTTTTCATGTCCTAAAAATATTTGAAAAACTTTAATGCTCCAAAGGATACAAGTTTGTGATACCTCTTGTCAAGGCAACAAACACTAAAATAATCCATTTGGAAAAACCTTCTGAGTTCATTGATAATCAAAAAAATATGATGCCTTTTTTATCTAAATATTGGTGAGTTGATAGGTGTTAAGACTATGCTTCAAACAAAAAGGTATTTAGATAACCATAAATACACAAATGCACCTTTTTATCTAGGGGCATATTGACAAAAAAAAAGATTTCCAATTGCCCCAAAATTACCAAGTTCATGCCACTATCTAATTTAGTGATGATGTGCACAATTAAGACCTAAATAGACCCTTTCAACATGATTTTCATTGTCGCATAAACCTTGTTGACTTACTAAGATAGGACAAAGATTGGTTGTCATATAAGTTGTGAAAAAGAAAACAAAACAAAAAAACAAAAAAAAATATGGATGGTTACATTGTGCACTTTAAATATTCAAACGATCCCAAAAAAAAAAAAGAAAAAAAAGAGGTGATAAAAATAAATTTTTGGTTTTTCAAGGAATCACTCTTCAGCATAAGTGACTAGACTTGATATGACGAATGGCCATCTTTTTTTTTCCTTTCACAAATAAGAAATTATTCATTTGCTACCCCTTTGAGCCTAATGAATTTTTTCTAAATGAACCTTGATCAAGGATCACCCTCTACATTAGGAGAAAAACACAAAGAAAGATTTATTTGATGAAGTCATGGTTTGATAACAAAGAAAAAATGCCTTAAGTTGTAAAAGCAAATGCCAGACAAATTGAGTTTTAGAAGTTTTGAACATATTCCCGCAAAGGTTGAAATATGCAAGAAAAAGTAAAAGTGAAAGCAAAAGCAAAAAAAGATAGAAGAAAAAAAAAAGAATGATTGGATGTTACAACTGAAGGAATAAAAAATGAATGTCTAAAAGAAAGTCCTTCACATGGTATGAAATGATCCTTGGTCTGATCACCTTCAAACACATGTTTTGGGCCTATTTACCCATTTTTTTAGAACCTCGAACCTTGGCCTATGTTACATACCTTGAAATGTCCATTTTGATCAAACATGGACACTTGAACTGAAGAGTTTGTTTCTTGCAGAATCTTTCATGACCAACTTCACTTTTTTCATTTTCTTACAAGAATACTTGAGTGCATGATAAAATCATAAAAAAAAAAAGATTAAAAAAATGAAAAAAAAATGAAAGAATGAAGCTCTAGGGTGAAAACCCAAAAATGGGCAATCTAGAGCAAGAATGGCATTGCAACATCAAAACTCATCGTAACCAATGATTGAGATGTATATAAGGGTTATCTTAGAAAATCTTGACCTTGCCTAATATGATCTTGAATTTACCATAGCTGGTCTTGACATCTATTAAAATACCATATTGTGATACTAAAAAAAGTGTCAAATCTGATTTAACCATAAAAGAACCTTCCAAAAGAATTCATTGTTGAGCCTGGATAAAAATTCAATTTTCCATATCAAGTTAAAGTCCTTTTGACAATTAATCATCCAAGCCATTTGAGAAAATTACCATTATGTACAGATATCTGCATAATAATGATCACCATTTTTTTAGAGACTTAAGAGTCATATTGTTTCATAAAGGTTAACTAAGGCAGTTTTTTATGAGAATTTTTTCATTAAAATAAAATATTTTTAGGGAAAGAAAATAAAATTAAAAAAAAACTTTGAGAAAAATAAATGGCAATATGGGAAATATTTTTCTAATCATTTGAGTTTCACTACAGTTTGATGGTTTATTCACTCTCATCAAGTTCAAGTTAATCATATGCATGTTTAATTTGAAGATGAAAAAAATTGAAAGAAAAGTTGAGAAGTCCAAATTGCAAAGAAAGAAAGCAAAATTGATGAAAAGTGAGCAGTAAGGAAAAAGATTTGACATTGAAATGAGATGAAAGATTCAGGATTGAAAGAAAAGAGCTTTGGAAAATTTAAGAAAAAAAAACTTTTGGGCATTGCATATCTTGACTTTGGTTTTTTTAGCAAAAGAAGATTTTGAGCATTTAAATCTTTTAACTTTGCATACATTAGCATTTTTGGAAAAGACATTTACATTTCATGTACATCTTTTTAAGAAAAGATATTTTCATCTCATGAGCATCATTTAAGAAAAGACATTTGCATTTCATTTGCCTCATAATGGTGTTCACCAATTTTGGAAATATTAAAGAGGAAAAAAGAAGGAAAAGGAGCAAAAACATATTCAAAAGGTAAAAACATTTTTAAGAATTTCATTGAGATGATGAGAGCTTTAAGACCAACCTAGCTGGCAAAAAAGTTGTTAACTCAGTGAAATTAGCAACGTTCAAGAAAAATATTATGATAAATTGTTTTCAAAGTTCTCGGTGGTGATATCCGAGTATTAAAGTATGAATTTCATTTTCTTAGCGGTGATATCTAAGACATTTTCAAAATTACTTGGTGGTGATATCCAAGTGTCAAAATTTGAATTGCATTTTCTCAATGGTTATAGCCAAAGTCATTTGCCTTTTCTCTTTTCTCAGTGGTGATATCCGAAGTCATTTAGCATTTCTCGGTGGTGATATCTGAGTGTCAAAGTTTGAATTGCATTTTCTCAGTGGTGATATCCGAAGTCATTTGCATCTTTTTAGTGGTGATAATCGAGTGTTAAAGTTTGAATCATATTTTTTCGGTGACGATATCCAAAGTCATTTGCATTTTTCTCGGTGGTGATATCCGAGTGTGCAAGTTTGAATTGCATTTTTTGTGACGATATTCGAAGTCATTTGCATCTTCTTGGTGGTGATAACTGAGTGTCAAAGTTTGAATTACATTTTCTTGGTGGCAATATCTGAAGCCATTTGCATTTTCTTGGTGGTGATATCTAAGTGTCCAAGTTTGAATTGTATTTTCTTGATGGCGATATCCAAAGTCATTTGCCTTTTTTCAATGGTAATATCCTAGTGTCCAAGTTTAAATTGCATTTTCTCTGTAGTGATATCCGAAGTCATTTGCATTTTTCTCGGTAGTGATATCCTAGTGTCAAAGTTTGAATTACATTTTCTCAGTGGTGATATATGAAGTCATTTGCATTTTTTTTTATGGTGATATCCAAAGTTATTCGCATCTTCTCGATGGTGATGTTCGAGATCATTTGTCAATGGTGATATTCGAAGTTATTTTTTTTAATGGTTTAATTTAAAGTTATTGAGCCTCTGCTTAGATGAGCTTTTCTAATATTTATTTTTAAAGTTGTTAAGCCTCTACTTAGAGGAGCCATTTATATTTTTAAAAGTCGTTGAGCCTCAACGTAGTGGAGCTTTTTACAGGATAAAATTTTTAAAGTTGTTGAGCCTCTACTTAGAAGAGCCCTTTTAAATTTTCAAAAGTCGTCAAACCTATGCTAAGAAGAACCCTTTTAAATTTGGAAAAAACTTAAGCCTCTACTCAAAGAAACTTTTCAAATTTTCAAAAAAAAAAAGAAGAAAAAACTTTGTATTCAATGCTTTGTCTTTGCTTGAACAAAATAGTTATCTTTTAGTCTTTGCTTTGTTCATGATTCTCAGAAATAAGTAAATAGGGGCAGCTGAAGACACTCATTTTATTTTATTTTATTTTATTTTTTCTTCATTTTTTCTTTTTCTTTCTCATTTTCTTTTTCTTTTGCTTTTTCTTTTTTGGTAACTTTTTTTATAGCTGCCTGACAGTCACCGATAGCCACCTAACAACCACTAACAACCATCCTGATAGCCACCAGCCATAGTCCCATAAATCCCAGACTTTCTAAGATTTTAATCTTGTTTTTGCTATATAAATAGAGCCACGAAAACTCATAACAGGGGAATAAAAAAAAAGGGAGGAAAGCCTCTGCAAAAAAAAATTGTTGAAAACAAAAAACTAGTTTAAAAAAAAACAATGTTAATAAGCCAAGAAAACCAAACCAAAAAAACAACACAATCCTAAAAAAAAAAAGAAAAAACCTAGTAACGGGGATCTCAGCACCAAAAACACAAAAGAAATTTTTTTTTCATTCTGACTGAAACTTTGGGCCTTGATTTATGTTGTTCGAAGTTGTTTCTCACAAAACGAAGGTTGGATTTAAGTTCAAGGGGTCAAAAACAATTTTTTATTTTGTTTAACATATTATTAACTTTCTTAGCTAGCACGACACGCTTACAGGTACTATATTGGACTTTTTCCAGGGGGCAACCTATATAACCTAAGAAATGAAACATTTAGGAAATAGAGAAATCATTATAAAACACAATCGCTAGTTGACTTTGCAAATCCAAATAAAATATATGAAAAGAAAACTATACAACGAATAAGTAATAATTTAATTACAATTAGTTTACGATTTGCTTTGAATATTATTCCTTGTGACACTGGGTAACCTAATCTATGAAAGGAAAAAGTTTGAAAATAGAGATATTAATATAAAACATATTCACTACTTGTCCTTGCAAATCCCAACAACAAAATATAAGAAAAGAAAATAGGGGAGTAGATAAATAGATAATATGCTTGTAGATACATAAATTAATATTAATAAATTACTATTATTATCAATATATATATATATATTAAAGATATCATGTCATACAAAAATTAAAGCTTTCAAAAAATTGACAAAATTCAAAATATATAATAAAAATGTTATTGAGCTAAAAATAGATTAAATTAATAAAAAAATAAATACTATTAATTTTTTTCTTTTTTCTCAAAAATTTTTGCTTTTATATATTTAAATAAGATAATTAAAATAAAAAAGAGAAAAATACATTTTTTCTCAAATTAAAATTTTTTTAATCTTAATTCCTTAATTAAAATAAGTTTTATCTTAATTTCAAAATAAAGGTATTTTGACTCAATTAGACTCCATGTCAGCATCTTTATTCTTTTAATCCTCTCCTTTCTCTTTCTTCTTTCAACTAACATTTTTTTTTCAAATAATTTTGAAATCAACAAATTAAAAAAAAGTACGATGATTGTATATTAGAATTTACTCCTTTATAAACTTATGGACTTATATACTTTTCTCATTGATTTGAGATCTCTCCACAATCGACAAATGCAATTGAGACGTAGCCGCTGAAGTAGCCATAGAAACCAAAATCTTTTTTATTTTTTTTCTGATGTTTTGATAAGTAAGAGGATTTTATGGGTTAGGTAAATTGAGAAAACTTTCAAACTTGAGTGTTTGAGGCACATAATTTTACAACAAAATTTAAGAATATTTGTTGTCTATGAATCTTAAAACAATAGTCTTGACAATTTATTCTAAAATTCTATGCAAAAAGCTAAAAGATGAATTGAAGAAAGATATTGGAGAAAAAAAATGCAAAAGATATTGCAAGAAGGACAGAGAAAGGAGAGAATTAATATAAAGAGATGCTGACTTGGATAAATTGATGGTGTGGAGATTAATTGATGTTAAAATACCTTTGTTTTGGAAGAAAGTTTAAAAGTACTTTGGTTAGGGAATTAAAATTAAAAATTGTTTTAGTTTGGTATAAAACTCTACATATCACATCATAATAAATAAAAACAAAAGATCAAATCACAACAAATCATCAAAAGCTCAAAAATAATTAATGTAGTTTTCATGCATTCATGGATATAATATTCAACAGGTCTGAAAATCTTGAATCCACTACAAGTCAATTAATGACAAGTTACGAAAAGTCGCCAAGTCTTTAAGCCTCTTTCCTTAAAACCAATCTATACTTCATTTTTAATCACTTGCAAAAAATCTTAACTTTGTTTGTGAGATGATATTTCAACAGAATCGCCAATCCAATAAAACAACAGGCTTAGAGACTAGCCAAACCAACAATGATTGCCTTATAAAACTAAAATTATGAATTCATTTGAATCTATTTTTGTATGATTTCTTTATTTATTAGATAATTTTTCTTCATTTAAGGATAATGAAGGTCAAATTGTATAATAGATTTTTGTACTTTAATCAAATGATGGAATTAGTTCTTTTATCTTAATATGCTCAAATTGAATCCTTATACTTTAATAAATTATTAAATTTAGTCAAACTGTTAATTGTTCAAACTTTTTTCGTTAAAATTGATGATGTGACATCTTGACTTTTTTTACTTGGAATTTTTGCTTACGTGATCTTTAATTTTATTGATGTGTCAAGTTCACATGGTCTTTTTTGCATCAACTTTTTTCAAATTGTACTGTTCTACTTTAATATGTGTTCAAATTTGGTCTCTATATATTAATTAATTATAGAATTTAAGATTTAACTTAAAATAAATAAAATAAAACATAAAAAAACTTTTCAATGCAAATAAGTCAATTCGTAATAGAGTCAATACATGAGTCAATATATGAGTTGCACCAGACCTGTTTTCTAAAATGGCGTTGTTTCAACCTGTTATTTTCAATGCAAATAAGTCAAATCATGATAGAATCAATGCATGGGTCAAAATATGAGTTGCATCAAACTGGTATTCTAAAAAGGCATTGTTTCAACCAATTACAAAAACAAAAAACTATTTTTTTAATTTTCCTTTTTTCTCCTCTCTAATCCTTGTTTTCTTTTTATTTTTTTATACAAGTTTCATTCAACGAACTCATATTTCAATAAAATTTCTAAAAACTAGTAATTGAAAATTTCAAAGATCGTAGAAAATTACCCATAAATCGATTATTGACACCACTATTATGTATCATCGTCCAAAGAAAAATTGAGTATAATGCCATAAAAATTCTAAACTTGAAACCTCTAAAAAAGAATTTTTCAACAAAAAATTATTTCTAATTGTTTTTGTTGGTTGTCTTTGTTTTTGTTGTGTTATCTTGTTGATTGTTGTTGAATTCTCAAAATTTTCCCAAATCAATTTTTCTAGAAAATTTTCATATTTTTCATATTATTTCAATTTTCAATTTTCAATTTTCAACTTTCAATTTTCAATTTTTGATTTTGAATTTCTGATTTTCTTTTTTTTTCTTTTTTTTTAACTTTAACTTTTTGACTTTCACCAACTAAGCAATAAAAATAAATAAAGAAAATAATAAAAAATAAATAAAATACTTTTGAGCCTTTAAATTTGGGCTTAAAATCCAATTTTACAATTAAAGCACAATTGATTCAAAAACGATTTTAGAACCAAATGTTAAGATGAAATCCAAAGTCCATTTACTATCTAAAAAATATTTGAACAAAATAAAATGTCTACTATTGCTTTTATTGTTGATTGTGTATATGGGCTTGCTAGGTTTGTTGATAATGGGTTTCTTAATCTAACTTTTATTTTTCTATCATTTTTAAATTTTTTTAAATTTTTTATATTTCAAAAATATTGAAAATAGAAATTAACAAAAAAATCAAAATCAAAATCAAAATAAAAATAAATAAATAAAAATAAAGAAAAGACATAATTCGGTTTATGTTGGGCTTATAATCTAGCGTGAGATTAACCTAATTTATTCAATTTAGTCTAATTAATAATTTAAATGTCCAAAAAAACATCTAACTATAAAAAAAGGACATGATCGAATTAATAATTTATGTTTTTATTTGTTATTTTAGGTCAAATCTTAAATTTGATAATTAATTTATGTAAAGTATCAAATTTGAATACATTTTAAAGTAAAATGACTAAATTCACCATTTAACACAAGTACAGGGATGAGCTATATAATTTTTAAAAAGTTGGCTTGGAAAAATGGATGGCATGTCAAAAATTTTTGCCTCATCATTATCTTTGACTATGTAAACTTTACATATCAATAAAGTTAACAGCCATGTGAGCAAAAATACCATATCATCAATTTTAATGGAAAAAGTTTGAATCATTAACAATTTGATTAAATTTGATAATTAATTGAAATATAGGAATCCAATTTGAACACATTAATATAAAGGGGTTAATTTCACCATTTAACTAAGGTATAGAAATCTATTAAATAATTTGACCAATATTGACTTGTTTCTTTTAAATTAAGATAAAATATTCTTTTTTTTTAAAAAAAAGAACAAATTTGGTAACCACAATGACTCGCTGACAAATTTTATTTGTTTAAATTTAAGAGGACATTGATTTAAACTACATATTATTTATATTGTTCCATAGATTTAAGGATTTAACATTTAAAAGCTATTTTAATTTTGGATTTCATATATTAACAAGAGTGAGATATGAGATATGTTTGGTATAACTTAAATTGGAATAAAACTTATATATATTAAAAGATTTGAATAAACTTAATTTTTGAAAATTTAAAATTTTTAAAATTGTATATTGATTGAATAAAATTATTTAGATCCATCTCATGTGTCAATAATGTAGTTTGTCCATATAGGATTACATGTATGCAAACCTTATTATAAAATCATGTATCTTGTAATATATATATATATATATATATAATTTATCAATATTTCATTTTTAGTTTTAATTGAAATTATGATTAAGGTTACATATTAAGGTCGCAACTCTCAACGTTAACAGATTAGTTACCACAAAGTAAGTTTACAAGTTATAACATATTAATTTCAATATTAATAAAAAGAATATATATTAAAATTAGTCAATGTTTAATCTAATAAAAATTTATTAACGAGGGAAAGTTTACTTTAATATTTTTAATAAGAAAATAAATAAAATTACTCAATATTTTAATTTAAAATAATAAAGAAAAGGGAGAGCATTGATGGTTAAGATTTTACCATATCACCTTTTTCTTAGTTAATATTAATTTCAATGTTAATAAAAATACAGATTAAAAGTAACTGATTCAGTGAATAAGGCAAAGAATAAAGCAATTTATACAACATTTGACAATCCCAAGCCTTACAAGTAGCTAACCTTTAGTTCTTGAGAGCTGAGTTTTAATTTTTATAATTTAGGATAGTAGTAGCTTTTATCCAGAACAACGTAGAGGCTGCAAAGCTTTTGAAAGACACCATATCCAGAGGGGTTAAAGCAATATATAATATTGATTCATATCCTTAATAACCAAAATTTTCTAATAAAAAAAATGCTCTTAGAAATTTGCTGCATCTATATATTTACATGGTTATAGCTATAAAGTCCATCAAAATGGTTATGATATAAATATTTGTTCTTTAGTACGTAGGGAGTTACAGCCATGGATTTTTTCCTTACTAAATTTGATGAATCGTGGGACACTCCAACAAACCTTGATGAGAAAATGAAAGACCTAAAGAGAAAACAGGCGGAACTAAATGCTCTAAAAGGAGACATGGAGTTAGGAACCACTGCAGAGTTGCATCCAAGAAAGAAACTAAAGAAAGAAGTTGAGTTATGGCTCGGGAATGTAGAAAGAATAAACGACGAAATCCAAGACCTTGAACAAAAAATTGGAGAAAGTAGCTTTGCCTCACGTGGATTCCTCAATGGAGAATGTCTGAAGAAGATACAAGAAGTTGATGAACTTTTTCAACGGGGTAAGTTTCACGACGGTTTGGTAGTTGACAACTCTGCGTGGATTGGACAAGCTCTATCAACAACTTTATTCGGTGTAGCTGCAAAGACTTGTATGGAAGAAATTTGGGCCTACTTGATGGATGATGAAATTCAAAAGATTGGTGTTTGGGGGATGGGAGGAATAGGGAAAACAGCCATCATGAAGCTCGTACACAACCAGCTATTGAAAGAGACTGAAAGGTTTGACATTGTGATATGGATCACTGTATCAAAGGAGATAAACATCATTAAACTGCAAAATAAGATTGCACGTGGAATGAAAGTAACTCTTGATGAAGATGAAGATGAAGCAATAAGAGCAGGGATGATATACGAAATGTTGGCTCGTAAAGGCAAGTATATGTTAATCCTAGATGATCTGTGGGATAAATTTTCTCTTGAAGAAGTAGGCATCCCCGAGCCTTCTAATGGGAGCAAATTA
The DNA here is from genome assembly GCF_002303985.1 of Durio zibethinus. Next base: position 13,312,831 of record NW_019168270.1, read on the forward strand.
TTGGTAACAACTCGGTTATTAGATGTGTGCCACTTTTTGGATTGTCGAGAAGTTAAGAGTGCCGGCTCTTTCAAAACCAGATGCATGGAGGTTGTTCTTGGAAAAAGTAGGTCAAGACGTCGTTAATCGTCTAGATCTATTACCCTTTGTGAAATCTGTTGCTGAAGAATGTGCCGGTTTACCCTAAGCCATTGTTACAATAGCAAGCAGTATGAAGGGTGCACGAAACGTTCATGAGTGGAGGAATGCACTCCATGAATTAAAAAGACATTTAAAAAGTGTGAATGGGATAGAAGACAAGGTATTTCAACAACTTCAGTTCGGCTATGATCGTTTACATGATGAAAAAGTGAAGCGTTGCTTCCTCTGCTGTGCTTTATATCCTGAAGATTATGAAATATATACAGACGAGCTTATCAATCTTTGGATTGCGGAAGGGCTTGTGGAAGAAATGGATAGCATTCAAAGAGAGATTGACAATGGGCATACAATACTGAATAAACTCAAAAACAGTTGTTTGATAGAATATAGTGATGAAGATAGAGTTGGAGTGAAGCTGCATGACGTTGTAAGTGACATGGCATTATGCATCACAAGGGTAAGACCACGATTCTTGGTGAAAGCTGGCATGCAATTGAAAAGGATACCTGATGTGCGAGATTGGAATGAAGATTTGGAGAAGGTTTCATTGATGGAGAATTGGCAATTACAAATTTCATCCCAAATGCCACCCCCAAAATGCCAAAAGCTCACAACATTATTGTTGTCCAACAGCAAGATAGAGAGTATTCCAGAGTGTTTCTTTGAGCAAATGCATGGACTCAAGATTCTTGATCTTTCTGAGAATTCTATTAAGAGTTTACCAAATTCCATCTCTAATTTGGAAACTCTCACTACATTATTGCTTGGTTGGTGTCGACAATTAGAGAAGGTGCCATCTCTTTCAAAACTTCAAGCTTTAAGGAAGTTAGACCTTGGAGAAACAAATATCAAGGATATACCTCATGGGATGGAAAGGTTGGTAAATCTCAAATATCTTGATTTGAATTACACGAAAATAATAGGGATGGCTGATGGAATATTGGCAAAATTGACATCCCTTCAGCACTTAGCAAAACTTGGATTTGATTATAAATTATTTATGGCTGAAGAGGAAATAGGTGGATTAATGAGGAAGTTGGAAATCTTTCAAGGGTGTTTTTCAGACTTGAATGAGAGGAACAGTTGTGCCCAAGCTTTGCATGCTCAAGAAAGATGGCCTCGTCAATACTTCATTTTAGTGGCTGATCGATTAATATATAATGACTTATACAATGATTCGAAAAAATTCATTGAATTAAAATGTTGTGATATGATCTGTTCAAATGGTATTAAGATCCTATCTGATGTTGAGGTTGTGAATATTGTGGAATGCACTGTGGATTTGTCTAAAGAAGAGTCATTTTTCTCATGGTTTATCCCAGTGCCACATAACTTTTTTTCCTCTCTTTCTCATATTAATATAATTGGTTGTGGAAATATAAAGAAGTTGTTCTCGTCCAATTGGGTGCTGCACGACTTCCAAAGTTTGAATACTTTAGTTGGGATATGGAAGAAATAATAGCATCAGAATCAAAAGTGGAGAGAGAAGGAAATGGAGTTGGCATCAAACTTACACTTCCAAGATTAAAGAAAATGGAGTTGCGGCATCTACCAGAATTGAAGAGCATTTGTGGTGCAAATGGGGTAATGGTTTGTGATTCTATTGAGCAGATTGAAATAAGTGATTGTCCAAAATTAAAGACGATACCTCTGAATCTTCCCTTGCTAGATGATGGCCAACCATCTCCTCCTTCCTCTCTTAGAAGAGTTCTCATATCTTCAGAGGAGTGGTGGGAATCGGTGGAGTGGTGTTAGGAAAATGAGGTCCAGCCCCATGTAAGTGATTTTGGACCAAGTAAAGGCCATGAGTCTTGATTTTTTATTTTACACAGAGCTCTAGCTACTTAATAAAAAAGAGATGGGGTTGTTTTATGGGAGTGTCGAAAACCAAGTAGAAAAAGAAAAAAAGCCAAAAAAAGCAGAGAGAAAATGAGAAGGGAGAGTTAGTTGAACGGAAGTCAATTCGTGATCCGATTGAGTTGGAACCTTGTCAGGAGGTTTATGATTCAGAGTTCTATATTTTCAACGGTGAAGATCAGGTTTGAAGCTCTCTAGGAACAAATCCAGGGTGTATTGTTGAGTCACTTATTTGGTGAGATTTCTCTAATTGTTTCTCTAGTTGTTATTTAGCTCTAGTTTTAGCTAGAGAAGAACTTTGTATATCTATTATTTGATAGTGAATATTTTTCTAGTGGTCTGTAGTTTTTTTCTTCTACACTGGAGGGTTTTTCACGTAAATCTTGGTGTGCTTCATTTTTTCTGTATTTTTTATTATTGATTGTTGTTTATTGCTTCTGTATTGTTGTGATTATTGCTTTAGGCGCAACAAGTGGTATCAGAGCGAGGGTTATTTTGAGACATCGATACAGAAGTAACCCAGGATAGAAATAAATTCTGTTTGAAATCATGGAGGGTGATACAGGTTCCATGATAAAATTGACAACATCGAATTATTCAATTTGGAAGCCTATGATGGAGGATCATTTATACTGCAAAGATTTGTATGAGCCAGTATTTGATGATTCGGCTAAACCAACAGATATGAAAGATAAAAGCTGAAAGAAGCTAGGTAGAAAGATGCTGGCTACAATTAAAAAATAGATTGATATCAGCGTGTTTCATCATGTAGAGCAGGAGTCAGATGCTCACATTGTTTGAGAAAATTGACAGCATTGTATGAGAGAAAAATAGGTATGAATAAAGTTATGCTTGTTAAAAAGTTTGTAACTTTACAGTACAAGGATGGACGATTTGTTACAAAGCATTTGAGTGATTTTCAAAATATATTTAATCGGATGACTACTATAGAGCTTAAGATGGATGATGAAATGAAAGCATTATTTTTTTTGGATTCATTGCCAGACAGCTGGAATACTCTAGTTGTGACTGTTCTTAATTCAGCTCCTGATTATAATGTGATATTGGAGATGGTAAAGGATAGTATGCTTAATGAAGAAGCAAGGTGAAAAGATGTAGACCTTGGAAATCAAGCTCTGGTCACAGAGAACAGGGGTAGAAACATCGACAAAGGTCAGGACTCAAAAGGTCGTGGTAAGTCTAAACATAGATCCAAGTTTAAAGGTAAAGTGAAGTGTTTCTATTGTGGTAAGGCAGATCATATAAAACGAAACTGTAAAATCTTGAAACAAGAGCAAAAAGATAAGAAAGGCAAGAGTTCAGATGATGGCAATGTTGCAACAGTGAATTTAGATAGTGATTCAGTTACTTTAATTTGTACACATGGTCATTGTAATCATGTTAGTGATCCTAGCATTAGGTTGTACCAAGATGGAAAATAAGAGTGTGTCAAAGATTGTTGGGATTGGTGATATTATTATACAAACTAGTACAGGTTGCATGTTGATTTTGAGGGATGTCAGACACATTCCAGATATGAGAATGAACTTGCTTGCTATTAATGTCCTTGATAAGGAGGGATATGAAAGCTGACAAAAAAATAGACAGTGGAAGCTTCTCAAAGGATCTATGGTAGTTGCAAAGGAAAAACTATGTTGCACAATGTATAAGACATGGATGCAATTAAACGGTAACCAGGTAAATGCCGTTAAAAATGATGCTTCAGTATACTTGTGACACAGAAGACTGGCGCACATGAGTGAAAAGGGGTTACAGGTTTTGGCAAGGCAGTCTCTTATTCCTTTTACTAAAGGTATGTCTCTCGATTCATGTGATTATTGTTTGTTTGGTAAGCATCATAGAGTTTTTTTTCATAAAAGTTCTCAGAGAAAAGAAAATAGATTGAAATTAATTTATTCTAACGTATGTGGTCCCATTGAGGTTGAGTCATTAGATGGTAGCAGATATTTTGTTACTTTTATTAATGATGCTTCACGTAAAACTTGAGTGTATATGTTTAAATACAAAAGTCAGGTACTACAGTATTTTTAAAAATTTCATGCCATGGTTGAAAGGATGACAGGGTTACCCTTGAAGTGTATTCGAACTGATAATGGTGGGGAATACACATCTAAAGGCTTTAAAGAGTATTGTTCAAAGCATGAGATCAGGCATGAGATGACAGAACCTGAAACACCACAGCATAATTGTATAGCTGAAAGAATGAATCGCATCATTGTAGAAAAAGTCAAATGTATGTTGAGGATGGCAAAATTACCAAAGCCATTCTGAAGTGAAGCAGTTAACACAGCTTGTTACTTACTTAACAGGTCACCATCAGTTCCTTTGGGCTTTGACATTTCAGAAAGAGTGTGGACAGGGAAAGATACTTCATACTCTCACTTGAAAGTTTTTGGGTGTAAAGCATTCATGCATGTGTCGAAAGAGCAGAGATCAAAGCTTGACAGTAAAGCCACACAGTGTGTGTTTGTATGATATGGTGATGAAGAATTTAGTTATAAGGTATGGGATCCAGTAAAGAAAAAGACAATCAGAAGCAGAGATGTGGTCTTTCATGAAAAAAAAACCATAGAGACCTTGAGAAAAATGAGAAGACTACACAAGTTACTGTTGAGTGTGATGTTTCAACATTGATAGGGATTCCACAGGAAAGAGCCACGATGATGGAAATGAGCAAGAAACAAAACTTGGGGATATGAATGAACCAACCATAGTTGGTGATGAGTCAGATGCAATTAGTTTTGAGTAGGGGGAGTAATCCTCTCTACTTGAGAGTGTTGAGCAGAGGGAGCTACCTTCAGCATCAAGTGATGTAAAGTCTCAGCCCAGGAGATCTACTAAAGAGTGCAGGCCATCTACCAAGTATCCAAGTTTAGATTTTATTTTAGTTACCAGTGAAAGGGAGCCAGAAAGCTTCCAAGATGTGCAGGCTACTTCAGATAGAGAGTACTGGTTAAAACTAAATGAAAGAAGAGATGGAGTCATTGTGAAAGAATGGTACTTATGATCTTGTTAAACTTCTAAAAGGGAAGAGGCCATTAAAGAATAAATGGGTGTTCAAGTTGAAAAAAGATGGTGACAAACTAGTGAAGTACAAAGCTCAATTGGTAGTAAAAGGTTTTTCTCAGAAATCAGGTATCGATTTTGATGAGGTATTTGCTCCAGTTGTAAAGATGAGTTCTATTCGAGTGGTACTAAGATTAACAGCTAGTTTGAAATCTTGAGCTTGAGCAACTTGATGTTAAAACTGTATTTTTGTATAGTGATTTGCAGGAAGACATTTATATGAATTAGCCTTGAGGGTTTTGAAGTGAAAGGGAAAGAGCATTTAGTTTGTAAATTAAAGAAAAGCTTGTATGGCTTGAAACAAGCTCCGCGATAGTGGTATAAGAAGTTTGATTCTTTTATGATGAGTCATAGCTATAAAAGAACAGCAACGGATTCTTGTATGTATGTTAAACAATTCCCTAATGGTAACTTCATTATCCTATTATTATATGTTGATGATATGTTGATTGTAGGACAAGATGCTAGTATGGTTTGCAGGTTGAAAGAACAATTGTCTAAGTCCTTTGATATGAAAAATTTAGGTTCAGCAAGGCAAATTCTTGGTATGGACATTATTCGGATATGAGAGTTGGAAAGTTATGGTTATCACAGGAAAAGTATGTTGAACGAGTGCTTGGTAGATTCAATATGTAACATGCTAAATTAGTTAGCAGTCTACTTGCCAACCATTTTTATCTAAGCAAGAAATCTTATCAAGTGTCTAAGGAAGAGCAACTAACTATGTCTAATATTCATTATTCTTCTGCAATCGGTTCTTTAATGTATCTTATGGTTTGTACAAGGCCTGACATTGCTCATGCAATTGGTGTAGTGAGCAGATTTCTTTCTAATCCTGGGAAGGTTCACTGGGAAGCAGTGAAATGAATTTTTAGATATTTGAGGGATACTTCAAAAATGAGCTTGACTTATGGAGTTTCACAACCAGTTCTAGAAGGGTTTACTGATGCTGACATGGCAAACGATCTTGATGGTAGAAAATCTACTTCAGGGTATTTGTTCATTTTTGCAAGAGGAGCTGTATCTTGCAATCTAAGTTACAGAAATGTGTTGCTTTGTCAACTACAGAGGCTGAGTATATTACAGCAACCGAAGCATGTAAAGAAATGCTTTGGATGAAATGTTTTCTTCTTGAATTGGGGTTGAATCAAAAAGAGTATATGGTATTTTGTGATAGCCAAAGTCCTTTAGATTTTAGTAAGAATGTCATGTACCATGCTAGAACAAAACACATTAATGTTATATATCATTAGTTACGTTCAGTGATTGAAGAACATCAGATGCTGTTGAAGAAAGTCCATACTGATAAGAATGTAGCAGATATATTGACTAAGATACTTCCCAGGGAAAAGCTTGAGCTCTACTGTAACTTGATCGGAATGAGTTCCTTGGCCAAGGTAAGTTTCAAATGAAACTGCTATGGTGATGAATCTCCTTCTAATGGGGCTGGAGGGGGAGATTGTTAGGAAAATAGGGTCCAACCCCATGTAAGTGGTTTTGGACCAAGTAAAGGCCATGGGCCTTAATCTTTCATTTTACACAGAGCCTTAGCTACTTAATAAAAAAGAGGTGGGGTTGTTTTAAAGGAGTGTCGAAAACCAAGTAGAAAAAGAAGAAAAGTCAGAAAAAGTAGAGAGAAAAAGGAGAAGGGAGAGTTAGTTGAACGGAAGTTGATTCATGGTCCGATTGAGTTGGAACCTTGTCAGGAGGTTTATGATTCAGAGTTCTACATTCTGAATGATGAAGATCGGGTTTGAAGCTCTCTAGGAACAAATCTAGGGTGTATTTGTTGAGTCGCTTATTTGATGAGATTTCTCCAATTGTTTCTCTAGTTGTTGTTTAACTCTAATTTTAACTAGAGAAGAACTTTGTATACCTATTATTTGATAGTGAAGATTTTTCTGATAGTCCGTGATTTTTTCCCTCTACACTGAAGGGTTTTTCAAGTAAATCTTAGTGTGCTTTATTTTTCCTACGTTTTTTATTATTGATTGTTGTCTATTGCTTCTGTATTGTTGTGATTATTGCTTCAGGCGCAACAAGTGGGATCATCCAAATGCAAAGTCTCTGTTGGAGCCCTACGTTAAGCTTGATAGTTGACTGTTCGTAGAAATGCCTGACCCCCGCAGCGGTCACTTTTTTCTTTGATCAAATGCCCGACCACAATGGTAGCTTATTTCTAACATTTCCTTTTCTTCTTTCTTTGTTTTTCTTTATCTTTATCTATTTTCATTTTCTTATATGTTAATCTCATGCTTAACCTTTCCAGTTTTCTTAGCGATCTTTCCAGCACACAAAGGATTATTTGTTTTGATTATTTGGCAGCAGCAGCAGCAACAGCAACGGCTCATACACTTTGATGTTTGGAACTCCTTTGATGAATGTTCTTTTCAATCTGATATTTTTCTGCCCTTCTCGTTGATGTTTATAAGGTTTGTGAGAATTTAGGTAAGGATGAACAAATTTTGGTCAAATTCTTCAATTGCTTATATTTGGATTGAATTCTGTTCTGAATCATCTTGATAAAACTAATTCTTTTTTCACAGAAGTTTTCATCAAGATTGCAATTCCTTAAAACACTTTATTTAAATTCAAAATCTTTACAGATAATGCTTTGTTGAAATTCATATAAACAAGTAAAAGCACATTTTGAAATAAAAATGAAAGGTTGTCTTGATTTTCACCGTGATTTTGAAGAATTATGCATTAAGCTGGGTATAATTTCTTCAAAAACAAACTTGAGGATTAATGTTTTCTTTTTTGATTTATATTGTCATTATATATAATTCTAATTAATGTTTTTTGTGTTCTTATCTTTTCCTAGGTACATAACCTGCTCGAGGATTAGAAATGTCAAATGCTCACTCTGGGATTGAAGTAAAGTAGAATAGTAAATTTCACCCCTCTGCTGAACACCAGTGTTCCTCTCAATTTGCTTAAATCAGCTTCACCAACTTTAGAATTACCTCTGTTTTCTAGTGTCATTTGTTGGCTATGTATTTTGTTTGATGTCTGTGACAAAAACATGTCAAGAATTTCTCTGCATTAATTTTCGAAAACTAAATGCTCTGTATTTGATTGTCAGCCAGATTCTTTTACCTTTAGTTCTGCTGCAAAGTTGTTGACTGTATTTCCTTTTCTCAAACTTATTTTTTTGAAGTAAAGATAATTAATTTCAAAATTAATTGGTGAAGTTGCAAAGAACCTTATGAACAAAAGTTGGGCATATTTGGAGGATTGGAGTTAGGGGAGGAGTGAGTAAAACGATGGTTATGGAATTGAAAGAGTTACAAGCAGCAAAAAAAATCTAGAGAAGGTTTCTAGCAGTGAGTGTAAATTGTTGCTAACAACTTGATCGTTGGATGTCGATGCATGGGTTGTGCAGTAATTAACATGAAGCCGCTTGCAGAAGAGGATGCATGGAACTTGTTCATGAAGAAAGTTGGTCGTGATCTTCTCAGTTATCCAAATCTGGAACCATTTATGAAGTCGGTCGCCAAGCATTGTGCTGGTTTGCCATTGGCAATAAACACCATAGCCAGTAGTATGAAGGGCATATATGACCTTTATGAATGGAGAAATGCACATAAGGAATTGACTTCACATATGAAAAATGTAAATGGATTGGAAAATGAAATTTTCCATCAGCTGCAATTCAGCTATAATCATTTAAAGGATCCAAAACTCAAGCATTGTTTCCTTGGTTGTGCATTATATCCTGAAGAATGGGAAACCACGTAGGTAGATCTGATAAGTCTTTGGATTGCAGAAGGGCTGATGGAACAAATGGACAGCTGGCAAGCGCAGTTTGACAGAGGTCGTTCAATGCTGAATAGACTCATAAACAATTGCTTACTAGAAACTGTTGAAATAGATTCTGTAAGATGTTTGAAGATGCATGACCTTATCAGAGACAAGGCACTTCGTATTACAAGTGTGAGACCTCGATTCCTAGTACAAGCTGGCTTGGGATTAACAAAGCCAACAGATGAGCAGGAATGGAGTGAGGACCTAGAGAAGATTTCATTGGTGGAGAACTACAGGTTACAAATTCCATCAGAACTTACACCTCCGAAATGTCCAATGCTAACAACATTGCTGCTGTCTGATTGCGCCATAGAGAGCACTCCAGAATGTTTCTTCCAGCAAATGCCTCAAGTGAAGGTTCTTGATCTCTCTTGGAATCCTATCAAGGAATTGCCAAATTCCATTTCCAATTTGCAGAATCTCACCAGATTATCGTTCCATAACTGTGTATGTTTAGAGAAGGTTCCTTCTTTATCAAAACTTGGAGCGTTAAAGGAGTTGGACCTTGAAGCAACAAATATCAAGGCAGTCCCTCAAGGGATGGAAAAGTTGATAAATCTCAAAGTTCTTAATCTGAAATGTATACAAAATCTAGAAGAGATCCCCAATAGAATATTATCAAAATTCTGTTGCCTTCAACGCCTAATAATAGATAAAACATTTATAAGTGCAAAGGAGATTTAGGGGTTGAGGAAATTGGAAATCTTTGAAGGCAGGTTTGAGTTTGACGACTGCATCGACCACAAGAGATATCTCGAGGCTTTGGATCGTCAAATAGAAGGCCCTTGTCAATACGTTATCTATTTGGGTAAAGACGAATGGTTAGAAGATACAATTAGTAAATGCATTTTGTATTCTTGGCATGGTGATATCTATACCAATAAGATTATGCTCCCATACAATATTGAAAAACTGGAAATTGGCGACTGCCATGTTGATTTTTGTTTAGATGGGTCGTGGTTTACCCCTGTGCCACACGACAGGTCTTCTTTTCTTGCGACGATTGGTATAGTTAAATGTAGAAAAAAAATAAAGAAGTTGTTCTTGATTAACTAGATGCCGCAGACTCTCCCAAACTTGAATTATCTCTCCTTTAAGGATTTCGAGGAAATGGAGGAAATAACAGTATCAGAACCAGAACTGGAGAAAGAAGGAATGGATAGCAGCAACACCGTCACATTTACTCTGCCACCATTAGTAATATTAGAGTTAGAAAATTTACCAGAATTGAAGAACATTTGTAATACAAATACAGAGATGTATTGTAAGAATCTTCAAAGTATTTGGATAAAAAATTGTCCAAATTTAAAGAGAATCCCTCTGTATCTTCCCCTACTTTATGATAGCCAACCATATTTTCCTTTTTCTCTCCTTGAAGTCCGGATACAACCAAAGTAGTGGTGGGAATCGCTGGAGTGGGACAATCCCGATGCCAAGTTTATAATTAATGGAGCACCTACAAGTGTACTGGGATGAAGAAAAGCGTTGTTTTCAACGTTTTAATCGTAATGCCTGAGCACTGCATTGGCCTCCATTTCTTCTTATATATTTGGTTCTTGTTGACAAGGGCGAGGAATGTGATCTGTTGGATTGAAAAGCTTGAACATATTTGTAAATTCTTTGCAAATATTTTGTGCAATTTGTATTCCTTCACTTATATGATCTCTTGTGTTCCATTCTTTGTGTGTTAAAAACATGCACTGAAAGAAAATTTTTTTGTCAGATGTTGCATTGTTCTAATTGTCTGACTGTATGGTTTTTTGGCTTAGGGTCCTTTTTGCTTTGTAAAATTTTGACTAATGGATCTGCGAAGAGTGTTGATGAATAGCTGTTTGGATTTTGAGTGAAGCTACTAGTGGGTTTCTGTTATGCTCTCAAACCAAAAGGCATATCCTTTGTTTGAATTTGGTTTCGACAAATCACAACGAGTCTGATTCTCTTTCGATCATAACAAGGTTTGCAGAACTTAAGCCATAATTCAGATCAGACCCTCCTGTCAATTCAGATCAGACCCTCCTGTCATGATGTCTCTAGATGTAAGTAGCTATCAGCTCGGAAGTGGTGTTGCGAAGTGCAACATTTTTTTACCTTTTCCTTGTTTCTTTCTTCACTTTGTGGTAAAACAGAACCTTCACCCATTCTGGAATAGTATGCGTATTTGTTTTGTGTTCTAACTTTTGCTTCCTGTTGTACTTCTTTCCCTGTCAAAAACTTGTTACCAATTTGTTTTGTTTTTGTATTTGATTGACTGGATGTTGCTACCTGCAACATCTAATTCTGCCAGATAGTTGTGTAACTAACTGTATTTCTTTTGCACTATACTCATTTTATTTATTTTTAAATTAGCTAATACAAGATTTTCATGGTCATGGCCATCGAATATATACAAGAAAGGATTTAAAAGATTTGTGCAGAAAGAAACCATAATAGAAATGATATTGAGAATGTAAAAACACTATATTATATTACGGATTCAAGAATTCTACAGAAGAATTACAGTGAATAAGATCATTGAGTAAGTCTCTGCATCTCATTTTGGTCATTGAGAGTTTCAATGAGAAGGGAAGGCGCATATTGGGCTGTCCCTTAGTGCTCCTCTGATTCCTGGCAGCATGAAAGAATTACTACGTTAAGATCTTTGCTCTCTAAGGCTAAGGATCTTCATTGTTTCCTCAATGTCTCCTATTTCATCGTCCTTCATGCGCTCCAAAAGCCCCTCTACTTCTTTGCCATTTCTGATATATGCCTTCAAGAGAGCATGATACATATCTCTATTTGCTGGAACCTTGGTTCTCAATAATTTTACAAAAGCTTCTGCATCTTCAACTTCTCCATTGTCACCTAACCAACTCAATATGCTAGATATTAAACTTGCTTTTGGCCTCCAGTCTTTATTTTCTGCTTGTAGAGCAAGAGCTTCTCTAAAGCACTCAAAAGCCTTCTCAATATTGTTCTTATTCACATATCCAGCTGCAACAATAGACCAACTGTTCGGAAGTGCAGTCTTCCTTCTCTTGATTATATCCTGTAGCACTGCTTCGGCCTTTTCCACTAAACCTTTCTGACAATATCCAATAAGAAGAACATTTGGCACTCGGAAATCATATGTCTTACAAGATGACTCCCACTTTTTAAGCAACTTTTCACTTTCTTCAAGCTCACCAAGCTTCATCAATGAACCCAGCATCCTTATGTAGTTTATGTTGGTGTGCTTCTTACATTTGGCCTTTAGAAGGCCCCACAACAATTTCATTTCATCTAAGTTTCCCAAACTAGCATACATTGAAATCAAATGGTCATAGCCTAGTGCATTTTTGCCTACTTTCTTCTCACATTCCTTCAAATAATGAAGTGCCTTTTCATTAAGACCTGCTTTTATGTAGTGGTTTGCCACTACGGAATAAGTACCCCAATCCATTTCAATGTTCTGTTGGCTTTCCATTTCTTGTAGAACCTTCTCCATGCTGTTATAATCAGCTCTTGCCCCATAAGAATTTATACAAATTCTATAGCTGAACATGTCAGGGGAGACACCATTCATCTTCATCTCTAACAAAACATCAGGGACTTTTTCCAGTTGACCTACGTTAGTGTAGAGGCACATGAGGTTATTGTAGTTGAGAGGAGAGGAAAGAAAACCCATCTCCCTCATCTTCTTCATAAGGGAAAGGGACTCATCAATAAGGCCCTCTCGAACATAGCAATTTAAAAGAGCACCATAGGTCTGGACGGTTTTATCTTGGTCTTTCATGCTACAAAAGAAGTTTTCTGCAGACCTTAGGCCATGAACTCTACCAATTAGATCCAACTGCACAGCACAATCACTAGATGAAAATTTGAGGTCACTGCTACTCATCCATTTGGAAACCTGCTCCGCCAAGAACCCGACACATAAGCATACAAGAAATATGCAAACTTTAAAACTCATACATAACGGCAGAGCATTTGGTAATTGGACAGAGGATTTTCTACTTTACTGCATCCATGATGGAAATGAATAGTTGCAAGAACAAAAGAAAGACATTTACCGTATTATAAAAGATACACTATATGTTTACACATCTACAGCTAAGATTAACGGTAGTTTTACTTTAAACTTCAGAATTTGAACTTTTCTCAATGGAACTAAGAGAGTCGAGGACTCTATCATCAGACCACGCAGCTGTTGGCAATTAACAGTAGTTTTTAGTAAATCTTAGTGGTGAAGTTTTACCTGTTAGTACTTATCAGAATGGTGGTCTCAAACATGAGGGATCACAAAACTATCAACCTGTAAGCATTGGAGAATTTTCCAACCTGAAATCCTGACATCTTGTTTTTTTTTTTTTTAAAATTCAAATTCAAAGTTCATTTAAATCAGTGTTGGAGTTATCAATTACTTTGAGGATTTAGATTTTTTTTTTTTTGGATAAAATACAGCAAAAAACAAAATAACCAGATTTTCTTTTCCTCTCTTTTTTACCATTTTGCAGTCATCGTCCATATTCTAACCAATCAAAACATAAGCCATATGACAGAAAAATCTCATTCATTTACTCAAACAAAACAACTCTCTTTACCTCCAGGGCATGACTATAACGCCTACGAGCACGTAGGTCACGGATGATAGGCTGCAGCTGGAATTCGTTAACATTTTTTCCTTCTTTAACCCACTGTTGAAGAACTGGAGCAACACTGCAACTTGGGTCTCCTATAGAATTGATTCTTGAATGAAGGTTGTTTCTTTTTACCGGGTTTGATTTGAAACAATATGTTCTTGTTCTTGCCAAGATCGCATTTGCTGTTAAGGTTTTGGTCTTGTGGTTTAAGATTGTGAATAAGGTTCTCGTCGCCATTGAAGTCAAGGGCTTCAGGTTTTGGAGCAGGGTTTTGCAGTTTGAATGTTTTTTGCACTGCTGGGTCAGCAAATATTGGGTTTGGACTTTGGGGCCCAAAAAATAAACAGCATAAAAATTAGACCCTCCTCCCCAAAAAACTTCACATATTTCGGTTTTTGTCTGGTAAAAAATTTTTCAATTTTGACCTTTTTACATTTATTACTGAAAAAATAAGAAAAAAATAATTTAGAAATTTTGAATGAATTAATTTCCAAAAATATTTTTATAAAATTCTTTATTTAAATATTTAAAATAATAGATTTCAAAATTAAAAAAAAAAAAAAGGTAGCCTGTAGAGCTTTGAACGAGATGGATATATATACAAGAAAAAATGAAAAGATTTTGTAATAAGGTAAGGGTCCATTTGAAACCTCAATTGGCCTCTGGTGTGGCATTTTGATGATTTTTAATATTTCAATACCTATATTTTAAGACTATAGGGTTATTAGGACTTGAAAAACACGAAATTCAGATAAATGCTCCAACTCTCGAGTACCTGCATTAATCTGTTGTTCGTTAATCTGGTTTGATTGGAGCTAGATGTTGATTGTAATGGTTGGAATTTGCTATTACTCTTCCTTGAAATTGTTAGATTCTACAAGTTCTTTATTCTCACTTTCAATGGGGTTATTGATCAAGTCACTATATGTCTTTGATGAGGACAAAGGATGAAACTGGTTAAAATTTCCCTAACCAATTATAATAATTATCAAATTTATTTAATAAAAAAATAAATAATTTTGAAAATAAAAATAAATTAAAAAAACTAAAAAAAAATGAAAAATAAAAAAAAGAATAAAAAAAATGAAGATATTACGCTAATGTATTTGTTGGTACGTCATTAGGCACCTTACCAACAATATTGCCCACATAAAAGACTATAGCAGCCTTCCTCTAAACGTTCATTTAAGCATTCATGTAACAAATCTTATCAAATATCCTTATATGTTGTAATATATATATATATATATATATATATATATGATTACTCTTTCTTTTTCAAGTGGCTAAGGGTTACTTTGGGTTTTGTTAAATTCATTTTTTTCTGATCGATCTAGCAAATTTATCTACACTGAGAAGAATTTTTTTATATTATTATTGAGAACTTATCTTAGTTGTACACTTATTACAATTAAACAATTAATATAAATTTTGAAAATTTTCTTTATTAATGTAAAGTTAGATTTAGCATATGCTTGATTAGTTACATGAATTATGGGGGAAAATTCAAGAAAATATTGTTCTATAAACACATTAAGCCCCAATTTATGCTAGTGTATAATTTCAAATAAAAAATAAAATTTCCTAACCTAAATAATTTGAAATTGAGAAATTAACCAATACTTGTCTTATTAATGTTATGTTTCCAACCATGGTGGAGAGGAAACCTGTAATGCCCATAATTCCATATTAGAAGAATATGTGAATATCATATGATATATATATAGAAATCTAAATTCAAATTTGTAAGATATTTTTTGTAAGATAAAATCGTGAGACTTTTGGATCAAAATAGATAATACATCACAGGTTTAGTGTAGATCTCCACGAAACTAAATTCTATATATGAAAATTTTTGTTTTAGGATGGCCATACTTTTTAATTCGAATATCAAAATCTATAAGTTTTATTGTAAGAATAAAGTGTGCAAAGGAATAATAACTTCAACTGACAAACGAAAAATTACCAAAAAGATTTTTTTGTATTTAAGATTATTAACAATTGAACTTTGATCACAAGAATTAAAAATTTAGCACTTTAGCAATAAATTATATGGCTATTGGTTACCGAAAGGATTTTCATAAGCTACCATCAAATACGAATTAATACATAATTGTGTGATCAAAAGTTTTAAAGAGACAAATAAAGAGAAGATAAAAAGTTCTTTTCTTTCTCTACAAAGGAAGATAAAGCTTTTGATTTATAGCTGCAGTTTTTTCTCCACACCGTTTCACTTATTTTTGTCTTGGAAACAATTTTGACATTCCCCATTGGCCATGTTTTATTTAGTGGCAGCCTTTATGCTTCACATTATTTCCTTGATCTTCTGTGATATCTATCCCTTAATTCTTATGGAATATGAAAAACAAAAAATACGGTGGCCAGCAAATGTTTCTTTTTAGATACAGATACATTCACAAAGATTAATGAAATTAATGAGATTCTACTTGATATTTCAATACTAAAATAATAAAGTTAATACAGAGAATGCGCCTTTAAGATCCCCTAGTAAGGAGATTAGATCCAAACAAAATTTGAGAGATACTTATGATCGTATTACAAAAAAAAAAAATCCTGAAAATAGTAAAAAGAACTAAGAAATTTATAAGTAATATCTTTCACTCATTTAATCATAAGTAAGTAATTTTATTAACATCAAGATCAAGTGAGAAACCATTTTTCTCTTCATAATTGATACATGTCATGGTGACTATTTTTTTACTATAACTTTGGTTAACACAAATAATTAGTATGGAATTCCTTAAGGAGAAGGACTAGGTGAAACATCAACTAAACTACACTTGTTCCATATTTGTGCAGATTTTGCAAAGATTACCGACGTATCATTATTTTTGAACAATGGATTTTGAAGTGTTCTCTTCACCAATGCTTCATGGCATATTTGACCTAGATTGACAAGTTGATGACAACATTCATCACTGACAGTTCCAGTTTTGAATATGCTTGCAAAAACTTCATTAATACAATGCCATGTCATCTTGCTTTTGCTTTCACAATTATTTACCTTGATTGGATCAACATCTTGTGCCATAACTGCTCCACTAATTGCCATAATGGCCAGCACTCCCACAACAGCATAAACATTTGAACTTGCCATGGCAGCTTTTAGGAAAGGAATAATGGTTTCTCTTATTTGGTTGGCAGAAGACTTAGGTATTGCTGCAAGAATTCACGGTAAACCAAAAGGATCATTTATAGGCTATCCAAAAGAATTTAGGGCTCCTGAAGAAAATTAATAACATTTCAGATACAACAAATATTAAGTACACTTTATTTATCGGTTAGTATAAAATCTTAACCGCATTTATTTATTTTAATTAATTAATCTAGTATTCATTGAGATTTCAGTTTTGTTATTTACCATTTAATTTAATATGAATTCTTTTATACACATTTTCAGTTAAAATTTTTAACTCAACAGGTAATTACTTTCTCAATTTTAATTAATTTTTTATTTTAATATATTTTACAAGACATGTATTATGCTATTAACTTCATTTGTGGAATCTTAAAATCCTCATCAGATGAAACAATTTCTCCTTTAACATGCCATCTGCAATTTCCAATTAGTCATGTAAATAATATGTTGGATAAAAGTGTTAAGATTCTTATTCCCCTAGTTATCGAAAGTGGTCATCGGCAAGGTAACAAGGTAGCCGAAAACTTTTTGTTATCCTGGACCTGTAAACTTAAACTCATCCAATCCATACCCAACAGGAAACTGCTGTCCAGAACAGAAATGATGCAATCTTGTATTATAACATTCAGTAGTCCACTTTAACATCTTGCTTTATCCTTGCGGCAACCTGAGATGAAAAGCACAACTACACCACCGTGTAATGGCAAGGCTGGCTCTTGAATAATTGAAGAAAATGACTAAAGACACGGGCAAAAACGTCTGATTATTCTAGCGACTCCAGGAAGAACCACCATCATGAAGACCAAACCATTGGGATCATTCTGTTTAGAACTTTTCTTTCTCCTACTCATTTCTTTCTGTGAGACTGTTTCTTGAAGACCAAAGTTTAGGAAAACATCATATGAATGTGTCATTTGCTTGGAGGATGTTGAAGAAGATGAACTATGTGTAGATATCTCATTTTATCGACATCGTTAGCTAAAGGATCTTTAAGAATCGGATATGAGCCCATTGACCGGATTGTAAATTTTTTAGACAGCCCATTTGAGCCTAAATAATTATTTTGGGCCTTGATTAAGCATTTGGGTCTTTTTTGGATCTTGAGTCCAAATTAAAAATTCATTTTTTTATGTTTTAAATTTTATTTTATTTCTTTATATTTTCGAAAATAAAAAGGGGAAAATAAAATAATTGAAGAAATGATACAAAGAAAGGTCTTTTAGGATTAAATCCCTTGTGAATCAAAGTTCCAATGACATCTAATTTTTAAAGAAACAAATGTTTGTGGATTGAACTTCTTCTCAGATAAAAACTGGAATCCTATAAAAATGACCTGGGCAATCATCAACGGAAGAGGAGAAAATGGAAGGAAAACAAACAAGAGTGACCAAGCCATGAAATCTACAGAAACTCCTGAACAATAAAACACCTAGGGACCAAATCTTTTTGGGGAATGGGCTAGCAACTGCCCATTTGGAATATCCCTTGGCCTTATACTTTTCCTCACATAAACAATTCTAACTTGGTTTCATTTTTTTTTTTATGCGAATCGAATTTTAAAAAATTAAAGCATTTTTAGAATAAATCACATACCGTGGAAAGAAAAAGGGCCATGCATCTTCCTTGGGGAACTTCAAGGAAATCCACATCTAACCAGGTTGAAAGCTCTTAACACAAAAACAAGAGAGAATATATCTGGATTCTGTTTCTTCTACATTCACACAAAAGCAGAGCACTTAGTTCGTAATTTATCAAACTCTATATATAGAAGAGATTTCTCATCATCATGTATAACCAAACTAAACATCTCTACCAAATATATACCCCTCTCTAAGAACTAAAATCCGAAACTCAAGCAACTCTCAAGCAAATGGGGTTTTCCAAAAGTAAGCTAGCCAATTATAAGTCTTTTTCTAATGTTACCAAGCCTAGTTCCCATCAGCAATTTGGAAGCAGCTAGGTCGATCCAAGCTCATAGCCTGACTAAAACAACTGTTCGAAGTTTTTTACAGATCATAATCGAGCAGTTAATTCTGCCAATTTCATTACCGGATTGGATATCAAAATCCTACTTGGGGTGGTGACAAGAATGTTGATGAGAAAGCAACAAGCGACATTTCATATGTCCGAGAACGATTGCATGGAGAGTGTTGATTCTTAAAATAGAAAGTACTAGGAAATGGCTTTTGAGTGTGCTGCTGAAGCTAAATCTAGAATTATTACTAGGACTAGTGTCACAAATGGAGATTTAACTTCCAAGCTCGTGCGATTTTAAGACTCGGGTATACATTTATCCAATGTTTCGATCAGTCTATCTATCATAATTAATACTTTTGCTGAGATATTGTCTATTTCAAGTCCCTCTGAAGCTACGGTTTTGTCCCATAAAGGCGTCTCACAAGGAAAGAATGTATGAACCTTTATATCCTCAAGCCAACTCTAGTATACCAAATCGACGTGGATTCATGGCTCCTCTCTAAGATTGGACATCTTCTCCCACTCCAACGGAGGCCCACTGTCCTCGGTAGCACATTGCTTATACCCCTAAAGCTGGCTCCGATACTGCTTATCACGAACTAAAATTTAACCTCTAAGCTCGTGCGGCTCTAGAATCCAAGCATGCACTCATCTGGTGTCATAAATTTAGCTATCTGCCCATTGGTTCATACCTTCATGAGATATTGTCGCTGCTGACCTCTCTAGCCTTACGATTTTATCTCACAATGGTGCCTCACAAGGAGAGGAATGTGTAAACCTTTATATCCCAAGACCAACTCTAATACACAGCTGATGTGAGATTTATGACTCCTCTCTAAGACCGTAACAATTAGCTTGCTGCTCATACGCTGTATGGATTATCTTTACTTATTTAAATGTGTGTAAAAATATAAATTAATAGTATTTAATCTACATATTTAAAATATATAATACATATATATAATTAAAACATCAAATCATAATAAAATGATTATAAATATCTTTTGAATTTAAAATATATATAATAAGTGATATTTATGTTTTTTAATTAAAAAAAAAAAGATTAAAAGGATTGTAAACAAAATTAATATTAAGCATCTAACTTAAAATCAATTGACTGTAAATGAAATAATCTAATTTGAATATAAAATTACCAAAAATTAAAAATTTATTATATGTGTGATAATACTATACTAACAGGCCTCCACCACGTATAGATGGAAGAAGTCTTTCATGTGACAAATTCGAAAAGGGTAATGGAAAGAAAATCATGCTCTAATTCCATGTTAAACATCCAACATAAAAATAATTACTTATAAGTGGAGGGATCCAACTTAAATGTAAAACTATAAAATATTAAAATTTATTATATGTGAGATAATACCACGCTACCAATTACCACAGTAAAAATATCCATTTGAAAATTTTAAATTTGAAAGAGATCTCTAGATGAAATTTTAATGAAATAAGATAATTTTTTTAAGTTATATATTTTTATTACAACTTATTGAGATTTTTTATTCTTAAGAAAAATCATAGATAATTTGAATAAGATTTTATTTTAGAAAGTTTTTATATTTGAATTTAAAGTATGTATAATAAGTATTATCCATGTATCGAAAAAAGAAAATATCCATTTAAATGTTCGCATGACAAACCTTATCAAGTATCTTTGTATGTTATAATATATATATATATATATATTTATATATATATATATATGATTACTCTTCTTTTTTTTTTTTTTTAAGCGGCTAAGGATTAAGTAGCAAGGGTTTTTGGGTTTTGTTAAATTCATTTTTTTGCTGATCGATCCAGTAAATTTATCTACGCTGATAAGAATTTTTTTATATTATTATTGAGAACAATTAATATAAATTTTGAAAATTTTCTTTGTTACTGTAAAGTTAGATTTAGCATATGCTTGATTAGTTACATGAATTATGGGGGAAAATTCAAGAAAATATTGTTCCATAAACACATTAAGCCCTGATTTATGCTATTATATAAATTCAAATAAGAAATAAAATTTTCTAACCTAAATATTTTGAAATTGAGAAACTAACCAATACTTGTCTTATTTATATTATGCTTCCAACCATGGTGGAAAGGAAACCAAATTTTATATATGAAAAATTTTGCTTAAGGATGGCTATATTTTTTAATTTGAGTATCAAAATCTATAACTTTTATTGTAAGAATAAAACATGCAAAGGAAATTAATGCGATTCTATTTGATAATTCAGAATTAAAATAATAAAGTTAATGCATAGAATGAGCCTTTAAGATCCCCTAGTAAGGAGATTAGCTTCAAACAAAATTTGAGAGGAGCTTATGATCATATTACCAAAAAAAATCTTGAAAATAGTAAAAGGAACCAAGAAATTTATAAGCAATATCTTTCACTCATTTAATCATAAATAATTAATTTTATTAATATCAAGATCAAGAAAGAAACCATTTTTCTCTTCATAATTGATACATGTCATGGTGACTATTTTTTTACTATAACTTTGGTTAACACAAATAATTAGTATGGAATTCCTTAAGGAGAAAGACTAGGTGAAACATCAACTAAACTACACTTGTTCCATATTTGTGCAGATTTTAAAAAGATTATCGATGTATCATTATTTTTGAACAAAGGATTTTGAAGTGTTCTCTTCACCAATGCTTCATGGCATATTTGACCCAGATTGACAAGTTGATGACAACATTCATTACTAACAGTTCCAGTTTTGAATATGCTTGCAAAAACTTCATTAATACAATGCCATGTCATCTTGCTTTTGCTTTCACAATTATTTACCTTGATGGGATCAACATCTTGTGTCATGACTGCTCCACTAATTGCCATAATGGCCAGAACTCCCACAAAAGCATAAACATTCAAACTTGCCATGGCAGCCTTTAGGAAAAGAACAATGGTTTCTCTTATTTTGGTTGGCAGAAGATTTAGGTATTGCTGCAAGAATTCACGGTAAACCAAAAGAATCATTTATAGGCTGTCAAAAAGAATTTAGGGCTCTTGAAGAAAATTAATAACATTTCAGCTACAACAAATATTAAGTACACTTTATTTGTCAGTTAGCATAAAATCTTAACAGCATTTACTTATTTTAATTAATTAATCTAGTATTCATTGAGATTTTAGTTTTTTTTTATTTATTTACCACTTAATTTAATATGAATTCTTTTATACACATTTTCAGTTAAAATTTTTAACTCAACAAGTAATTACTTTCTCAATTTTAATTAATTTTTTATTTTAATATATTTTACAGGACATGCATTATGCTATTAACTTCATTTGTGGAATCTTAAAATCCTCATCAGATGAAACAATTTCTCCTTTAACATGCCATCTACAATTTCCAATTGGTCATGTAAATAATATGTTGGATAGAAGTGTTAAGATTCTTCGCCTAGTTATCGGACGGCCTCATCGGCAAGGAAACAAGGTAGCCGAAAATTTTTTGTTATCCCGGACCTGTAAACTTAAACTCATTCAATCCAAACCCTACAGGAAACTGCTGTCCAGAACAGAAATGATGCAATCTTGTATGATAGCAAAAAGCATTCAGTAGTCCAACTTAACATCTTGCTTTATCCTTGCGGCAACCTGAGATGACAAGCACAACTACACCACCACGTAATGGCAAGGCTGGCTCTTGAATAATTGAAGAAGATGACCAAAGACACGGGCAGAAAGGGTGTGATTATTCTAGCGACTCCATGAAGAACCACCATCATGAAGACCAAAACCATTGGGATCATTATGTTGAGAACTTTTCTTTCTGCTACTCTTTTCTTTCTTTGAGACTGTTTCTTGAAGACCGAAGTCTAGGAAAACATCAGATGAATGTGCCACTTGCTTGGAGGATGTTGAAGAAGATGCACTACACGTGTAGATTCCACATTTTATCCGAGATTATTAGCTAAAGGGTGTTTGAGAATTGGATATCGGTCCGTTGACGGGATTGTAAAGTTTTTAGACAGCCCATTTGAGATTGAATGACTATTTTGGGCCTTGATTAAGTATTTAGGTCTTGTTTGGATCTTGAGTCCAAATTAAGAATTCATTTTTTTGATGTTTTAATATTTATTTTATTTCTTTATATTTTCGAAAATAAAAAGGGGAAAATAAAAAAAAAATTGAAGAAATGATACAAAGAGAGGTCTTTTAGGATTAAATCCTTTGTGAATCAAAGTTCCAATGACATCTAATTTTTAAGAAACAAATGTTTGTGAATTGAACTTCTTCTCAGATAAAGACTGGAATCCTATAAAAATGACCTGGGTAATCATCAACGGGAGCGGAGAAAATAGAAGGAAAACAAACAAGAGTGATCAAACAGAGCAAATAAAAAGCAAAATTTTGGGCAGTAAATCTTTGGGATTCATTCTCACTTTTACAAACTGGAACTCATACACAGATGCAGAACACAGGAAATCAAAGAAGGAAAAGAGTCGACATAGAAGCAATACAGAAGCAATTATCAAGCCAGAAGCAAAAACACAAAAGAAGCAGAAGCTTTGGCAGCACAGTTCCAGCGTCATACTGCAGCACCAAAACTCCGTACCTCAATGCCCTAGATCCATCTTCACCTACTCCGATCTTCCCTCAGAATTGAAGATGGTGTCGGATGCGAGCAAGAAGAAGGCAACGCAGAAGAACGCTGCTGCCGCCGCTAAAAGAGGAGGGAAGGTGGCTGCGGCTACTGCATCTTTCAAGGAGGCGGCCGCAGAGAACGGAGTGGATAAGGGTTCCGATGGAGTTAGTGCACTCCTGATTTCCTATCGGACGTGTACTAGCGTTCTCTGCTGGCGCACTCTTTCGAGAGATATTCGTGTAGAGTGTCGTTATCAGTGATTTTCCATGGACATGATCTCATTGTTGATTCAGTATGGGAGCTTAATTATGGCAGACGCTATGGCTTGCTGGGATTAGATGGTTGTGGGAAATCCACGCTGCTTACTGCAATAGGTTTGCTCTGAACTTCCAATTCCAGAGCACATGGATATCCATCATTTCACGGGGGAGATTGACATTTCCAGAGCACATGGATATCTATCATCTCACGAGGGAGATTGAAGCTTCTGACATGTCTGCATTGGAGGCTGTCATAAGTTGTGATGGGGAGAGGTTGAATGTGGAAAAGGAAGCAGCTTTGTAAATCCTGAAAGCCGACGTGACTTGGACCAGGTGATTGGATCTATTCACCTAAGCTTTGGGCCATTAGTTGTGTAAGGATTATTCCACCTTGACTTGGACCAGGTGGTTGGATCCATTCACCTAAGGTTTGAGCCGTTAGTTCTGTAAAGACCATTCCACCTTTGGGCTTGTGTGGTACTTTTGTTCGTTTATAATTTTATATTTATTTTATTTTGTATGTATATTTATTTACATGATTATTTGAATTATTTTTAATTGTTGGTCGTGAAAATTTCAAAGGAAAATATGATTTAATAATTAAAGATTGTAAACATATAGAAGTAAATAAAAATTCAACTAATAATGAAATTTTAAGAAAATTACGGGTCTCTAATTTTCTTAAAAATTTTTAGGTGAGATAAATTTTTTATAATTTTAATTGTTGATCATGAAAATTTCAAAGGAAAATATGATTTAATAATTAATTATTGTAAATATATAGAAGTAAATACAAATTCAACTAATGATAAAATTTTAAGAAAGTTACGAACGTCTAATTTTTTTTAAGAATTTTTAGATGAAGAATTTTTTTTCTAAATTCTATCAAAGCATTAGAAGATTTAAAGATTGATCTCAATATAAGAAATTTTATTTATTTTTAATTTGAAAAAATAAAATTGAAAAGAAATTGTGATTTTATTTAATTGCATGATTGGATTGTGTATTTTATTTATTATAGTTTATTGAATTATGTATTTTACTATGTATTAAATTTTATAAATATTGATGATGAAATCTCTTCAAAAAAAATAGTATGTTATTTGAATACTCTTAAAGTAAGATATAGTTTTAGGAGGTCCACCAAAATGTTGAAGAAAACTTAAAAATATGTCAAATATTAAAATATTTAAATCAACAAATAAATTAATAAAATAATAAGAATAAGTTATGACCAAGTTAATCAAGGCTAAAGATAATTTAAAATTAATAGATATCAATTTATAGGTTTTGTAAGGATGCTATAATTTTTCGTCCAAAACCCTTTTTTAGAGATTTCTAGTCAAGTTTAGGATATCCTTAGTAAAGTTTAGTTAAAAGACATAGATTCAAAACATAAATTCATTTAAGTGATCAATCACACTTAAATAAAAAAGATTGATGCTGACTTCATATGTCGTATCTAATGAATGGGTCCTTGAACTTAAACATTATGACGCTGTGTCATGCTTTTCCTGTATGCAAATATGTTTTTTTTTTTTTTTAATTTCAATTGCATAGATAATTGGTTGAGAAATCATATAACTTACTCGATTTGTAGGATTTGTGCAGCAGATGTATGGCAATCTAATAAATATATACTAAACATCTAGTTTCAGACTGTTCTTTTTTGTTCTACAGAGGTTCTTTCTTTTCATGAAAAAGTTGCAGAATCTTCATCAGGCAGTTCCTTATAGACCAATTCTTAAATCCATCAAAGTCTCTAATGACGGAGGCATCAAATACTCATCCCCTTTCCATGAATGATTGAAAAAGTTTAATGAAGAATAATTGAGGACCAAAGGGACTCTGTTCTAGAAAGATACGAAAATGTACCATCTGGAGTTGAATTTAAGCTTATATGTTAACTGCAATTGCTTGAATTCTTGCATTCTTTCATGTATTGTCAGTTTATCATTATGTTACTGCCATATTTTCTCAATTTGTTGCAAGAAAATTTTAGTTAAAAGAGAGGTTCAAATATGTCAACATCAATACTAGAACTCAAAAAAGCTGATGCCAGTGCTGGTAAATATATCAGCAAACATCTTTGGGTAAAGAATTTGGTTTTACAGCTCCTGTTTCAGGATTATGGATGAAAATGATTTGACGGGGTCCAAATAAACCTCTCAATTTGGAACCAATAATTCCTACAATTGGAGCTCAAATCAATGTTTTAAATACTGAACTTATTTGTTATCAGCTAGGCATATTTACAGTAATTTGCTAGTTTAAAATCTTATATCATACAGAATGGACCAACATTTGTGGACCAAAGCCATTAGAAAATCCATAAAGCAGGGGCAATGGAACCCAATCCCCATATTTCTCAAGATTTAATTGGAAATTTTCCTCCAAACCAATTTAGTTTAGGCCTTGTTATTATGTTTCCTCAGGCCTCTAATTTACCTATTTGAGTAATCCAACCAATTTAGATGAGAACAGAGTATTATGGTGGTTTCTCAGCCCTCTGCTCCTCCATTTCCTTTTCCTATTGCAGTTTTTAGAGACTCAACGTATGATTTTGATCCAAATTGATTTTACTCAACTCGATTCTCTTCAGTTTTGTTCAATGGGTTCCAAAGTGACAATAAGAGAGATCTTATTTTGCTTTTGCACCCTTTACTAGAATTCAGATTGTATAAACAAATAATTCCCTGATTACAGGTTTCCAACACCAATTTCTTCAAGCCATTAAGGAACAGTGAAGTATCCTTGAGATCAAATTACAAACTTTTCAAACATAACAATGATTGACATAAATGACTTATTTGCATAACCAAAAATCAGATTTTGAAGGTAGATAACAGATACATTTTTGTTACACTGTTAAGCTTCATTATTTCAAATAGGCTCCAAACATCAAAATCACATAATTAGAGACAAAGAGGAGAAACTATTGTATATAAAATTGGAAAAGTGCATTAAGAAACAAGGTCACAGTTTGAACCACAATAACAAGGAGAAATAACAGAGTGAAACAGAAAAGCTAGCGATAGGCTCCAAACATCAAAATCACTTAATTAGAGACAGAGGAGAAACTATTGTATATAAAATTGAAAAAGTGCATTAAGAAACAAGGTCACAGTTTTAACCACAATAACAACGAGAAATAACAAAGTGAAACAGAAAAGCTAGCATTTTGACAATTAATAGAATTTTTTCTCTTATAAAATTTGTCATCACCATCAAAATCATCAAAATTTCTTCTTGTATATGCCATCATCAAACTCATCATCAAACTCACCATCATCATCGTCGTCGTCGTCGTCGTCGTCGTCGTCGTCGTCATCGTCATCGTCATCATAATAATCATCATCCACATCAAACTCATCATCATAATCATCATCATCATCCTTCACCATGCGTGTCCCACGAGCCTCGACGACGACACCTTGCATCCCATGGCCAATTCTTTTCTCCACCAGGCTCAGCCCTCCAGAAGACCCAAGAAGAGAACCCATATCAGCAAAATCAAAGATGGGTATTTGGGCATGTATCTTTTGGTCAGAAACAAACAAAGATTGAACAATTTGATGATCTTTAGCAATGTTATTAAGATTATCAATAACATTGGGCCGACCAAGGATTTGGCCACGGAGAATCTGGGGCAAGGACTTGCTGCTTTTCAGCAGATTTCTTGCAACAGCTGCTGTTGTTGCCATTGATGCAAAGAAGACTTATTTGGAGGTTTTGGGAGATGGAAATTGGAGGCTGATCTTTGCAGGGTTTTGGCCTGGGGTTTGATATAGAGTGGCTGAAGGGTTTAGGGTTTTTGAGAAGAAGTAGCTTTGTGACACGTGGCCACATGGTTAGGACCAAGAATTCTAGAAATCAATAGAAAGAGAGTAACTCGGCGGCGCTTACTTATCGAACAATGTTCTTGGTAGATTTCTATTTTGAACTCACCAAGTGTTCTCCCCTGACAGATCTAAGCCGCAGACAGTTATGTTCAGGATGGCAACGGGTCGGGTCGGGCAGGTTTTTTTACCCCGATCCGACTTGATTTATAATCATAAAATTCGTATTCGTATCATATTCGAAATCTTTTTAATTTTTTTAATCTGAACCTAAATTCGATATTATATAAATCATATCCGATTCAATTCGGTTCGAAATTAATAAAATATTATTTTTTAAAATATAAAATATTATTTTTAAAATATAAATATATAAATAATTTAAAAAATAAATTTTTTATATAATATCAGATTAGGTCGGATTGAATTTGTCTAAAACTCGAACCCGATCCGAACGTGAAATTTAATTTTCTTAAAAAAAATCTATCCTATAAAATTGGATCGAATCAAAACCGTCGATTTCGAATTAGACTGTTAAATCTAATTATGTTTCTGTCCTAATCTACATTGATAAAGTTTAGACAATAAAATGGGAAAATAATTATTTTTTTTTTATATCCATCAAGAAATGGAGAGTTAAAGGCAAAAATTATATTGTAATTTATCTCATCGCATTAAATATTAAAAATATATTTTAATTTTAATAAATTTATATATAACTTTTATAAAAATTTTAAATTATATAATTTTTATTTATTTTATTATATCATCATATCATATTTAAAATTATTAAATTTAATTAATTATATATTTATGTTTTTACAATGATTCCTATTCTTACACCTTAATATTTCTTTTTGTCATGTCTGATAATTTTGAGTTGTATACAGACAATGGATTACTGTATACATTGCTCTGTAAACTTACCAAAACAAGAGTCAGTTATAAAATTCAATCACATGAAAAGAAACCCTTAAATTTTATCATTTTAAATGCCAAATTCTAAAAATTAATTTGTATTTCTGCCTAATCTGACAAACTGGCAATACCAATCAACAGTAAAGATCCGATATATATTGGCTGATTTAACAATCATTATCTAATGGTTAAATTGTGCTAGAGGTCCTTATATTTTATGAAAATGCAGAAATTAATCTCTATGTTATAGTTTATACAAATATAGTTCACATATTATTTTAATTTGATGATTTTAATTCAATCACTAATTCTGTTAACTTTTTACAATTAAAAATATTAACGAGATCGTTAATTGGATAATGTAAATGCTGACTTTGTTGATATGATGTTGACTTATTGATATGATAATTTGAACAAATAATTTATGTACTCATATGAAATTGGAAAGTTTGTTCCTGTAGTCATATAAAATTTGAAATTAAATTGATATATTCGCACAAAATTTAAAATTTAATTCTTTTAATATAAAAATATTTTAATATTTTTAAAATTTTTTTAGTTTTTCAAACATATTGAATTTTAAAAATATATTTTTTGAAATATATCAATTTTTATTATATACAATTAATTATTAATAATATCATATTAATAATATTATTATTATCATTTTATATTAATCAATTATAATATTAATAATTTAAATTCATATATCAAAGTTAATATTATTTTAATTAATTTAAATACATCATATACTAAAATTTGTAATGAAGTAAACTATAGAATAGACTATGAATGAGATGAGTATTCCATCCAACCAAATAAAATAAAATATTCAAATTTAGATTCTTACTAGGGACAAACTCTTATTTATTTGAAAGACGAACTTTGAATATGAACAAAATAAAAGGAGAAAATGATTTATTTTATAAACTAAAACATCAATAACATATATCATAATAAAAACTTTCGATTTTTTTGGTCTTCACAAAAAAGAAAAAAAGTATCTAAATTATTATGTTAAATTAAATAAAAAGACAAAATTTAAAACCAATACACATTAAGTTTAATAAATTATTTTAATGTATTTAAAATCTTGAACTAGATTTGAGTATAAAAAATCATTTAAATAGGATTTAATTTAAAAGAATAGAAATATTGTTTGATAGATAATTTTGTCTTTATGGGATATAATTATAATTCAAATTCATTTTAATAAATTAATTAAAAATAATAATGTTATTAAAATTAGATAGTGACATATTTGTATTATATATTGACAAATTTGTAATAGATTTTTAATAGATTGGTGTGAGATTTTTTTTTTCATATGGGGACAATATATTACAATTAAGATAGAAAAGTGTGACAAAATTAATAAAAGATTTATATTTTATGATGGAATATAATAAGAAATAGTGACAAAACTATCAACAATATTTCACATGGATAAAAAAAGTTATGATAGAATATTGTGATAGGTTTTTCAATATTGTGATAGAATATTATGAGAGAATATTATGGTAATTTTTAAAATTGAATATTTTAAAAAATTAAAAATTTCTAAAAATTCAAAATATTTTTTGTATTAGATAGATTAAATTTTAAATTTTGTGGAAGTATAAGGACTAAATTTTAAATCCGTGTAAGTATAAGGATTAAATTTCAAATTTCGTATGAGTACAAGATCATTTGTATAATTTAATAACTGATTTTATTAATCATAATTGTCACATCAACAAATCAATATCTTGTCAGTAAAGCCAATGTCATGTTAACAAAGTCAAATGATCACATCAATATTTTCAATGACAAAAAATTGATAGAATTAATAATTTAATTAATATTATCAAATCAAAATAATACGTTAATTAAATTAGTTTGAATTATAGTACAATGATTAAATTTTAAATTTTCACAAAGTATAGGAACCTTTGGCATAAGTTAACCTAATCTAATATGTTATGATTTACAGATTCTTAGGCTCTTGTATTTCTTGCTTTTGTCATTTTTTCCGTAATGTGTCATGTACAATGGTCATCAGCATCACTCATCAGAAACAAGCATTTCAAGCAAAAAGAAACAATGATATGCTACCAGAATACAAACAATGCCTAAAAAATTATCATGTCATGCATTTTTGAGCAGTCATTCAAAGATTAGAAAAATTGTTTAGTTCCTGAAAAGCCATCTGCCTTAATGTACATCCATCAAATTTAGTCCAGAAACTATTGGAACAAAGCATCTGTATCTATTCCCCATGAAGACAGAATGTAGCCCTCATAACTTATAAAAGGTATGCATCTGTTAACATTTTAAGCACCAAAAACAATTCAAACACTTGCAAACCAGCAAAGAAAGATGGCAATTAAGTATGTAGTCTCACTTACATTCATCAGCTCAGTGATTCTGACGCTAGTTGTGGGTATAGAAGCCGGTGGCATTGCAATCTACTGAGGTCAGAATGGAAATGAAGGCACATTGGCAAAGACGTGTGCCACAGGCATCTATGACTTTGTGGACATAGCATTCCTTCCAACATTCGGAAATGGTCAGACTCCCATGATCAACCTTGATGGTCATTTTGATCCTTACAGCAATGGATGCACTAGCTAGTTTAATCTCTGACATCAAATCATGTCAAGTAAAAGGAATTAAAGTAATGCTTTCTCTTGGAGGAGGAGCAGGATGCTACTACCTTGGCTCATCCATGGATGCTAGACAGTTTGCGACTTTCGACCTATTTGTGGAACAATTTCTTGGGGGGACAATCGTCCTCTCTGCCATTAGGTGATGCAGTCTTGGATGGAATTGATTTTGATATTGAAGGTGGAAGAAACCACCATTGGGATGATCTTTCAAGGTACCTCTCCAGATATACCTGGCAACAGCTCCTCAGTGTCTATTCCCTGATGCTTGGGTTGGGGGTGCCCTTAAGACTGTCCTTTTTTACTATGTTTGGGTACAACTATATAACAACACTCAATGCTAATACACAGCCGGTGATATTGCAAATCTAGAAGATGCATGGAAACGATGGACTACAGATGTTCCTGCTGCCAAAATTTTCTTAGGACTTCCTGCATCACCTGAGGCAGCTGGTAGTGGCTTTATCCCTGTATCAGATCTTACTTCTCAAGTACTTCCTGCCATCAAAGGTTCCGCCTGGTATGGAGGGGTGATGCTGTGGTCTAAGTACTATGATGATCAAAATGGATACAGTTCTGCCATTAAGAATGATGTCTAGAAGAGTTTTTCTCTCTGTTCTATTTGTATTAATGTCTATGTTTAACCGTGTTTTAATGTAATGGAAGTATGTATTCCATGTTTAAACCTCTTCATCTCTTATCAGAGTTGTGAATTCATAAAATAATTAGGTTCTAAACAACAACGCGAACATGGCTATGAAATAATTAAAATATCTCAGCCTACAGCTTGAACTCTTCACTATGTGTGCTTGGACCTT
This sequence comes from Durio zibethinus, assembly GCF_002303985.1. The sequence continues at coordinate 13,344,551 of NW_019168270.1, forward strand.
TCATCAATCCAAGAAAAGTTACATGAAATTGCAAACTGCCAATATATGCATAACAAGCCATGTTGGATCATCATGTTCCAAATGGTGAAATGTTTCCCTTTTAAATTTTAGTACAGTAGCATATGTATGACTGTAAGAGCATGATTTCATCTTCTTGTCACAGATCATTATTGATTCAATAAATTAAGTCAAACTGAAAATAACAGAAAAAGAGGCAAAATTTATGCTACATACTTACGCATAATTTGTATATAGCTTAATATAAACATATACAACACATTCTCTCCTTCCATTCTAAATTCTTGCTAGATCGATAAAAGAAATTTTCTACAATATAAAAGAAACTAATTCACAGTAATTCCTTCAAAAATCAGAACAGATCTTGAATTACAGGACAGTAATCAGCATTTTGATATTAAGTTTATGTAAAAGCTACTAACAAAAATTCGTGTTTGATGAGAAATCATCAGTTCAAGGCTTGGAATAATAAATATTCATTGCATGAATGAGTAAAATCACTTTTTGGACAGTCATAAGAGTTCATCATTACAATACAATCTTTCTGTTAATTACAAACACAAACAGAAGAGTGCTCAATTTTTCTAACAAGAGAGAACAGAAACTAAGCATACAGAGATGGCAATGTTTCCTTGCTAGGACAAGCAATTTTTCTGTCCAATTAGGGAAGAAGCACCATGTCATTTGGTTTGAATTAGGGCATGGATCCTTGAGCAGCAATGCCACATGCAGATGGATTTTGTTTGCCGGCAACAGTAGGCTTCACATTAGAACACTCAGATGTAGCAGGGCTCAGTTCCAATGTAAGAAAGATCAATGTCACCGATCACCACATTTTCACATGGGACTCTGCTGCTACATGCATGTTTGACAGCTAGTTGGGTTGCTCAAGACCCTCGAATGTTGCTGAAGCTAACATCACTGATCTTAACATGTGATGGAGCCTGAAGAATGTGAAAATATTAATTAATTAGCATAGGCACATTACTATTCTAGTTAATATAATTTTTTTGAAAAAAATGTAGGACGAGAGTGAACGTATTTTAGCACTGAGTTGCACTTATTATGTGGGCGGTATCCTTGATGAATGATAACAGGATGCTGTCATTGACCATGATAGTGTCCTCGAAATGCATATCAGCTGCAATGCCTTCCAAAGAAGCTGGCCAAGTTTTCACACTTCTCCATTCATTGTATTGATGAGAGTGCAGTTCACAATAGTGATTCCAACAACAGGTTCATCCTTAGAGTTTCCAAGACTTCCAACACTGATGCCACGGCCAGGTCCGCATGTAACTCTTGAAATAGTAATCTGTTTGCCTCCACCACTAAGAGTGATACAATTGTCACCAGTAGAAATTGTCGAATCGGTAATGTTGATCCCACTTGAATGTCCAAATGAATTCCATCAACGTTGGGGCTTTAGTCTGTAATATTTGCAAAAGTAAGGTTTTTTTCACCCTAGAAGGTTAATGTGATGTCCAAGGAGGTTATGTCCCTAACCATGCCATTTGTGATGAAGTTCTGTTAAATTTTCGACCGACAACTTTGTTAGTGCTGTTATTGTTAATTCATATCTGCATTAAAAAATTTAAGTTTTAAAAGCTAGGAGCTTAATGAACTTACAATAGGAACTTTATTGCACCTATCTTTTTCCTTGCAGTCATTTTGCCCAAGCAACCTTTCCATGGCCATCAAGGCTTCCAGCACCAGATAAAGTGAACTGATCTATAAATTGGAAAGTAACCCAGCTAGGCTCGTTGAATTTGTTAGGATCTACCGGGTGGCCTTCAAGTTCCCTCTAACTTGAACTTCAACAGGAGCTTTACATGGACCTTCAAGGGTCCCCAGGATTAACGTATATATCCCTTCAGGAATCACAGCCTTACTTGGAGTTGCCAATGCACAAGCCTCTTTCCAAGCACTCAACAGTGCTAGATATCTACATTGACCTTTGCTCCGTATTTCATTACAACAAAACACCATTACTGGACTGTGTTTTAGCATTAGATGCTATAAGTAATAACAAAATAGAGCCATCGCGATCAACTTAATTTCCATCCTTTCTTCTTTTTTCGTTCTTTTCTCTGAAAGTGTTTGAAAGGAAGTTGTGATTCCAACCGAGTCCGAAACCATTTAACAGTGCAAATAAAAAGTTCAGTACCTTATAAAGTCCCAACCACTTATTAGCTAATTTAAGTTCAGTTCCCATTCTGTCCTAAACAGGTTAATATTTAACATGGTACCATTTTGTCACTGAAAGGTGCATATTGCCTAGGTTTACCATTAATTGTTAAACCATTGATATAACAACTAGGGGATGTTGGATCAGTGGCTAATATAGGTTCGGTAATTCCATTCTAAAAATGGCAGCTTTCTTTTGTTTTATCATCAGTAGTTTATTTTAAATTGTTAGAAGTGATAAGCATGAGGAGAAAATCAAAGCAAATTGACATATAATTGAAGATGATCCCTGTATTGGTTAAGATTCTTGTTGCATACATACAGCAAATCACCAAAGAAATAAGAGTGCTTGAAGAGAGAAGAGTTTGTTGGTGCTCATTCGCAATATTTTAGCTTTTTGATTTGGGAAATGAATAACTACCGTTGTTACTTACAAAGATTTAGGAATGAACTAATCATACTTTTTCTTAATATTAATTTTGATTTGAGAATAAGTGAATGTTGATTTCATGAAAGACAATTCGATACAGTAATCAAAAGATTTGATCAACCTAAGGTGAGTTGATGACAGTATCCATGAACTCTCCATCATCTGTCATGGCCTGCAAGCTTCAATGTCTGCCGTCTGCACTTCCTTCTTCTGCTCCACCATAGACCATTATCTTCCCATCATGCTCGTTCCCTGCCCCACTTTGAAGCGCAATTGGCCTTATTCCCCCATCCAAAATCAATACTATAGTAATCAAATTGTGGTTAATCACCTAAGACCAAAAGATTTCTTACTGTGCTTCCAAGGCTTACTATTAATAAAACAGAGCTTTAATTTCCTTCCAAATTTCCAAGAACTTCCTCATTTTTTCCTCACACGGTGATGCAATTAAAAAACTTGTTCATTTGGCATGCCACATTACCTATCCCATGCTCTACAAACTCGTGCACTTTTATTTGAATTTTTAAGCCAATTAATATAACTCCAATGGAAATTTAATGATCAGTGAGTTTAAAAAACTGTTTATAAATGCATCTTAAAGTCATCTGCCTTGTGATAACCCTAAATGGAAAACTGTAATGGCAACTCAACTCATGCTGCGGAATAAAAGTATTCTCCCAACCAAATGAAGAAAAAAATAATCAAGCAAATGGCAAGTTTCAATATTATGGCACTAGTTTTGGAATTTTGGTTATTATTGCAAGTGGAGAAGTGGCTCTTGATGTTTGATCCAATCAAGGTGAATAATTGTAAAGCAATATGACATTGCATTCAAGTTTGGCTTTGACACCTAGCATTGCTGCCATGAACTTATCAAATATGGTCAATTTTGCCATGATGCATTAGTAAAATGAACTCTAAAAAATTCTAAATTCAAAAGCAATGATACAACTGTGATTTTATCAAAGAGTTCTCAAATATGGAATGAGTACTCTTTTGTTAGCAATGTTTCACCTAATCTTTCTCCTTGCAAAGAATGATGATTATTCTATCAATATGAATACAAATCATAATAATATTAGTACTTCAGTTCTAAAGATTTTGGTAACATTGTTCTGAAGCTTCCACTGTTTTCATGACGCTCAATGGCCAATTAAAAGCTCCAAAATTTATATACTACAAGCAATATACCTGCACGATATCGCGGGTTAAAATTTTTTTACTTTATTATCTCTTCTTTATCAATATTTTTTATTGCAAATTCATCTGATTAAAAAAATAAAAAAAAAGCTGGAGGTATGAAAAAAACAAATGGGGATGAATATGACAAATTTGCCTGCTCTTATTTTTCTCATGAAAATTATCTCAATTTAAAGAAAAGGTGAAAAGGCAAAAAAAAAAAGAATAAAGAAATAAAAAAGGCTCATAAATTAAATTAAAGTATCAAATAATCACTTTATTAATATAATATATATAACAAAATTAATAATAAGGTAGATACTTTTATATATATCTCAAAATTGATCAGGACAAAACACTTTAAAAAAAATGACATGTTCCGACGTAACCTCAATCTAACAAAATTCACCCATTATCTAATTGGGATGGATCAAATTTGTCGATATAAATTGCTTTGACATCTCTATCAATCCATACCATTTCTTGTAAAATTTATCCATTTAAAAAAAAAAAAAAAAAAAAAAAGCTAAGTAGAGTTGTGAGGTAGATATCTCAATTGGCCTCCCTTTTCTAATAAATTAATTTAATAAAAAAATAAAAAAATAAAAAATAAAATTATTGAATTAAGGTATTAAATAATGATTTTATTAACATAATATACATATAAATATAAAATTAAAATGAAATAATGAAAATAAGATTATGTCAATAATTTTTTTAAAAAAGATTAAAAATAAAAAATAAATCACGATGAGCTTTCGTAATATAGTATTTTATTAAATAAAGATATTAAATTATTAATATAATAATATATAAATTTAAAATGAAATCAATAATTAAAAATATAATTATATATATATATATATATATATAACTTGGAGCATGATAGAAGAATTTTAACTTTCATTCGATCCAATCTTGATTTTAAAAATAGAAAACTATTGATTTAATCCCAAATTTTTGAAATAAAAAGCGCATATTGGATCAAGCTGAATCGATATACAGGAGATATGAATTATTTTGTCGTTTTTACGTTCATTGATTTTTTCTTAAATTGATATAATTTAAAAAAGCTAAACTTATTAACAAAAGATAAAGGAAATGACAAATAAAAGTAAAAAAAAAAAAGATAAATTGAATGACATGTGGATCACTAACTTAAGGCATTAAATAATAATTCTATTAATATATAAATATATAATTAAATGAAATAATAAAACATATATTTATATATATTTGAATAAGATGAAACACTGTAAACTAATATTTGCCTTGATTTGAATTTTGAAGAAAAAAAACTTGATTCAATCTCAATTTTTTTTTAAAAATGTATCTATTAAATCCAAACAAACTGAAATTTATTAAATACATGTGTTTTATTATATATACTTATATTGACATTTTTTAAAGAATTTTTTTTACCAATTTCTTTTGCTGAGAAATTTTTCTAATTAAAAAAATTAAAAAAAAAGAAGAAATTAGACATCATGTATATGCATTCATTGTTTTTAATACACAAGATCTCTTTTTTTTAAAAAAAAAAAGAAGAAAAAAACTTTAAAAAATGAAAAACAAAGGAAGAAAATTAAGTTTGTAGTTGACATCAACAATGATGAACTTTTATCAAAAACTTTATATAATGAACTAAAAAAACAAAACTAAAACAATAAAAAAATAAAAAAAGGACCAAAAAAGGAAAAAAAATTCAGATGTGATGCCAACACATCCCCTAGTATAATTTTTTTTACTTATCAAACTAAAGAAAAAGAAAAAATTAGAAAGGATAAAAACATATAATTTTAATAATAATTGATGAGTCCATATTAAAAAAATTCAAAACATATTAAAAAATATTTATTAAATATATAAAGTTAACAAAAAATAAAAAAAGTGAAAAAAAAAATCAAATGACTTGATATGTTGTATACCCTTGATATGAATAGGTCTTAGAAAAAATATATAAGTAAAAAATGATTTATCAATTACATAAAATAATAAAAGAAAAAAAAAAGAGAAAGAAAAAAATGAACATATAGTGTCGTACTCTTAATAACAAGTGAGTTTAAAAAATATTAAAACAAAAAATTTTTAATTTTTAAAAAAGTTAAAAAAGGAAGAAACAGAAAAAAAATGAATAAACAGGTCTCACAAAAAGAAAAAATCTTTTAAAAAATATATTGATTTCTTTTCAAAATTATAAAATAAAAAAAAATAAAAAAATGTGAGTCCCACACAAAAAATTTATTAAAAAAAAAAAAAGCCTCACACTTTTTAAAAAATTTTTAAAAAATAAAAAATATGAGTCCTAAAAAAATTTAACAAGATTAATGTATGGATCTCACTTTCAAAAAAAAGGGTCTCGAACTTTTTGAAAAATTAAAAAAAAAAAAGCTAATGAATTCCGCTAGTAATAAACAATATATATATATATATATATATCAAGAGATTATAAAATGGTTAATTAAATGGGTAACACATGGCCGTCTCTTCTTGTTGAAATCTGCATATCAATAAATAGGAATCTTCTTTCACAATTTTATTGTTCAAAATGAGACTTAATGAACACCACAAAGCAGAAATGAACTCGTCTCACTTAGTCATCACTTTAGTGAAAAAACAAACTACTAATTACATGGTCTGTCATGGCTATGAACTCTCCATCGTTTGTCATGGCCAGTAATGTTTTAGGTAAAAAGCAAGCTTCAATGACTGCCCCACTTTGAAGCGCAAGTGGAAGTGGCCTTACCCATCCAAAATCAATAATAATATAATCAAAACAAGGTTAACCAGAATCAATATTATAATAATATCCAAAATAAATTATCCCAACCAAAAGAAGAAAAAAATTATAAAGCAATGGCAGTTTCAATGTTTTGAATATCTTGAAGCATGTTTCAACCTCGTTACAATCAAGAAATTTTTGAAGTATTTTGAAGCACTTGTCTTTGTTGGGGAACACCACAGCTCTGATACCATTTGTTGGGCTAAAAGCCTCCAATCCAATCATACCAGCGGAAACGAAATCAAACAATAAAGCAAACACATAAGAGACAACAATTTAACGTGGTTCAGTCCAATTGACCTACATCCACGGATGAGAAACAAGATCCACTAGTTGTAGAGAATTACAAACATACATCAAATCATCAATCTCACTCAACAATCAATACTCATAAGATACTCTCAATTTCCTCTGGTCCTATAGAGTATTCTCAACTCGAACAAATACAAACCCAAACCCTTGTGCACTCTTTCAACATAACCAAATACATACCCATATGCTCACATACATCATACCTATGTGGACCCTCTCAGTCTCCTCTAGTTCACTCACAAACAAACATACACACCCATAAGACGTAGAGCCCCAATACTCCTATAGGGTGTCTATCCCACAAAACCCTACAACTCTCTTACATCTTTTTCTCATACTTAACCTTGTAGAGACTTCACCTATTTATAACCATACAAACTTGCCCATTAAGAATCCCTCTCTTCTTAGAATTCTTCTCCTATAAGTCAAACTTGCCTATTAAGAATCCTTTTCCTTTTAGAATTCTTCTCTTGCAAGTCAAACTTACCTATTAAGAATCCTCTTTCTCTTGAAATTCTTCTTTTGCAAGTCTTCTTGTCCATCAAGCAATATCTGACAAATCCCAATTTTCTTTTTCTTGGGTTTACCTAACATGGTACTCGACCATCCCAAGTCGTGCTGCTGAAGTTCTAATGTCCTTGAAATCATTTTGAATTGCTGTAAAAATGTGTTGCTTGAGTCTTTTTCTTTTTCTTTAGAGAAGACTTTGTTGGTCACTGCACTGTCTACTTCTTCATAAACAGTAGTAAACTCCACTCATTTTCCTCGATTCTTCCTGGAAAGATTCATAGCATATCCGTGATCTAAAATACTTCTTCACAAATAGAGGCAAAAGGAACAGTCTCAAACACCAACTTGAGATATCTTCCCCTTCCGCCTCCTCCTCATGTTATCGTTACCATCTTCCTCTTCTCCTCCTCCTTCTTCTTCTTCTTCTTCTGCACATAAATATGATTTTTTCTTGAGTTTTAGAGGTGAAGATACCCGCACAAATATCACTTATCATCTACATGATGCTTTAATAAAGAAGGGAATAGTCACTTTCATGGATGATCCAAGGCTTGAGCCTAGGGAAGAAATCTTACAAGAACTCTTGGAAGCAATTCAAGAATCATGGTGTTCACTAATCGTTTTCTCAAAAACATATGCTTTTCCAAGTTTTTGCTTGGAAGAGCTTGTTGAGATTGTTGAACAAAAAAAAAAAGAGGGGCATAAAATTTTCCCAATCTTTTTTTATGATGTGGATCCATCTGATTTGGGAAAACAAACCGGAAAAGTTGCTGAAGCCTTTGCCAAACATGAAGAGACATACAAGGAAACTAAAGACAAGATCCAAAAGTGGCGAATTGCTTTAACTGAAGTGGCTAATATCAAAGGATGGCATTTAAAAAACAGGTAACTCATTCTTTTCTAGTCTAGTTTTCGTTTTCAATCTCCACAAATTTGATTTTTCTTCTTTTTTGCATTACATGTTATCTACTTTAAAAAACATTTTTAATAAATTTCATTTAAAAAACATAGACTTCATTCTTATTCCTGCTCTGTTTTTCATCTCAAACTGTATTAGGAATAGAATCTTGTCTCTTAAAAATAAAATGACCACCATGTTTCATGTTTTGTTTGAAATAATAAAAAGAAAAAATATGTATTAAGAAATTTCTTTTTGATGAGATTGCCAGTTATAATTTATATATTAACCATTTACGAAAAATAAAATCATAAATAATTTCTTATAAACTTAAAATACATTTGGTAATAATTTCAGTTACTAAGGCTATAAGTACAACGATAGACAAGGGGCTTTTAACTAGACCTATCCATGAGTTTTGGAAAAGATCATCTTTATCATAATATTTTATATGTTTTAAAATTAAATTTAAATAAAAATAATTCTTATTCATTCAATAATGATTTGGGTCGAGTTCAAACTTAAAAATTCATGATCAAGGCTTGATCTGAGATAGACTTGAACTGCAGGTCAATCTTATAGCTCAATCTATGACCAAGTCTACTTTAAAGGTACACTAAATTTATTTAATAAAAGATTATTGTGCTTTTTATTTTTTGACTCTTTGATTCTAGGCTCATTTATCATTATAATCATTTTCATTAGCATTTAATTTCTTAAGAGAAACTAAATTTTAATTTCTCTTTCTGTGTTTGAAGACATGAAGCAGAATTTATTGGAAACATTGTTAAAAAGATATCGCAAAATTATGTCAAACATATCCGATAGTTCATGATGAGTTAATTGGAATTAATTCACGTTTGGAAGAGTTGCATTCGAAAATAGACTTGGTGAAAAAGATGTCCGTGTTTATTGAAATTTGAGGCATGGGCGGGCATTGGTAAAACTACTCTTGCAAGAGTTGTTTATTCTCAAATGTCACTTTGTTTTGAAAGTAAAAGCTTGCTTGCTGATGTTCGAGAAGTTTCAGAAAAATGTGGACTCGTTTCTTTACAGAAACAACTTTCGAACTCTGGTTGGACGAAGGTTTCAATTTATGCAATGTTCATGAAGGGAATGCCATGATTAGTCACAGGCTATCTCACAAGAAGGTTTTTGTTGTTATTGATGAAGTTGATAATATACAACACCTAAAATGCTTGGTTGGAAAGCGTGAGTGGTTCGGTTTAGGGAGTAGAATCATCGTAATAACAAGAGATGAACATTTGCTCCGATCTTATAGAGTGGATGATGTGTATAAGCCTACAACACTGAATGAGAATGAAGCACTTCATCTTTTCAATTTGAAAGCTTTCGATAGTGAAACAATGCCCGAAAATGATTTGATTGAGCTTTCTAAACGTGTAGTGAAATAAGCTGATGGTCTTCGCTTAGCTCTTGAAGTTTTTGGTTCTTTTTTGGGTGGTAGAGATGCAGTTCAATGGAGAGATGCAATCAAAAGACTTAAAA